>WBNH01002582.1:98240-606231 GCA_013401255.1 Urocolius indicus | reverse complement strand
GGTGGAGGTTGCCAGAGGGCTGAAGAAAGCAGTGGGTTTCAAGCTTTGCTGCAAAGCAGGAAAGTCATATCTTGTGTGAGAGACACAAGCAGAGCCAGACAGTGAGTCTATGACACATGGCAGTGTCGGAGCTGGGAGCTACAAAAGTAAAATACCACCATCCAGAGCCATTTTTTTGTGTATGTGTGAGACAGCAAAGAAAGTAAGAAAGAATAGTGGGTCAAGACAAGTGTCTCATTAAGCTGGAAATCACATCCTTTATTTAACATTCCTCAGAAGAACTCTCCAGTAGCAACGCTTATCTCTTTGACAAGGCATCTTGCTTTTGTAAAGGCTCAGACTTTCTGACACTGTACATTCTCCAGATTGCCTCTTAAAGGATATCAGACATCTCCCGAGGGCTCTACACAGCTGTACCACAGCTTTTCTCTTTTTTTTTTTTTCCATACATAAAGCAACTGTTTGCCAAGAACCCGTGTGCTGTGTCTTAGACAAGGGAAAACCTGGATGGAACAAAAAGAAAGTTTCAGTTATAGCATACAGCACATTTCTATATGCATCAGCTCTGCTTCAGAAAAAAACCTCCTAATTCTTCTGAAGAACAGAATCCAATCTTTTTAAAGATACAGGAAGGTGGAAATAAAACTTTATACAAAAAAATCTCTGTAAGCCAAGCTTTATTTTTTAGTGCAACTGAAAGGAAGATGATGACTGCAGAAGTACTGAGCAAGTTTACACTAAAAGATCTCCTTTCTAGGAACAAACAAAAATATTTAGGAAGAGTGTTTAGTACAAGTTACTGTAAAATATGAGTTTCATTGTTTTAGCCTTAGTAAAAAACAGGATTATGTTAAACGGCTATGTCCTCAGACTCAGGATTGTCAGCACCAGCAATGCATAATGATGTTACTCAATTTTTGAAATGAACATAGTAAAGCTTTTTCAGAGGAACGGGCCTCTAACTATTTACAGCTGGGCTGTGTCTTAAATCCCACAGCTGCACACCCCTGTGGCTGGCAGTGTTAACGTAGTCATAAGTGTGACTAAAGCACAGAGCAAAAATTACAAAGGAAGTTTACTTTGGACCAATTTTAGCACTCTGTCAAATTTTGTGTTTTGGAGATGAAACCTTATGGTAGCCTGACTTTAGCTGCCGAGACCCAGAGCTCGCACACATCAATAATCACTAGTCCTTGGGTGCATTTTAGAGTTTATCCGCCAGGTTGTGCTAAAGGCCTTCAAATGCCTTTTGCTACGTTCCAGCGCTCCTGCAGTGAATTCTGCGTGCTCCATTTCAGCAACGTGAAGCCATTTGAGGTAATGGAGATGACATTTGTTTATACAGCACTGCAGAGATTGTGTCTATCCAAGAGCAAGCACTAGTTCTGAGTGAGAATGTGTGTGTGCGTGCATGTGTCATCCATAGCCTTAAGTGTGAGATGACATTCCCAGCCAGAAATTGATGAGTTGTTGACTTGGCAGCTGCTTCGCTTAAAGAAAGAAAAAATAGGAGAAAGGGGAATAGTGTGGTGGGCCTGTGCTCACTTCTTTTTTTGTGGAGCAATGCAGCATTGAGATCATACTGGATTGTGTGGCTTTCTTAGTATAATTTCTATGCAGCAATAAAATGGAATTCTGACTTCATGTATTGATTTAACATAAATAAAATTCTCATGGAATAGGAATTCATTTTCTTAAATGGCATTAATAAATTATTCCGTAAAGAGTTATGTCTCCTTCCACAGAGAGTGAGGCATTCCCACTATCAAATAATGCCTTGCCCAGTTCCAGTCACAGTGGAAGGTCTCCTTCCATGGCCGTGCAGGGCAGACAAGTCTCACAGCCTCCCTGCCAGCAGATAGCCTCATCTCCACAGTTCAGTTATTCAAAGTCTCTGACTTTTCCTTTTGTAGCTCTCACTTCAGTTACTAAACAGTGGCCTCATCCTATCTGAGTACATAAACTTTCTAGGTTTTCTCCTTATTCAGGACATTCAGCATTTGACTGATGTGAAGAGCTATCTGTTTCCTGTGATGACCTTCCTTTCCCATCATAGTCCCAATCCTCATCCTCCCTGCCCCTTCCCCCGTATCCTGGGTGCCAGGAAGCAGCTAGAGCCATCTGCCCTGCCAAGAAAGCTGAATCCTTCTCGAGGGTGAAGCAAGGCAGGCAGAGGAGGGCAGGACCCCATAGGTACAGTCCCCCAGGGCACGTCTGCATCAGCCAGCAGTGCGCAGGCAAGTGTGAAGCCACGTAGCAGGTCTGAGGCCACAGAGTCATGGTGTGAGTCAGGTTCAGCCAGGAGCATGGCCAGGTGCAGCACAGCAAGTCCAGGCAGGCCTCTTGTTTCCTGGCCTGTGTGGAGCTGAAAGATTCTGTTACATTTCATTTTCTCATGGTCCTGGAATCCACTTTTGGAGCTGCTGGTTGTGTAAAGTGCTCGTGCCACCTGTATAGACATTGTAGAGGTTGGTAGCTTATCACTTCAGGGCATTTGTTGGAGCTTGTGAGGTAATGTCCCATGAAGACCTCATACCAGGCTGGTAAGGTAAGAGATGTCTGCATGGCACCCTAGCAGCTGAGCTGTTGTGTAACAGTGCACAATTCCAGAGACTCTGCTTTACTTTTTTATGAAGCCCACAATGTTTTAGGTCCTGTATGTTTAGATGATAGGACAATCATTGACCTGTGTAAAATCAATGCTATAGGCTGAGTCACAACTGGATATTTAGGATAAAATTTGAAACTTTACTGATTAGTATTTGTTTATGATGATCTGTGAAGAATTTAGAGTTGAGATGAATGCATAGAGGCAAGATAAAAGCTGAGGTCATTGACTTACAGATGTATATTTATTCAAGGCCCATTTCTTCCCTATGAGCTACATCTGCACCTTCTGAGTGAATCCTCCCATCACCTGGTCAGCTCAGATTTTCTTTTGAAAGTTCATCTTAGCCAAGATAGGAAAGGAAAAGGTACAAACCATATGTCTTCTTCTCAACATTTCCAACTTGCAGGAACAGCTTTCTGACAGTGTTTTGTGAGAGTCACAGTTTCAAACTTGTTAATTTTGAATTCCAAATTCAGAACTCCTTAAATTCATGAACTGTGCACTGCTGCACAGAAACATATTAACAAGCACCATATCTCATTTTCTGATCTCTTGTTGAAGGGCAAGCTATGTAATGTACTATATAATTGCCATTGCTCCCTGAGAGTGATCTCTTTCTCTTTCTGTTTTTAGCAAAGAAGGGTATTGAGATACCAGTTACTCCTCCTTTTTTTCCCACCTATGCCCAATCAAGAAGGAAAAGGTTCCTTGTCCCAACAGAAATATCTGTATCCAGACATCACCACAGAATCATTTAGGTGGGAAAAGACCTTTAAGATCATCAAATCACAACTGATGACAGGCTGCAGTACAAAGAGGTGGGTATGTTTTGGCTACAGTAAGTTTTTTGGTCTTAGCCATTTTGAGTTGTAAAGACCTAGAAAGCCAGCATACTGTTCCAGTCTAACACAGAGGTATCAGGTTATGAACTGACATGTGAAATGGTGGTCTCAGTTCTATTCATACAGGAAAAGGCTGACAGAGCAATAGCAGCGCTCTGCAAATTAAACTACAACTGGCAAAATTAATACAGTGGTTTTAAGAGTATCAGGGATCATTGGATAGGTTTTGTGTGTTTGTAAACATCTTCTTGGGTGTATACACTCCATAGCCTTCTTGTAGGCTCCTCTGTGTACTGAGGAGCTTCATTAGGCCAGAACAGGGCAGGCGTAAGGCCAACAGCAGTGCTAACTGCATGACAGGATGCTTCTAGCAGGAGGCGCTGCTGGAGAAGGTGCAAAGCAGCTTGAACTGAGATGGCCTCACACTTAACATACTCTTTTGACACAGAAATGCTCAGGAGTCATCAACTAATTGCTATTCAACACTCATTTTCTTCTCTTCTCCTCCACAGTGTTTGGATGGAGCAGGTGGGTATGTTTTTCCTTATATTTATGGAGTTGTCTTTTGATTCGGTTTTGCGTTGCCTATTTTAAAACTGCATCTAGCACTCTACTACTTAATGTCAAGCTTTTGCCTGTAGCTAAAAATATAAATACATCAAGAGTTAGTTCGGTGTAATTTCTGGTGCTGTGCTTTTTTTTTTTCATCCAACAGTCATTACAAATTAGTTATTTCTTTGCTCAAAACCATCAGGTACAACAGCATCCAAGGTAAATACTTCTGTAAATCAAGCCTGATAAATTAAGTAGCTATAACTTTGCAAATCTAAGATAAATAGGAAGGAAAGAATATTTTTATAAGGTTTATTCAGGTTTCCTTGGCAAGAGCTTGATCTACAGTAGACATCCTAGCCAGTACTTTCCCTTGCAACCTGACACTCTTGGCTGAGAAGCATCATGGACACAAATGAGTGACCATGTGATGGTAACTGCTCTGAACGGCTACAACTGTGTGCTGATGGCTCTTCTGAAGTGGTTCACAGACAGAGATCATATACAAATGGCTGATAGAAGGCTGTGACCCAACCCAGAAGCTAGAATGGGATACGGCTCCATGGAAGGAACGTGAGCTGTGTGCAAGAAATAATTGCAGGTTTCTGGCTGTTCTGCTGGACTTCTAAATTGGCACATCAGATTCAGAGAGGAAGAGTCTTTTTTAGCTCAGTATACAACATTAGAGCAGCATACATGGGAAAAAATTGCAATGTGCCCTCAGCATTTCTATGACAAATTAATAAAATAATGTGATAGGAACACACTGCTTTGGTTCCTCATACTAGTTCCCTACTTATTGTGTGAAACTGAAGGATATTTAGCCCATAAGGCTACCCCTTGGTCCTCAAAAGATCAAGGCAGTTTCCTTGTAGAGGACTGAACTGTGCAGAGCCAGTAGTACAGGTTACAACAGATATCTGAGCGTCCACTGTTTACCAAGAGCTAAGTAGAGCATCAAGTTCTATTAGCACAGAAAAGAGCAATTTTTTTTGGTGCTGTGATTACTTTGAGGTAAAGGATGAGCCTGGTATGTCAGAGTTCAGCCCAGGAAAGGAGAGTTCTGGAAACTGTGGATGTCATCTTCTGCCCAAGGAGAGGGTGTTGTGACAGTAAGTATGTCATTTTAGTCCTCTCTTAAAGAGCATTTTCGATGACGTTAACCAGTCTTTGGAGGGCAGCTGTTATGAAGCGCAGCTCAAGAAACTGTGCTGCCTCAAGGCCATGGAGCAGCCTTTTTACTTTTATGTCTTGACTAATGAATAGAATGCCCTTTGGCATCTGTTATATAAGCCAAGAGCTTTTTTAGCCAAATGCATTTCACATTCTCTGGGAAAACAAGATTTTTGACCCAACAGAATAACGCGTAAGCAGTTCCCTGACTTATAGTCTTCCCTGAGTTTTCCCAGTGTGGGTTTTTGCTCCACAAAGCACCTTATGAGCATGGGGAAAGCAGTTCCATGGACAAATTGCTGTTGTAAAGTTGATTAAAAGTGTCCAGTGATGTCAATATGATCACACCATCCCTCTGAGCCAGGAATCTGTCCTACATCAACTGAAATTAGTAGGATTATTGCCAATGATTTTGCTGTGCAGTAAGTTGGGGTTTAAACATGAGAAGCAAGTATGAATAGATTACATTCAATATGTCTTCTTTTTCCCTTGTGTACCAGAAATATTGACATTCACAAATACTGCCTCTATGCAAAAAGTTTCCCTCCTGTAATAAGTTATTTCTTCTCTCCCAAAACAAAGGGAAAACAGAGGTCATCTACATAAAAATGTGCATTTGGCACACTGCTGTGCCTTGAAACAATTCCGTTCTTGGATGCTGCTGCCCTGTAAGTGGAGAACAGCACAGGGTACTTTTGTGGTGGCCTCAGGATTGACTTTCACATTCTGCTTCTTCAAGAAAAAAAAAGGTACAAATAATAACCTGTTTTAAGTTTTATCTAGAGCCCACTTTTAAATTGGTTTCTCAGCCAATGGCAATCTAAGAATATGCTTTCCTGCTAATTTGGTTCAGTGATAAGATCCCTGCCAGCAGTGTATAGTGTATAACTGTATGTGGTTAGAGCCTGGATTCCCTGGCAATCAGGCACACAATTTGAACAGCAAGTGGGAAATTCCTGTTGACCTGGTTATCCTGTTTCTCAGAGTCTTAACACCTGTTTCTTTTTCAATGCTGTCTTCCTCTACATCAGTTGCTCCTTAGGATTTATTTTTCTTGTGTGCATGTAAAAGCGCAAAGCAAGAAGCAGTATGAGTTTTCTCTCAGAAGTGGCTTCTCTTAGGTCAAGATTCAGTCAAGTAGACTAAAAATTGGCATATAATAAAAAAAATAATTTCCTCCAAACCATCGTCACCACAGATACAACTTGTGCTGCCTCATGGTTTATTTTTGGATAGGGATAATTACATGAGCACAGTTGGAGGACATATAAGTACCTGTTACTGTGTCAGAGTTAAGTAACAGGGAAGTGTAATTAAATGCGCTGTTCTGGTGGGCTTGAAACCTATTTGCAATCAAGCAAACCATTGAGCTTTTCAGTATATTTGGCATTCTGTCCTCAGAAGAGGTCCAATACTGGGCTAGCAGCCATGTTTCACTGCTGCTGCTGACCGAGGTGCATTGGCAGAGACACGTGTGGGAGTTTATACAGATCTGCTTGCACCAAAACTTGCTCTGGCCAGCATTAATCTGTCATTTTTATGAGCACTAAATTTCACCAATGTTTACCCCCAAATTAAAAAAAAAAAACTCACAAGAACACATTACCAAAGCAAATAGACTTAGCTTTTTCCAAACAAAGAAAGGGAAGTCTTATTTAATCTTTGTTGCCTTGGATGAGGAGAACGTGGTATTAGGTGTCAAACTCTTCATAGCCTGGAGATACCTGACATTAGCTTCTTGAAAGGAAGATGGAAGTGACAAGTCACACACTGGTTTGAAGTTTCTTTTTATCTCCTGTATAATTAGGGCAAAACTGTGAGAAGTTTGGGTGTTATTAAGAGCCCAGGTACAATGTTCACTGAAATGTGGGTATCTGAAGACATTGTACAGTGGAGCACAGCACAAGAGCTCCTCAGCTAATGCTGACCCAGAGAGCTTGGAGCCATGACTCAGATGCAGTGTAGCAATATTATTCCAGTAGCCTCCTCAGAATTAATTAACCTGGCTGAGATGCAGGACTGATTTGCCTGGGCAAACTGTAAAGACAGAGCAGCTGTAGAGCCCAGTAGCTAAGCAAGTTTATTTGGAGCAATACAGAAGTGCTGTCAGTGCTGAGAAAATTGTTCTGACTTAAATAGGTGCCAGAACATACTTTTTATTCGATGAGTTGTCTCAAAGGCACATACGCAAGGCCATATCTAAAACAAATGGCTTTGCTTTTCTGCTTTTATTTTTTTGGTATAGCTTCCAGAGCAGCAAAAGTCTGAGTATGCTTGCTTGAAAAGCCATTCTTTATAAAGTCATCATAAAAGGTTCAAGTCGTAGTAAAGCAGTTCCCTTCCCCATCTCATAGGCATGAACAAATATTAAGAATGGAAATAAAAGTAGGAACAAGTACCAAAGTAGAGACCTCCAAGATTGATCCATACACTCAGTAGTCTGTAAAAATTAAATTTTAATTTAGTAGAATCCTTTAAATGAATGTTTGGGAAACAATGTGTCTGTGTTTTACTTCTCAAGTCTAAACAACTAAATGATAGTTAAACATAAAAATTCACATGCATTTTCTTCCAGGAGAAAGGAATTTGGGAACATAATGTGATGCTAAGACCTTTCCAGGTAATGTGAGCCTTTCATCTAATGGTGTTCTCTTGGAACAGAGCTGTGATTGCCAGGCACCATAATTCCAGCTTCGAGAAAAGAAGTCTAATCTGGAGAGATATGTACCCACCAGGGACCACTGATGAAAGCGTAGCTCCTTCCTCTGCCCCTGTCTTCCTGTGTGATTCTGGGCAAGCTACTTTGGGAAATGAGACACAAAGGCTATTTGGAAAGTGAGGGATACCATACTTTGAAATAGTGTTGTTATTGTGAGATTAAAAAGCATCGAAGGACTGTGAAGTTACATTCAGTTATGGGGAACAAACAGGCATTTTAGGGGAAAAAAAAAAGAATGCTGCTGTGTGGCTTTTATTTTAAGGGAATCAAGGAGGAGATAGGACAAAAATGTGAATAAGAGGAAGTGTTTTATAAACATATACTTATAACTGATGGCATCAGTAAAGAGGAGTTGCCGTTAGGCTAGTCCCTGCCCATATCCTTCACATTGTGCAGTTATATCTTGAGCCTACAGCAAAGTCTGTGTTTCGTAGGTGAGATTTCTGTTATCACTATATATGCCACTCAGCTGCTGCTGTATTATAAGGTATGCAAGGCTAGATGCTGCACTAGCAGCACTAGTTTGGCAGAGTGAGCACAGAACAGGGATTAGGACTTTTGGAGTTATCCGTTACATTTACATGTCCGTTTCCATTCAGTTAGTGGAATAAAAACCCAAAACTAAAAATCTCCTGAGAAATACAAAGTAAGATTTAGGTAGCTCAGAAAGCAGCATAGCTAATGCCCACATTTTTCAATGTAAAAAATGTGCTGTACACAGTCTGTGTTATTAAAAAAAAAACAAGAAAAGCCCCAAAATTTTTACGAGAAACAACACTGATGGGGAGACACATTAACAGGGGTGCTGATTCACATAGTCAATTTGGGCAGGCAGGAACTGTGGAAAGAGCTGTTGGAACATGCTTTTCTTAAGAACACACCTAGATTAAGAGGCTGTCAGAGCCGTGTGTTTCACAGTGCTGGCAACCCAGGTGTAACAAATTTCCAAGATGACTATTAGTGAGTACTAACAGCTAAAAAAGCAATACTAATTTCTTGCTGAATATGGAGATTTTTAGCACAGAACCTTTTTGGTTTCCATGTCAAGATTCTGTGTCAGACTGTGCGTGTTGTATCTGGTTTGGTATGTCAATTCCTGTCTTCCTGCATTTGCTTGCCTTTTGATAGATATTTAAAAGGTTAAAATGATGCTCAGTTTGGCTACTTGATTTTCAACAGGCAGCCCCCCTCCTAGCTGCACCTATAGCATCTAAAGATGTGAGATTCACGCTACTGATTTTTGAAAACTGTTTCCTTCCAAATTAAAGAAGTATTGTTGTTGATAATTATAAAATGCTGACCCATTCACAATGAAGGGCATCAAGGCCAGTGAAAATGGTTACACTCAGACCTCGAAAATGGAATGTCACCAGATCGCAGCTGAAATATCTGAAGTGTGTTTTTCCAGAAAGCACTCTGTAAATCGCTGGTGCTGGTGTCAGAACTCTATTCAGTCTGGCAGATCAGGTAATGTAGGTCTATGTTAATCAGGCTTCAGTGCTGAGGCAGGTGGAGTTGTTGCATTTTAGTTTTTTTAACAATCATTCTGTACTCCACACTTAGGTAATTCTACAAGTTTTGTTGATTTGTGGATCTGATTTATAACCTTAATTAAAATTGTGTCTGGGAACACTTTGGAAATGCGTGTTATTTAGGACCTGTGTGAAAAACCTCTGGAGGACAAGGGAATGTTTATTCCCATGAGTTTTCCATCTGTCTCTCACATGATGGTTGGCAACGTGCAATAAGTTACAGGGCATATTTGAGCAATATTTGTAAGCTGTGTCTGTGTTTTTCATGGAAGAGATAGATAGCATCAGAAATTAAATTACAATCTACTATGTTCCATTAGATCTGTCTGGTAAGGTTTTGGTAGCAGGGATGGGGAGTTACAAGGGGTGGCTTCTGTGAGAAGGTGCTAGAAGCTGCTCTGTTTGATGAAACCAATGCCAGATAGCTAAGAGGAAACTGCTGCTAGCCAAGGCTGAGCCCATTAGCCACACTGATAGCACCTTTATGATAACATTATTTAAGAAGAGAGAAAAACATTTGAGCAGTGGCAACGGCATCAGGAGAGAGGAGTGAGAATATGAGAGCAACAACACTGCAGACACCCAGGTTAGTGCAGAAGGAGGAGAGGAGGTACTCCAGGCACCACAGCAAAGGTTCCACTGCAGCTCATGGTGCAGCCCATGATGAGACCCTGCCCTTGCAGGCATGGAGGGCACAGGGGAACAGAGATCCACTCCTGGATGACCCCATGCTGAAGCAGGTGGATGCCTGTTGACCGTTCTCCCTAGGACCTCAGCTCCATAATTTATCCCTCACAGAGACACCACGTCTCTAGAAGCTGCACCAACCTTTACGTTAACCTCTGCAGCAGGCATAGGCAGTCCAGGAGAGGGGTGGCAGAACAGCCAGCCCCTGCTCCTGAGCAAAAATAGGTCAGCAGGCAAGATTTAAGTCAGGTAGTGGTCAGGACATGAGTCAGGATCGAGTCCAAGTCTAGAAAAGCTGATGCAGGATGACTGTGGAGCAAAAACCACCCCTGATGTTCCTAGTGTGGGTGTGTTTAGGATGCCCTAAGGCTCTGAACTTGAACATATTTTAAAGGGATCATATGGTATATGTCTTCTATGATATATCCCTTCTGGTAGTTTATGAAGCTATTTATAATAGTTAAATGTCAGGGTTTGGGATATTTTAAAAACAAAGCCATTCTAGAAGTAGCTTTTCTTTTCTTTAATCTTGTGGGGGTTTTAATGGCAGATGAATGACATGGCGTAGTCATATTACTATTTCAAATTGGCATGCTCTGTGAAAAATGACTCAGGAGCTACCCTCTAATGTCTCTTGAATCCAACAGACCTAATGCAGATTTGCACTAATGTTGCTGAGAAGATAAATTGGCCAATTTTGGACATTGACATTTTCTAAGCAAGGGGATATGTTGTATCTCCCATAAGGCTTCATAACCCATCAATGGGATTTATAGAACTTCAAGAGATAATGGGCTGCTGGGCAACAATTTTTTTCTTTGTAATCTGTTCAGACTAGTGGTACATATCTTTTATATTTAATAGCAAAATACGTGCCTGGAGCACCTTTTACACTTTTGCTTGTAAGTGCATTGTGCTTAGTGAAGTTCTGTCTCTCTAAAACTGGATTTTGGAGTTCTTATGTAAGGCATCCTCTGCAATAACTTTCCACAATCCCTTCCAACATTCTTTGTCTCTTTTGAAAATCATGGATGATTAAAAGTCTAATGCAACAGCTGTTTGTGATCATATGATTGATATGTTTTCTAGACAGATGCAGAGTATTAGAAGCAGAAACATTCTGAATTCTTTGCAGTGCTCAATTACTATTTTAATTGACACTTTTTAAAGTCACAGTAGGAAAGAGCTGCAAGGCAATGGAGATTCTTTATGTACACAAATTAAGAATTGGTGCAACTTAAAAGATTGATCACATCACACCAAAAAAACCCCCCATAGGCCTGACTTCAGGCCTAATTCTTTGTCTGCATGAATCAAAAAGTGCTCTGAAAACTTTTAACAACTCGCTACACCCATAGATTACTGTGCAATTTAGGCTTTTTGTGTTTAACATCAGAAGTCCCCTTATGAAAGAACATACCCATTAGCTAGCATTAGGTGAGCACTATATATCAGCTAGCTGAAAGGTGGTGAAACCAGCAGAAGTCGCAGAAGGAGCACTGGTAGTGATATGAAATTGAAACAATTTACAGTATCGAAAATGTTACTTTTGCCTTTAAAAATTAAAACCTTTGTGGTCAATCAAGGGCAGAAACATCCCAATGTCTGTTTTAATGTAAAGGTCCCTTCCTACCTTACGATTCTATGAGCAAGCAAGCCTGCAGAAGGAGAGTCCTGCCTCCCACCCCTTTGTTGACTTGTCCCTAGTTAGGTAATATGCATGGATCTGTCCTGAGAGAGCAATCATCGTCTTCTGAGGCCTGTCATAGGCACTTCCACCTCCCTGTTGGCCAATATTTGGGAGCCCATTGGCTCAGCTGTTGCCTGCATGCTGGTTCATGTTTGGAGTCTTCAGACAAACGACCTAATTCCACTGCATGTACCCTCACAGCCACCCTTTGCCCAGACACTGGGCAGCTGATAAGGGGTGCATCATCACACTGCAAGAGCCCAGAACTGAGGCACTCCCTGATGCTTAGAGCAATGCCTCAGAGAGCCCTCAGCAGCACATACCCAGCACACTTCCCTGGTGCTGGCTACATCTTTGTCACCCTGTACCATAACTCACCGAGCAACTCTCTCCAGCACTTATCCCTTGTGTGAGGAATCCTTCAGCAAGCATTTACAGTGAGAACAGATTTGTGGACACTGTCTAGGCTGACGTGCAGTACCTGAGCACTGATGGGTTGCACTTTAGTCCTGAGGAATGGCACCAGAGCCCTGAGATGTGACAACTCAGCCCTGGAGGGGAGCAGCAGCAGAGCCCTGAGTGGCAGCACTTGAAACTTGAGGGGCTGCATTGGACCTTGAGGAACTGCCCCAGAGGCCTGAGTGGCTGCATGTGAACCCTGAAGGATGGTACATAAGCCCCAAAGAGCTGCACCAGAGCCCTGAGGGGTAGCACCAGGGCCATGAGAGAGTACATTTGAACCCTGAGAGGCTGCACCTGGGTGCTGAGGGGTGGCACCTGGGCCCAGCCCATGCCTGAACCCAGAACCTTCTTTCTAGTAGAAGGTCTATAGGGTCAGTCTCCAGCCAGCAGCAAGTATCTGGTGAAGGTGTTCTGGCAGCACAACAGAAAGAGATAATGTATCTAGGTATGTTTTTTTAGGTTGTTTTTATCTTTGATTTCTTTACAGCCTAGAACTGCTGGTGGTGGTGGGAGTAAGAGGGATGGAAGCTTTCTTTCTTGGGTGGTTGTAACTTGGGGTATGGGATTTTAAGGGTTCTTGTTAGAGTAAAACTCTTCTTGCTGTAGTTGTGTATGCTTGTGAAAACTTCCTTGTGTAAGTACTGTTTTTACTTTGTTGTTTCAAGGCTACTTGTTTCATTCAGCTGACCTTCAAGTTTGAGGATACTGACTATGCACGGATTCTGTGACGCAGAGAGCAGAATTGGGCCCTTCAATGGTAAGTACAGGGAAACTGGGGAAAAGCTCTGATTGCAATCTTTACCAATTCATGGTATTGCTGTGGGTATATGAAATACAGTAACTTTGGGGGTTGTTTTCCATGTGGAGTATCCTTTAACTCTAAAATTCTCATAACACAATCAAGGTTGATTAGCTGGTTGATTACTTGTCTTCTAAAGGAGTATGTAAACATCTGGAGAAACAGGTGGTGCCTCTCCTAAATGCATCTGCAAGAAGTGGAAAGCTGCATTCAATGTCTGCTTTGCTTGAATCCAGTGACTTTGCCCATTAACATTTTCCCATAGCTAGTCCCAGCTTCTGATTCACGAGATTGTGTCCATATCTGGCATTGTAACTATTTAATATGCCACCCATGTTTCTGGTGCCATGGTAATCTATGTTCTTAGTGCCATAGTAAAAGCTCCAATGGCTAAAACTTGAAAGGTCTCTTCCTAAGGGCTTTCTTAACCCTTAGTGGATTTAAATTCAAAACTATTTAAAACAGATAGTGGATTTAGAACATGGGTGGACAAGCTCAAGAGATAGGAGATCCACAGCTGGATCTCCATATAGAAAATAACTAAACTGGTATGACATTAAGTGTTATATCATAAAGTATCTTTGTGAACATGTATTTACAGTAGCTTCTAATTTATATATATATAGGTAATAGACGTGCAGATGTTGTCTGATACACTGCTTACTTTATTATGAACATAATATTAGATCTCCTTCAGAAACCACATTTGCTTTAAGACAGCTTTTCTGTAAAGCTGACTTGGAACTTAAGGTATATATTTGTTTATTAATGGTGCACTTTTTGACGGCCTTCCATTACATACATAGTACAAAGTCCGCTTCTTATTTGTAGCTTGAAATTCACATCTTTAATAAAGCTTGTTTCTGTGCCAAATATTTGCTCATAAAGATATATGGGTTTGTGTGCAGCTTGGGTAATCTAAGACGAAGCTAGTGGAAAGAGGCAAACTTGACTGCTTGCTTAATAATGGGCAAAAGCAGCATCTGAAAATTTTACAATAGAAGAGTAGTTCTAGACAGACAGTAAGGCACCGCTGTGGGAGCTGATTGCTCATTATATATATAGATAAACATAGAAGCAATGTGTGAAAGATTGCTTTAAGGGGTGAAGTTTTCTAGTATAGATACAAAGTACCAATTGCTGTTTCTGAGACAATATAGATTTAGAAATAGGACCCTGTCTTTAACAGCTACTTAAAGATACCTAGTGAGAATTCTGTCTTTTTAAAGGGGGGTTTTAAAATTTTTCTCAAGTTGTAACAGCTTTTGTTGTGTGAAGGAGGACTTTCTTAATTAGCACCTAACTTTGCATGCCTGGTGAGGAACTTGTGAGCTCATGCATAAAGGTTTATTGGAATGTTGCATAATCAAATATCTGGGGTTGATAATAATCAGAAGCACTTTGACTTAACCTAATTTATTCTTTGATTTACTTTAATATCCATTTGAAGCCTAGTGGGCAATGCAATTAAGACCTGGCTTCCCAGTCAACCAGTTCAACGTACCATATATTTAGCTGATACTTAAGAGCTGGGTGATCAGTATTGTATCTGGGTCATTTTCTGTGCTTGGGAAGTTCTCGGATTTACTGAAGAGCAGCAGTTTACTTTTTAAGAGGAAGCTTTATGTAGCATTAAGTGTGACTTTTTTTTCAGACTTGCAGTTTAATTCCCATACTGCATTGAACCTGACATGATTAATTCAACTTAAAAATTAATGTTTTCCTGAATTTTGAATAGCAGTAAAATTGCTGTAGCTGGCACTTAAACTCTTCTCTATTTTCTCTTTTCAACTTTGCCCACTTTTTCAGCCACTTCTGTAGAGAAAAATCTTTGGGAATATCTTTCTTCTCCAATGATATACCAAAATATAGCCTTAAGAATGGTGTATGGTACAATTATTCTGTTTCCAAAATTAACATTCTCCATTTGATATTCACTCTGGTTTTGATAGGTTTGTTACTTGTTTGAAGTTTAGCAATATGGTCTATGTAATATGGTTAAATGACTTCTTTTTAAAAAGCTTTGAGATTTTTTTTCTAGAATGAGAGCTGCCAGGTTTGTCACCCCCTTGTGGCTTTTGAGCTGACTGGAAGACCAGTAAAGCCAACTGTGGTGAAGTGTTAGTGGTATTACTGGTAAGGCCTTCCAGAAATGGGCTTGCACTGCCTCTTCTCTCTTTGTGCAGTGACTGTGACAGATAAGCAAAAGGATGCCAGTTAACAACATCCTGTACCACCTTCTTTTGGACTACACTTTCATAATGTACCACAGCAAACAGTGACCTTAGTGATGCTTTTATTCTCTTGCAAGTTAAAGAAGGTGGCCTAATTGCAAACCCATGTCCTTAACTTCCCCGAACACCCTGGGTTTTCTAGTGGTGCCTTGCTCAGTCATTAAGGGCAAACTCTCAGAATGTAGTTGGCTCTGCTGAAACCAATGCAGGCATGATCATTTATAACCATGCCCTCTCTTAAGCCATGGCAATAAATAAAAAGTGTCTCAAGATTAAAGTCTTGTGTAAGTTTGGAGAAGTTTTGGAGTCTGTAAAGTATGCATGAGAAAGTCTAGATTGCAACCCAGGTTACAGAAAATTTTTTTAATGTCTTATTTGTACCGATTTTTGTCCACTATTTTCAAATTGTGTTAAGGAATTCAGACTGGTTTTGGTTTGTTTTCTTTTAAAGAATTGTGTGCTTTGATTTATTAAAGAAGCCCATGTTCATTGGCTGTTTAATCTTAAACCGAACCCCCTTAAAAACACCCAACAAAAATACTGTTGAAAAAAAAACCCATGCTCCAAAGAAGCAGTGAACTACATGTTCCACTAACCAAGCTGTAAATTCCAGTCCAGGTTTCTGATGCTAGCTTCTGCTCTTTTCTCTGTTCTGCTGTGCATACTTAAGTGTTCAGTGCTCACATGCACTATCATTTCATCTTTTTAATATCAAAAGCTTTTGGATGGTATATTGAATTGAGTAACAGATCATGTTTATCTTCCTCAACCTTAAAGATCCATAGTACAATAAACAAGTGGTGTGTAGTTTGAATAGGAATTTGAAAATAGGTTTATAGAGAAAGAGGAAACTTGCTCTTAATAGGCCTGGAAACTTATGGAAGGGAAATAGTGATATCAAGGGGTCATTGAGTGCCATAACTTACCATATCATAGTCAGATTTAGGTGTTCCTTGCCTTTGCTGCACACTTTTCTTGGACTATTATAAGCAATTACTATTTCTGTGTGCACACCAAAAATACATGGATTCTGGTATTTCCTCAGTATGAAGGAAAGTTAAAACATTGCAGCAAATTCTTTCTGCATTGATGCCATCTCTTGCTCATGCTTCTGTGCTTGTATATAATGTTTATAAAGCAGACATCTGCTTCCCTTACAGTTGTAGCTGTTGGATCCAATGAAACAACTTTTACCGTATGATAGTTAATTTTTTCTAAATGAGGTCAGTTCTCTCTTTTAATCTCGATAGTGGTTCCTGTGCTTTTGAAGTTACTGCATGTCACTAAGTGGGTAAAAGAGACAATTTGGAGCTTAGAACTGTTATGGTGGCAGCATGGGCCCCTTCCTGACAACAACAGTAAAGTCTCCTGGACTGGAAGGAGTATTAAGGAGGTAAGGAAGTGACTCAGTTTTTTCTGAATTTATTGTGCAGCAAATTCCCTGGAGTGGTGTCCAAAGAAAATTAGTAAAGGTTCTGTCTCCAGCCCAGCAGTTTGGCATATGACACTTGACAACATCTAATAAAATCCTATCAAATTTGAAGATGTTCCTTGTGAGATAATTAAAAACTGCTTAGCAAAAGGCATTACAGTCTTCTACTTGCATGTGTGCATCAAAGCACAGATGTTAAATAAATCTGGACTTTTTCAGCTCAGTGGTTGAATTAGTGCACTAGAAAGGAAGAGAAGGAAAATGGTTTCAGGACAAACCAAACCAGATGGGAGAAGGTGAAGGCTAGCTTTCCTATCAATTTCTTTGACTTAACTCAAATATAAAGTCTGAAGTTACTAATTTTGCTTAATTATTTAATGTTTAAATGTTTTTTTAACATTAAGCTGTTCATTGTTTTTGCTTAAAAATACTGAAACAACTAACTCTGAGATCCCAATTTTTCCCTTCTCTGTTTTGTTTCACACTGATCTTGCAGTTTAAGTGGAAAGCATGAAAGGCTTGCTCTTCTGAGCAAATATTTTTTTAATGGTTAATTCATTGTTTTATTGGTGATGGAGTGGAGGGGGTGGACAGGAAGTCCAATGCTTTGGGGAACATGTAACAACACTTAAACCAACTGACCTGAGAGGGGAAAGATTTCTAAACTTGAGTTGCACTGAATGTCAGGTTTGTTCATATCAAATGATCCAGAAAATGACACTGTCATGCAAACTTATTTTATTTCCCCAGTGTTTCACTTGTGAGAGTTCTTTTGGTTCAATATTCTTTTTAAAAAAATATTGAGATACCAAAGTACTGTCTCTTCCCTACGTTGTGTACAGTAATACTAGATTTGGAAGCACTCATTTTTTATTTCAAATAGAATTTTTGATGAGAAAAGAGATGTTATATCTCTCAGATCTGCAGGAATACCCACTGTACTTCTAATTTTGGAATCTGTTAGATGATAATGGCAATATTCACACACGCTAGTTGATGAAGCTATTTTGATCAAAGTCATAAAAGACTCCACAGACTGATGCTATATATTACTCTGTTTACCTAGAGGGTGATGATGTGTGTGGACAGTTGGAAAGGTTAGTGATGTGGTTACTGTACTG
The DNA here is from genome assembly GCA_013401255.1 of Urocolius indicus. Lineage (NCBI taxonomy): Eukaryota > Metazoa > Chordata > Aves > Coliiformes > Coliidae > Urocolius > Urocolius indicus. The sequence goes on along the minus strand of WBNH01002582.1, from coordinate 588,377 downwards.
AATTTTGTAGGAGACTGCAAATAGGCTTGTAAGAGAGTTACATAGATTGTTTCAAATAGCGGTGGATACTGTGGTTTTGGCTTTACACATTTATGCTTTTCTAGATGAAAGTAGAACATAAGTTTGCTGGAAGCCAGAAGACTTTTTTTGTATGATCTCTAACAGTCTGGGGAAAAAAAGTTGGCTCAAAGAAAAGAAAAATGAGATGAAATAAACGAACTCCTGGGAAACAGTTTTTGCTGCTTGCAAGAATATCACAAATGCTTTCATTGTTCATGTGTTCCTATGTTCTAAGTTTTGGAGCAGAAGGCAACAGCAGTCTGACTTCCAATGTTGTAGGACAGGACAACTTCAAAATAATATTTCAGGAGGATGAAAGAATCCATCCAGATACTGCTGCGACTTGTCTAAAGCCAATGGGGTTCACAGAGTACACTCTCTGGATGAGGACAATCCTCTTGTGCATACAAAAGGTCACGAAGTAAAGGGTTGCTGTAAGACAAGTCGAACTTGTGAAGATCAATAATTACTGCAGTCACAAAAAAAAGCTCTTTTTTTTTTTTTCTTGAGGGGAAAAAAAAAGAAAAAATATTAATCAAATAGGGAAACAAATTTGGACTATTTATTTTGATGTGGCAGTGCAGGCAAGAGCTTTGAGATGTTGAATCAGCAGCTGTGCATGTTCAAAGCTGCCTGAGCAAGCTGACAGGAATAAGATGTTCATCTTCAAAAAATCCACTCCAAATATTTCAATTAATAAAACGACCAATGCTTAAGGACTTTGTCCTGTGTCTGGCTATGAAAAGACTAATTTAGTTGCCAGAATTCATAATGTGTTTCTGAGACAGTGTTTTCCTTCAGAACAGCTAAACCCTTCAATATGAAAAATGATCAGAGACAAAAAAAGCCAGTATTTATACAAGCAAAATGTAGCTACATTTTTGATCCCTCTGACTCTCAGTTCCTATTGCAATAATAGAAATAAAAGAGCTTATTTTGAAAGCGAGATAGCAGAGATTGTTCCGTGTGTCATATTAGCAAATAATATCTTATTCGAGAAGCAGGTGAAGTAGGACTTCTTTAGCTATAAGGGAACTATAAGGGAATAAGGCCAAGCACATGCTACATATCACCGTTCTGATCCAATATGAATCGCTGTGGACTCCATTCCAGCATCTGACCAAGACAGCTCAGATTGCTAGCAGAAAACAAGGTGTTCTGGGAAAGGCAGATATCTAGTTTTGTAGAACTATCCATGCAGAGGGATATCAGTATGCAATCTTTTTTTTTTTTTAAATTTTCAAAAGACTTAAGGTTTGGAAAGGGCTGTGTCAAAATATGGAAGTGAGCAAGAAGAGGGTAGAACAGCTTCATGCGACTTACTGCATGTCCTTCCATGCTCCCTTTCCAACACATTTGTTGACATGTTTTCCCCATTCCTGCAAAATGTCTCACCTCCTCTTGCTGAATTATGTTTTAGTCTATACTGAGATACCATCTGATGCTTCTGTATTTTCTGTCTTGTGGCTTTTTTTCAACATTTCATCTCACACAGCCTTTCCAAACTTTTCCTTACTGGAACATATGAAGTTCTCTTCTCAGTCAGTATTATGCTGCTTTTATCCTGATTGTGCTGCCTTCTTCTCTCGATTCTACCTGACTTAACCCCTTCTGTCATCCAGCTGTGTCTTGTGTCTACAGTGTCCCAGTTGCTCAATCACCCCTGTGCTGTCCCAAAGCAAGACTACCTAACATTGGCAATGATGCCCACGTTCAGCTTCACACCATACTGAATGTCATTTGTTCCATTTTACTGTTGGTCTGTAGTGAGAAACTAGGTCATGTATTTTTCTCTACAAGTTTTTTTTTCAGTGCTGGTATACTTCTGCTCAAGTAATTTTTCTCTTTTGCTGCCAAGTGTCCTGTGCTTACAGTGTCAATCATCTGTAAAACTCTCTAGATTCTCTCCAAATCTTTTTCCTGAAATATGTCTGAAAGTTGTGCTTCCAAAGAAAGATCTGAAAGCTCTGTGGAGGACAGCTGATGGCTAGAAAGCAAAGCAATCTTTTATATCTTCAAGAATTGGGAACCAGGTAGGAGGAGTCATAGAATTGCCGATCTGCTGACAGTAATTCCTTCAATTACTATTGGAATAAGCAATCCAACTTTTAAAAAACTCTTGAAATGTGATGAGAATGAGTCACCATGGATTTGTAAAGTGCAAAATGTCAAATTAATTTCCAGTGCAATAGGATAATAGGAGATTCAAGGTAGTAGATATTCACTCCCAAAAGAAAAGGCTACTGGATGGTGTTATGCAAGGTCTATTCCAAGTCCAGTACTGTTCAACAGCTTTACTAAGAACCTGGTGTTGAACTTGAGCATCTTCACTAGCTTTACAAATAAGAATTAAATTGGGAAAGTGGAGACTGCAAATATGTTGGGGAAACTGAGGAAAGGATTGGAAAGTGTATCTACTGTAGTCATTAGTTGTAAAGCATCATCCAAATTACTTAAAAAAATTTTGGATATGCCACTTCTAGAAATGCTGAGATTCTAAAAAGATAATTGAAAATTATGGGACATCCACACTGGAAGAATCTTAGGCATAAGATGAGAAAACTTAGAGGAATATCCTAAAATAGGAAAACTTCCTCCATATAGGAAGAGGAAAACTTCTCGTAGCATGAGAAATGAGATGGAGTTGATCTGAATTCTCAGATTCCCTTGTGATTTCAAAATGTCATCTACTTTTAAAAATGTAAAGTTGAATTGTTCTAGATAAAAACACAACACTACATTCTATATGTACAGAATAAATGGCAAAACTTATTAGTTTTTTTTATTGCTGATACAACTATTGTATTGGATCTTACCTCAATATCAGTTTTGAAGCATCGTGGAGCTGGACATATGTGCTGCAGTTGATAATCTGCATCCTAGAGGTTTTAGGCAACTGCCTCAGTCCTAGGCAGCTGAATTAGTGTTTTGAGCACGTATAGTTTGATTGTTGTTGTTGGGTTTTTTTACGTAACATCTGTATGGATCTGAAAAGAGTTCAGTTGCATAACTACAACTGCTCTTCTTTCCACTGAAGAATATATGCTTGCACAGTCTAAAGTAGGTGGATTAATCCCAAACTGTAGTTTGAATACCTCAAATTTGAAGTGTAAACCCAAATTTACAGTTCCCTCCTCCCCCAAACCTTTCATGGACTAACATTATAGCCCTTTGAACTTCTGAATGTATGTTTAAAGTTGTAGTTTTGTCTTGGGCCAGTCCCATGAAATTAAACATAAAAAATGCTGATTTATGTATTATACAGCTATTTCATTTTACATTATGGCAAAGTGAATTAAAATCTCAATGATTATTTCTTCATATGAAATCCATGAAGATTTAGTCAATCTAATGATCTCAAACTAATATCTTAATCGTATTTTTTTTCAAAGAAAAATTCCTTAAAATGGCAAGGTGATGTAATGGTTAAAGAGATAATGTAAGAACTGATACTAACACTTGTCCCAATAGGAGTACATCTCACATCTGTTATTTGTGATGCGAAGCACCACTGGGGACAGATCCAGTAACTATGTACATAGAAATACCTTTAATTAGATTAACAGAATAAATACTGCACACAGGCTTTAGGGATCTCGTAAAAGCTTTACCCTTGATGAAAAGGAAATTGGTGCAACTGGAGAATAATTCCAACATGAACTGTAAATCCAGTAGATCAATATCTTAGTTTCGTGTGCATTGGTTCTTGCAGTACTTACAGATAAACTTATGATTCCTCTGTATGACCTTTCTTCCTGTGAACTTGGAAAGCTTAAGAATAGAACTTACTTGTCAGTCAAATGACAAATGTCAGATGACCTTTTCTTATCACTGTGCCCATACCAAAGGTTTTTTTTTAATCTGTTCTCTTTTGTAAGCACTAGAGAGACTAGATTATTGGAGCAGAAATATATTTACCTGAAACTGCTGTGGCTCTTCTCAGGGAGTGCAATCCAGGTATTGAGCTGAAGCTTAGGGATATGAAGCCTTTGAAGTTAAAGCATAACAGCATCTTTGTTTTCTGTTTCACTTGCCATAAAAAACGTATAACTGGAGCCACAGAGTTCAGTGAATAGATACTTTACTTTGTTGCCCATTGCAACACCTGCTGGCAGCTGAGTGTGACACCACTGCAAACCTCCACCCATTGCAAAGGAAGGGACACAGAAACCCCTTGTTCAGTCTCATGTTTTAGAATAGTCAGAAATACACAAGTAGTGGGTTGCATTTTCCTCATTCTTGAAGCCAACTTTTCTATGTGTTGCAGCCAAAGCGATACCTGCAAACAGCAAGACTAATTTTCCAGCTCAATACTTTAGAAGTAACTATGGCAATGCTACAATCATATTATGTCATCTTTAGCTTGAGGGACTTGCTTCAATGTCCTTACAGCGGTCTGCTGGCAGTTAGGTGGACAGGACATTCTAATAATCCATGCCTGTTGATTGTGCCATGTAACTTGCCTGTCCTGAAATAAAAGGCCAATTTTTCAGGCTCCAGAAGAAAACAAAATGAGATTTAAAAAATATGATGGTTGTAAATTGAAGGCTTCCCTTGAACACTTAGTGTGGACAAGGTGATGTTGAAGAAATAGCAAACCTATGTACTTTTTACACAATAGATGCCTGACTCATGTACAAGTTCAAATGGTTTTGTTAAAGTCCCAATTTTAACTCTTAAGAATCATTAATCTTAATTCAGCCCCAAAATTCTAAATGAAGTGACAATTCATGTGTCTGTTTTGCTGTGTAAAGTATTGCCTGAAATAGTACTAATGGCTGTTTGCATGAGATGCAAGCTAAAACCAACTGTGATATTTTCTATTTAGTTTTATTAATATTTGAGAGCTTCCTTGGTGGAAGTTATTTTGATAATCATAGGAAAAAAATTCTATATGCATATAAATAAAACTTTGTGAGGAAAAGTAGGTCAGTCCTTCAGTCTGGCTTTTCACTTCATCTTAAAGATTTTTCTCTGCAGTGATATGCTGATCCACTTATTCTTAACATCATAATCCCTACATTTATAATCCTCAGTGATAGCTAATGATTGGTAACATGCATAATTTTCCTCATCCTATATCATCAGCGTTTACGATACGTGTAGTCATGTGTTTGTAAGTGGCTGTCTGTCTCAGAATCTGGTTGTTTAAAGTGTATCTAATTTAATTACCAAACAGCAAATACACTGTCTGCAAAAGTCACTGACCTAGAATGTTGCCTCTAAGCTTTTGAGCATGGCTGATAGTGGAATGATGTAAAATGACATGAAAGCTGAAGACATAATTGCTCATTGTGAATCTCTTATTTTTTTTTTTCAGTAGCTAATGTTATTCAGAAGATGAAAAGTGACAGTTGTATATTTTTGGCAACATTTCCCTGTAGGAAAAGAATATGCAACCTACTTATTTTTGCTGCTTTTAAGGCTGACTCAAAATAATATTAGTAAAAAGTTTATTTACTGATATTATGAACTGAATTTTTGAGTGGTCTCTGCACAAGTACTAATTTTAGGCTCTTCAGGTATGTAGTCATGCAAAATGAGCTGTTAGAGGTTTATCCACAAAATACCATAGGAGTTATTTCTAGAAGCAAATGCTGTGTTTTGGGAGTACAGGAAAAAAAGCAAAGCATCCAAATTCAGAAGCTGCTTCTGAATATCTGGCCACACAAAACTTAATGCCATCTGGTGACAGCTTTACTCTCTATACAGATTCCATCAGACTACATGCATGTGTGTGTGTTCCCATTGCTTGCAAATTTACACTTATAGCTGATGAAAATGATACATATGTGAAAGCTTGGAAAGCAGTTAGTGAGCAACCTTATTTTAAAAAGAGTTGATAAAATGTAGAAGCCAACAATTTTTATGTGAACATAGAGCCTAAGCACATATTGCAGTATTCTGTGCTTTAACTACCCAGGCTCTGTGTTCACTCTTACACTGACTGTAACAGTTTCTGATGATGATTAAGGTATATAAATTGCAGTCAGCTCAGGAACCTTGTCTGTATTCCATGCAGAGACACTGTCTTTATTGCTTAGCAAATTAGGAGGGCCTGTAAAAAAACATAGCTTTTTCTGTTATGAGTAGGATAGTGGCACCAGCACCCTGTGAGCAAAAACACAGCAACCTACTAATATAATCTTATTGATTTGGGGATATAAATAAGAATTTCATTGCAGATATGACCTAAAGCAGTTCATACGCTATGTACCTAAAGAAACAAGGTACATGAAAGCAAGTGAGGGACTTTTTTACAAGACTGTGAGACCATATAGTGATAGGACAAGGGGTAATAGCTTTCAAGTGAAAGAGGGTAGATTTAGATTAGATATAATGAAACTCTTTACTGTGAGGGTGGTGGGGCACTGGAACAGGTTGCCCAGAGAGGTGGTGGCTGCCCCATTCCTGCAAGTATTCCAGGGCAGGTTGGATGGGGCTTTGAGCGACCTGATCTAGTAAAAGATGTCACTACTCATGGCAGAGGGTTGGAATTAGGTGATCTTAAAGGTCACTTCTAACTTAAATGTTTCTATGATTCTATCCTGTGGTTCTGTGGTTGATGGTAGAAAGAAGGCAGAAGAGTAATCTCTTTAATTTTAATGACTATACACATTCCTTAAGATATTGTTTGTAGGCACTTTATTGTGTGTAGTTGATATTTATTATATAACCTTTCAGTTTCCATTCAGTAAAGGCTGTTGGTAAATAATTTTATTGTGAGTACCCCAAGCTAATCTGATAGTGTCCTCTTAGGAAATGAATCAGGCAGAAAGATTTCTCTTTCAGGAAAATTTAGCTCAGGTAACTGATTTAAGTAGACAGGAACCACCAATGCTAGACAACATGACTTGTCAAAAACAGATGGAAAGGTATGAACTAAGTTCTGGCACCAAAATATCTGTGCAGGTATTTATGCCTCAGATTTGAATTCTTCCTGAGAAATGCCTTTGACTAATTAGCAGTAGATCCAGTAATGCCTCTGTAATCTCAGTATGAGATTTTAAAGCAGAAGCCATGTTCTCACATGGATAAATCTCTACAAGGAGGAAGGAAACACTTGAGTTTTTCTTTAAGTATGAAGTGCCTCTAGTGTCTTACTGGATCTATAAAGACATTGATGGGATGAGTGATGTAGCAATGGAGAGAGAGGAGGATGATGAGAGGGTTTTGGTAGATTGGAGTGGGTTTTTTTTGTGTGTGTTTTTGTTATTTTTTTTTTTAACTTGAACCTTAATGGTCAATTTGTGGTATTCACTTTGAACATACCTATGATTTGGTACCATCCAGTCCCAGAAGGTACTTCCAGTCAGCAGCTACAAGCATGCACCTGCAATGTCTAAAATTTTGCAAAACATAAATCATGTCTTGTAAACACTGATTCAAATCTGAAGTCGGTGCACATACGGCTCTAGATCAGGCACTTCAAACAAGGATGCTCCTGGCTATGACGGTGAGATATTTTAAATGGTGTAATAACGTTTTGTTTCTCAAACACAACCAATGAATGGCTTTGTTTCGCTAGCTCTTTGTCAAAATAATGGGAAATTATGTAAAAGTGTGCCATGTGAAGCGAGAGAGGAAACGAGCTGCCATTGCTCCAAGTGTGTACACTTGTGTTATGGGAGCCATCCCCAGACAAAAATATGCTGAAAGATCTTTTCTACCCACATACTTCAAACTTTATGAAGTGAAGGAGACTGTCATGTGGTGACAAAGGCTGGATTATCATAATGTGGGTGTGATGTTTCTCCCCCAAAATACTTTCCTGCCTGTTGTTTTCCGAAGCTTCTTATTTGTACCTGCAAAGCAGTAATCTGCACAAGTGTAGTAGTTATGCGTCCAAGTGCTGTGTGTTGAGGGCCACCCACAGTTTGTCCGTGGGCAGAAATGCTCTCTCTGTAGGTGGGAATGTGTGTTTTTCAAGTACATGTTCTTTTGTTTCTCGCTCCCCCTCCCCCAAGTGTCACATCTACCTCTGACTGCATTTTTATTTAGTGTAGGATGTGTGGGGCCATACTTCTTCTACATTTCATGTGTTGACTTGCCAAATACTTTGCTTTTACAAATTGGCATAATTCCACTGAAATCAATACAAATGTTGTCTAAAACAAGCAGAGAAACTGAATTCATCAGTTAGCAGACTACAATTCATGTGAACTTCTGGAACGATCTCCCACAATTGTTTTGGGCATATACAGAAACCTTCCTGGAGAGACTGCAGAGATTCCTTTAAGATGTTCTGTGTGTCACAAGTGGCTGCTGTTTTTAAAGTACTGTCCTTTTTTTTTTTTTTTTTTTCCCCTCCCTCTTGTCTAGAGTTAGATCCTGAAAGTCTGCCTGGAAGTTTTTAGTTTTGGTATCCCTCTAGTAGTTTGTGGACTCCTTATTCTGCAGGACAGTAGGGATAGTAATTTCATCATGTCTGTCAGTGTCCTAACCAGTGGCTTTCTGATTCTGAGCAAATGAACTGTATGGCATTTAAATGTAACTCTATTGTCACAAACTCTAAGCTTATCACAGCTCATTATTTTGAAGCAAACACAATAATTAGCATGGGGTGTACTTTATGATAATTAGGAATGTTTTGCACATCAGATGGTTATGTTGACTTTTGAGGGCAACCACCTGGACTCAGCTCTCACTAGCTAAAATTAATATTTTTGTATTTGTGTTTGTTTCAGTGTTTTAAAATGCCTACAAAAATATTTTAACTGTTTAATCACTAAATAATGTAATCCATTATTGGGACAACTTGCTTTTATCCCAAATGAGTATAGTAGTTTCTGAATAGTCTACTTAATCTTAAATGCAAAGTGAAACTTCCTCTATATTAATAGCCAGATGAATGTTACTTTCCAGCCTCTGCCTCACCTATTATCTGAAAAATCTGAATTGCAGTGTTCTTTGTGATATGTGGTTCATTTTAGAATCACAGAATCATTACAGTTGGCAAAGACTTTTAAGATCATCAAGTCCAACTACTAATCTCACATTGACAGACATATTGCTAAACTAAACCATGTCCCTCAATTCTTCATCCACACACCTTTTGGATATCTCTAGGGATGGTGACTCTACCACCTCCCTGGGCAGCCCATTCCAATGCTTAATAAACTTTTCAATGAAAAAGTTCTTCCTAATGTCCAATATAAGCTGCCCCTTCTGCAACTTAAACCCGTTTCCTCGTGTCCTATTGTTCATGACTAGAGAGATCAACCTGCACCTTACTACAATTCCCCTTCAGGTAGGTGTAGAGAATGATCAAACCTCCTCTCAGCCTCCTCTTCTCTAGGCTAAACATCCCCAGCTCCCTCAGCTGCTCCTCGTAAGACTTTTTCTCCAGACCCTTCACCAGCTGATGAAATACAATGGGAAGTTTAAATTTTTACTAAATTATGGTTGGCTTCAGCTTGTATTCTGTGTTCATTCCTACTACTACATGCTACTAAGAGGTGGGTGGGGAGAAGTAGAGGGAGTTATATTTTGGGGAAAAAAAAAACAGTGCTTTGCATTTCAAGGGGATGAAATAATCTACTTCAAGCTAAGAAAGAACTTGTGGACACAGGTATTTATGGAATAATGTTAAACAAATTCAAATGTGTTAACTGTGTGGTGCCATTATAAATGCTATTGTTTGCTGAAAAGCATCAGTGATTGCTTGTAAAATAAAGAGACACCAGACTAAATCATCTAGCCTTGGCTGGGCTCTTTGGAACATCGTTTGTTTCTAGTACTTGCACTTGGGGTAAAGGCACAGGAAGACTGAAAAAATACAAAATTATACCAATCTAAATAAAAGAAAGGGAAAGATATAAGAGTTAATCTGGAGTGGGTGTCACCATGCAAGTGTTTAAAGAATTGGTTTTCATTGCAACTCTGGCAAGTAACTAAGATAAACATCAAAGGAAAAGGGGTGGTCAGCAATAAAACCATGGCATTCAAATTAGGCAAAAGTCAGGATTACAGAAGCATTACTTTTTTTTCCAGAAAGACACGATTGGAGTCCAAGATCATCTAGATACTGCTTTCAGTTGAACTACAGACTACTTCTATATTTAACTCTTAAACTTACTGTGTGTCACTTCACCATCTGTAAAGCCAGAGATGTTAGTGTGGTGGTGTTAGGCTGTGCCAAAAAGTGAGTCTAACATATTCATCTTCCCAGGGTACTGAATATTGCAGACTATATCTATCATAGGAATTCTTTCAGCTTGAGGTGAAACCAAGTGTTTTTCTGTACTTGCTAAACAGACATTCTAGACTTGATGCTGATGCTGTCGTTAGATGTTTTGACCTTTCTTATGCCAGAAAAAAAGTAAGAAGTAAGTAAAAACCTAACACTTCTAAAGCTTGTAACAAGCCCTTAGTACCACCTCTGCTGTCTTCAAGCACACTATGGTGTGCACTAGGGAACAGCAACTGATCTTTCATGTATGGAAAGTATATTCCATATCCTTTGCTGCTGCAAAACCTGTTATGTCAAGGTCTGTGGCGTTTACTGTGCCTTTGATATACTTGACCTAAAACTATCACTGAGTGAATTATTTACAATGACACTGAAGAAAAAGTTTCTAGAATGTCTTTATGGCACGTAGGTGTTGCACTGATTACATACGTATCATATTAACAAAACCCATGAAAATGACCACAAAACCTTTCCCCATTATTTCACAACTACTGTTTCCGAAATGAGATGGTTCTGTGGCTTTACAGCATAAGGGAAGATGTGTGAGCCAGCATCTCTTGTGGGATGTGAAATAATGATATTGTTCTGCCAGTGAATATTCTGTAAGTTATTAGCCTGTAGATGCGGACTTGAAGTTCTATGAAATATATATATATATATATACTTTGTGTGTGTGTGTGTATATATATATATATGCACACTAAGAATACCTCTTTCTGTCTCTATATGAAAACATGATGTCACTGAACTCACTGAAATTTTATACTAGGCACCATTAAGAGAGACCATTGCTGCAGAGTCTATTCTCCAGAAACCAGTAAAAACTTGCAGTCTGGATGAAACTACTAGTCTCTTGAAGGAGTATGGAGTAATTACCTGTGCTTAGGTCAATGCTGGCTGAGGTTTCTGCACCCTGTTCTAGTAGGGTATGAAATGTTACCATTTAACATTTAGTGACTATATGGAAAAAAAAAATGATAGAAATCATGGTAAAATAGATATTTTGAGGAAAAGTGCTGCCTTAGAAAAGGATTATCAAGTGCTTTGTCTTTTTTCCTGCATGGGAATCTATGTCTGCAATGCTGATTGTTCAGATATTCAGTTAGCATAGAAAATATATACAAAGACTACTCATGCTCCAGGATATCCCTTCTTTCCAGTGTTGCCAAATTCCAGAGTCTTCCATTTTGAGAAGTATTTTCTGTAAAAAAAAATGCATAACACAACTATAACTAACATTAATAAATGTATTGCAGAAACAAGACCTGATTTGTTTTTTTTTTTTTTAAGTTCCAAAATAAAACCTCGATGCATACTGCTGCAAGAAAGTACTAGCAACAGCTTAATTTGAAAGTTGCTCTTTCTAGGTAGACTGTCTATCTTTGAGTCCATTTAATATTATCTTTATCTGCAATGTGCAAGTCAGTAGTAAATTTGTAGAAGTGAGTAAACTTAGATACAGACTTATCTCTGAACATCCGTAGCAACCCTTCTTTTAATGCTTTCCACTGTCTGTGATCACAACAGTATGGAGTGAGCAACAGACCTCATGGATTTTGCGATGAAACAAATCATCTTCCCCAACATCAATTTTAAATAATGTCCAAACAATTCCAGAAATTACTTTCTTAGTGTCGTTATGTCTTTGAGGAACTAGTAGGTTTGGTTTTTTTTTCCCCTCTATAATTATCAGTTTCATATTGGATTGAGGACTTACCTTTCATGATTGAAATATATTTTTATCTTTTAAATAGACTAGTTAACACAAAGTTCAGGAAGCAATTATAGATGTATCATCCCATGATGGTCTTGATGTTTGTATCCTGTTCAGTTGCTACATGATGAGACTGGATAAAACAAAGTACAGTATGCGAGACAACTTTTGTGTAACCCATGTGCTGAGGAAATTCTGTAACTAATCAGACCAAAGTATTGTTAATGGAGCTTCTTGTTTACGTGGAGGAACAATATGAGTGCTCTACCTGACCTTTGAAAGCAATTCCTACTGCAGAATATGAATTGCACCAAGTTTAAAGGCTGAACTTACTTTGGATGACTGATGTGCAAAATGTAGACTGGTCCTACTGTGTATCTGACCAGGTAACTAAAAGGTTGTAAGAAAATAAGGACAAAGTCGTGGGTTTTCTTTACACTTTATTTTCTTACTACTAGCAGCAATAATGAGCGTGTGACATAGATACCCAAAGTTTACAGTAATTTTACATTTTAACTACTGTACATTATTATTTCTGGATATACTGTAGTCATTTTTTCAGATCCCTAAAAAGGCAAATATAATAGTATTTGCTGTCTAATAGTATTAGTTTAGATGCTTAAAATCAAACTCACGTAAAATTATGCAATCTTTCTTTTATATAACATTTTATCTCTTTGAACTCTAGCTCCCACTTGTATTTGTTGTGACAAGTGTAGAACATTTTGAACTATTCCTCAATGCTTAAATTAAATTTAAATATTCTTTCCTCTTACATTCAGAGTCCTTAGGAGTGGGTATACATGAAGTTCCCTATACTCTTACTTACTTCCACATACATACTGGGTAAGAATTTTTATCGCTAAATATCAGGAGGATGATATTCCAGAAAAAGCCAGTGATTTCTTCTTTCTAGTTATCCAAGTTAAACACAATTAAAAACATGAAAGAAAAAAGTGAATATCCCCAACTGCATTTTGATCAGAAGAAATGTAGCCTATAAGTGTCTGCTTCTGATTACTCCTTTCAGAGCTGATGTTCCTCAGCTTTTACAGTGGCAACTGTAAAATGTGGGGCCACAGTTGCATTCATTGTTCAGTGAGCTTGTCCACATAGTTAAACCCACCGACAGCAATGAATGTTGATTGTGACCTTTTTTTGTAAAGCTTGGTAGGGTGGGAGAGAAACATCATGTGGTGATTAGGTTGCTTTCTTCAGTGTTAAGGCCTGAAAGCATGAAGTAAGGAGGAGGATGGTTAGCTGGAGGGTACAATCAACGGTCGATGGTTTTCACTTTAATTCCAAACTCACCGACAGCGTTGAATGTTCACTGAAGCAACCACTACAACAGAACTCCATTGTCTTGATAGCATCCTCAAATGTCTGAAAGGAGGGGAGGGAAATTCAAAATCCACACAGTGATTTTAATCATACAGACGATGCAGCTTCAGCCATTTTTCTCTTACCGACACCAACACACTTGTCTGCCCATCCTATTTCAGTCTTTGTGTAAGGAGCTGGCAGTTTTCCAAACTTCTATGAAAAGAAAAGACATTTCATGTATTCAGGCTTTAAGAACACAGGCTGAGGATTCAATCACAAGTGCATTCATGTTGTCTGTTATTTCATGAAACTGAACTTCATTGCAAACCAAACCACAAGATCACATGTCTCAACAGAGTGGGTTAAGAGATTCATGAATCAGTGTTACCAAGTATAGGTTTCCCAGATGAGTAAAATTTCTTCTGCTGACATGCTTTGGTGTTAAACTTGCTTAGGATTGATGGAAACTATACTTTCTTTTAAGAGGCCTTAATTTTTCAGTAAACATTTTGTGGAGACAAGACCTTTTTTCCTTATGGTTTGTCATATATGCAGAACCTGCTATAATAGTGTTCAGAAGGGAAAAAGGTGAATGTATGTCAAGGCTTGATGACTTAGTTTTCCATATATTCTTTAGGTAGCAGTATGCTGTCTGTATCCAGCACCTTATCATCACACAACAAAGTGCTTGAATTTCCACAGTAGCACAACACTTCTAAGTTTTCCAACTCGGTTGTCCTAATTCTCAGCATAAATAAATAAAAACAAAAGTACATACGCAGGGTTGCAATGGTCATGTCATAGGGGAAAGGTTTTTAGAGATTAGATCAAAAAAAAAAACATGGTAACCTGAGCTTTACCTTATTTGCATCTGAGTAGAGTTTTGCAGAAGGTGGTCTCACAGCTCAGTCTGAATTCTTTTTTGCTCAGTCCACTCTTGGCTTGCTGCACTGAAACTACGTGACTGATTCATGGACTTCTATGAATTGTTTAACTTGTCCTCTGGTAAAAGATGTCTTATACTCCGTCTCATCCATATCTGATAATTGAAAACTTTATAAAAGTTGTGGGTTTTTAAAACCTGTTTGTACATGTGTAAAGGGAAGCAGCACCAAAAGACTGCGGATCATAAGAGGACTGTATATTTTCTGTAAACAAACACCATGACAAGGACTTTGTTCTAGCTGTTTCTTAAAACTCATTGCTCTGCAAGTAGAAGAATTTATTACTACATTTAACTCAACTGTATTTTCTATCAAATATATTTAAAGGGCAGAGCATTGTTAATATTGCCTACTGGATAACTAGACAAGAATAGAATCAACTAATTTTCTGCTTTTATGGTATATTGGGTATGTTTTGTTTAGGAAAGCCACTGTGATTATGATTATATCTGAATTCTCATTAGAATTTCATTAATGTAGCAGTTGACTTTTTTTTTCTGATGAAGCATTATGAGACATTTGCTGCCAATATTTCAGCCCTGAGGTTTGATTTCTTTTTTCCTTTATTTATTTGTGCAGGCTTTTCTACAATTCAATTCCATGGATGTTACAAAAGGAGTTCCTTACACCATCATGAGTAAAGAGACAACAAGGCTCTCCAATTTAGTAGTATTTTCTACATCTGTTCAATATTTTTTTTGCTAACCAAATTAGTAGACTTTATGGTTTAGAGTGGCTCATATTTAACATATGGCCTATTGTAAACTTTCTTTCTGTAAGTCTTTTCTTTTCAGTACTTATTTCTATGCTGTTATTCCGTGCTTTCATCTGTTACTTCATATTTCAATATGGGGTCTTGACTGGCTGATACCTGGCAACTAGGATGGGGTGTAGGGGAAGGAGAGGAGCTATGTGAAGCTTGCAGCTGGGTGGATTGTATCTTAGAAGGAATTTCTTTTGCAGGTTATTATTATTCGCTCTCCGCCTCTTATAATGGAAAAACCTCAGTATTTCCTTGGTTACCTAACCTCTGTTCAAACAGGCTGAAACTTGTAAGTACAAAAACACAAAAAAGTACTCCTGAGCTCCAGCCCCGATTCCTGATGTGTGTAGGTTATGCATGGTAAAAATGCTTTCATCTTCTCATCTGGTTTTCATTTTTTTAAAAAATCCCTTACTGATCTCATCTAGCTGTTGCAAATGCCAACTTTATTTTAAATTTTATTTCAGATCTGCAGGGTTATGTGAACATTCAGATTGGATGTATGTTGTTTTTATTAAAGGTTCGTAGGTCATAAATAAACCAAAGCACTTTCCTTGCTATGAGCAATAGGGTCATGGTGTACATGAAATATCGCTTTAAAAAAAATGGACCCTAATGTGAATTGACAGAGGTACATGAGGAAGTAGTTCATTGTGTTGTTGTAAAGGCCATAGGGATTTGGACTGCTAGATCTGCCTGTCCTAGGAATAGATTAGATATCTTGCCTGATGACCTGTACTTAATTTAAGTGACTGCCTTTGCCAGTCCTTCCAGAGGGCAACTGTGTGAAGTAGAGCATCTCATCTTCAGTCTTCAGTCCTTTTCCTTCTCTTGATGGCCTGACCTAAATTGAAGATATGGGTGCCGTGCTGCACAAACAATTACTTCAATGCTATTTGAACTGTATCTTCAGCTGTAATTAGTTAGCTTTTCCCTTTTGACCTTTATCTTGAACCAAAAGATTAATGTTCACTTTCATTGTACTGGTTGATGCTGGCAACTGTTATACGGTATATTCATGTTTAACAGCTGCTTTATGTAAAACGGTAATAAAAACTCTCTCCTCCAAGTCAGAAATGGTGGCTGGAGCCATGAAGTACTACTCTACCCTGCTAATTGCCCCACCTCTTTTTTTTCTTCCTTCTCCCTTTCCCACACAAATGCTTGATAAAATACAAATGATAGATGTTGGACCAGGTCTGGCTTGTAGGCTGCTTCAAACAGCTGTTTTAGTACTTTTAACAAACTTAGTGCCTGTACAGCAGTGATATTGCTTAGGAACAGATACTTAGGTGAATATGCAGATCATGGGTTTGGGGATTTTTTCTTATGATTTTTAGATAATTTTCCTAATAATGCATTGAAACAGTCTATTCAGATTTGTTCACTGATTAAAATAGTATGTTAATGTATTTATATGACAGATAACTCTGCATGGCTCAAAGCATCTTTTGCTGTCATAGAATTGTTACTGGAAGGTGGAGTTAGGGCTTTTTTGAAGGCAAGTACTCATTTGTATGGAAGGAAGACAACAGAACAATAGTGCTAATACACATATTGCAAAGTTATCTCATGGATACAGTTGTTGACTGCTTCCACCTCCCACTTGCCCTCTCCCACAATCTGTCATCAGACTTCCAATTATACACTTGGGGACAGGAAGAAATGTAGTGAGTGGATGTATTTTTAATTGTTGCAAAAGTGAATTCCAGTGGCAGTGTCTAAAAATGGCACTAACACACTTGGGATCAGATTTTCAGCTAGTGTAAACTGACACAGCTCCATTGACGTCAGTGGCGTCTGCATTTATACCAGCTGGCACCTGGATGCTCATCTGGAAAAAAGTGAAGTAGAATGATCAGTTATCAGTTCTTATCACCATTTTTATTAAGCCTTTCTCAAATGACAAATTTTGAAGTTGTATTGACATTTTACCTGTAATAAATTAGCAGTAATACTAAATCTCAGTAAGTATTGACACTGCTGTGCTTCCACTAAAAGGAATTAAATCCAGCTGGCTGGAGTTATTAGAGATTCAATTTATTCTTGGATGACATTGAGTTATATGCTGAAAGAAAAACTCTGTGCAGCTATCAAGAGGAAGTCCTTTTTCTGACAAAATGAAAAGCGATTGTTTCTTCTGTGGTCTTAAACTGTGAGAACAGAGTCCAATAACCTTCATTGTAATCTAAGACTCTTGCTGTATTCTACAAACACTAACTGCAGTGGTTTCTGCAGTGTGTTGGAATATAGCATTGACTCCTAATTACTAACGCAGTAATTCTAAGGCCAATGTTGTTCATGTAATCCTACTAGACAATCACAATGTTTTCATGCTGCCTTCAACCTATGGAAACATCTTCGTAAGCCTTTGCTGGAAAAAAGATGTTTGAGGGAGTATTTTACCATTTACTGGAGTACAGCCATCTCTGGAGAAAAGCGGCAGCTGCATAACATCTTGAAGCACTAGCGCATGCCAGCTTAGACAGGAGGGAAAACTGTGATTGACTTGTTTAAATTTTGCATTCTACAAGGCTGCTTTTTGTACGTTATGGTATTAAGAATATAAAGTTATGGGGAATCATCTTAGTTCTTGCCCATGAAATATGATTGGGGAAAACACCTTGGCACACCAGAAAACACTTCTTGAGGTGAAATGATAACCACAAGACTGTTTTTTAAACCAAATCAAAACTGGTTTGACATTCAAAGCCATCACAGAGCAATGTGCAGTTCTCTGGGTCCTATCAGAGTTCTACTGGCCTAGGAACCAGGACACTTCCACGTTTGATAGTTGATGTCTTTATAGCCTTGGACTGTGGTTTTTGAGTAAGTCTGCTGTGCAGAACCTGACTGTGCTCTTGAAATTAAACCCATCAGATGGGCTATGAGGTGATTGCACTTTCAGAAATGATTTAATTGAGGAGTTCAATACTATGCTTTATGCATTAGAGTTTTACCTGATGAGTATTTTGATACTTTTTTTTTTTTTTTTATGTTAAAGATGCCTTCAAAACAAATTTTAATGCAATACTGGATTTTTACTTACTGTAACTCAGTCAATATTAATTGTTACTCTAACAAATCATAGTTGCATTCATATGTTCTAAACAGACTTTTATATCTGACTCTAGTGAGCCTGACTCGGCAATTTATTACTTCACATTCTCAGTCCTGTTTGAAACTATAAGAACATTTCCAATATACAGTACTGCAACGCTGGACCTTTAAGCTTTTATTTATAGCCAAGAAATTAGAAAATAAATTCTAATACTGCCTGCAGTTTCCCAGCCTTTTGGATGACAATTCTCCACTCTTTGTTACTGGAACACATTACTATTTATGGAAGATATGCACATATTTCTATGTCCATAAATCATACACAAACATCTGTTCTTTGGATCAGTAGATGGAGTATGGTAACTGCTTTTTACATTAGTATCCATGAAGTAATGATCACCTACTGATATTATGCTTTAACTTTAATATTTTAGCAAATATTTCAGTAATTCAACTTTTGGGGCACTGTAAGTCAAAATAGTAGAAACTGAAAATACATATTGGCATAGAGTTCTTTGTGACCTGTAACTCAAACATGTTAAATACAAGTTGCTTGATAGAAGGGAGTAAATACCAAGACCAACATGATCAGGTCTGCTAAAACACCAGAGGTTCTGTTAGTAATTCTCTACTCATTTTACTGCCTTTGTAGGGGAGTTTCTTACCCTCCCCCTTTCTTTGATAGCCTTAAACAAGCATACTTTACTTATTTGAGTCTTGGTTGACACAGTGGTCTATGCTATAATGTAGTTGTGTTCTATTTCCCATGTAATCCTACAGGTAAGACTCTAAGGCCAGTAACTGAAACTGCACTCAGAATATATGTGGAAAGCCAAGACTGCATACAATTTAACGTAAGATGTGAGAAAGCACCCATCCTATCACACAGTATTGTCTGTCTGGAAAGGCAGAGAATAAGACTTACGCTGTTTGTTTTGGATCTCAGTGTTAGTATTCTTGTGTGAAGTATTTCCAGCTATTAAGAGAAGAATACTCAGGTTCCATCACGTTTAGCATTTATGTCAATCATTTATTTGGTTATCGGATGCACTAAGATTGTGGATTCATTGGTGGTTTTTAACCCTTCGTTCATCTGTTTCATGAGAATGAAGAACTGATATTTGGAGGCCAGATTTCCACATGTTAGCATAGCAACTGAATGTATGCATAAAGGAAAGTATGCACAAAAGTGGAGAGTAAAAACATTCTATATTTTTAAAAGTTAAGTCCTCCTGTAGTTAAGTGTTGGGCAATAGATGGCAGTTCTTTACCTGCAGAAAGTGGGCCGAATACTTGTAACCTGCCTACTGATCCCTTTGGTTTTGAAAAAAAGCAGACTACTTCAGAATTAATGGGAATCCCCATCTTGGGATTTCTGGACTATTTCAATACAGTTTACACATTGTCTTTTAAGTTCTTTACAGTGACTAAAGGAAATATGCATTCAGAAAAAACATGCTTGTAGTATTTTAAAACACTTTCATTTGTCCTTTAGCCTTATAAAGGATTTTTTTCAGTAGTTACAAGAAAAGGTGCTATTTAAGTGGAAGTTAACCTGGTGATTCTCCATGTGTCTGTATCTCAGTGCCAGAGTAGAGTAGCAACTGGCTTTAATATCCCACTCCCTTCTCTGAATCACCATAGGAATGGACTGTGAGAATTACCAAATTCAAATAATAATGGTCCTGCTGAACAAAGCTTCTTTTGATCAAGAGCAAGTCATTTGAACCCTGAAGTTTAGTGGGTAATACTTATACCCTCATAAAAGTGTAGTGATGACTGATACCTCATCGTGCTTTGAACATGTGAAGTATAAACAATATATATAAACAATATAGGGCCATTGCACACAACTCCAGCTATTAGCATTTGAGACAGGCTGCCCCAGGCACTTTAGGGGAAATCACATCTTCACTGGAAAAGGGGTGTCTCTTTGAGTTCTGTCTGCTTCCAGATTATGTATCAGAATCTATCTAGGTAGCATGTAGATATGAAAAAGTACTTTTTTTTCACATACTATGCTTGCTATATGGTACTGGATACTAAAACAGATAGCATTCAGTTAGAACTGCAGTTATGAAAACCTAGAGATGTTAAATCATTGCTTGTTTACGTTATTTCCTTTGCTTTAATTGTGTTTTGGCATGCTTGCATTTTTTCCCTTGTGAAATTTCTGCATGCAAACCTATTTGCTGCTAACATACTCAATATTTTTCATGTGTAATTTGAAACAGATGAGAGATTATGTTTCATCTTTCTTTCTAAAAATATCATCATACTTTATAGAAGTTAGACCACAAATGTTGAACACTCCAGAGGGTATCTATGTGTAAATGTTGGTGAAATCTTGTTTTAAGATATCAGTACAAGTTAGGAAAATAGCAGAGAGGCACTTGCTAAACAGCTGATGTAATGTCTATTAGAGGTAAAGGTACTGCTCAGATAGGAACAAAAGATTGGGTGGAATTGCCCGATTTGCTTAATTTTGACCGTCCATCATGTTCCATATGCTCTGACAAATAAAGGCTACAGGTTAGGACCCACAAAACATACCATCTTGCATTCACTATGACATGCAGTCTGGGTACTAGAAAAGCTTATGGCTGTGTTCAGGGAGAAGAGGAAATTCCTTGAAGTCTTTTTGTGGTAATCATTGCTCCAGTTGAAAAACAAGAGAGCTTTTTGGTCCAGAGTTGGCAAAACACTCTTTTTGCCTTTTGATGTGTTAAATTCTTACTTTCAACAGCAGAGAACATTCTTTAGGATTGCATTTTTCTGCTTTCTTGTTGGTTTTTAGCATCTCAAGTTAAGCTTTTAGGCATGTCAAATGGTATAAACAAGTTTTGGATTTTTGTTTCTGTTATCTAGGAACAACCATTCAAAACAAATGCACTATTGATTCAACCCTACAAAGCTCTGAATACACTGAACACAGAATAAGCTCAGACTTTGAAGGACTGGGCACACAGTTTAAATATTTAGCATAGCAAAACTCACTGCAGTACAATTAATTGTATGGGAGCCAATGATATACAGCACAAACGCAAAGCTTAATCCTATATATTCAGGGGGCAAATGTCTAGTTCACTTACTGTTTTCGTTTGTTTGGTTGTTTTTTTTTTAAGTAGACTGGCACACACAAACTACTTATTTTCTGCCCTGGTAAAGGTATTTTTAAGTGTAACATAGCCTACAATAAATACATATAAGGTTGCAGGAACTGTTATGAAAATATTGTAGTAAAAAAATGCTTCACCCTTAACATTTTTAATTTGCCTGTAGTTCTGCGGCACTCTCAACATCCTTTTCCTTGTCAGTCTTAGCAGCCCTTTGAAAAGCTCTTTGTGCTCCAGTGGCCACTTTAAACTTTTCTATTGAAACAAAACAAAAAAGCTGGACTTCTAATTTATTTTTCCAACAAAAAGTGTGAGTTGAAAGTGGTCATTGGCCCAAAACCCTCTGGTGAAAGCAAAGATGATTTTACTTGGAAGGGGGAGTGATGTTTGGTCTACTTTCCTGTTTTTCAGTCCCTGTCTTCTGCTAATTTCTTAGAGACAGGAAGAAGCAAGAAGGCTATGAGTCCCAGTTGCTACATCCCTTCCTGAAGTTTCCCTTTTTCATCCTTACAGCAGTGAGGTTTTTCTTTTTGTAGCCACCTACTGCAGTAAGGAAATATAGCCCAGGAAATAATGTTGACCTTG
The DNA here is from genome assembly GCA_013401255.1 of Urocolius indicus. Classification (NCBI taxonomy): domain Eukaryota; kingdom Metazoa; phylum Chordata; class Aves; order Coliiformes; family Coliidae; genus Urocolius; species Urocolius indicus. Next base: position 566,620 of record WBNH01002582.1, on the reverse strand, counting down.
ACTGAAACTGGTTTGTATATCCAAATTCTGTCTCCTTAAAATTGTGGAAAGACTTGATTGGGAGACTAGTAAATGAATGAATGGGATGAGGGAATGCATGTATAGCCAGAGTAAGTGGAGATTAAACTGATTCCTTTTACTTCACGTGTGATTGTGTTTGTTTTAAAGAGACATGCAGACACAGTTTAATGTGATGGAAGAAAAAGAAACCTCTCGTCCTTTTAGAAATTTAAAAAGATCATATGTGTACATCTGTAACATCCAGAAGGCTCAAACATAATCAAAACATATTTCTGCAGACTGGGTTTTGTTTTTCTGCTGTACCCAATACATTTAAACAATGAATCTGTAATGAATTAATAGCTTTTGGAGCAAATGGATGACATCTTATGTAGCTGATGCCTTCTAAATATTTCTAGAGATCTTTTATTAACATCTCAGTAACCACTCATAATCCACAAATAGTACTCTGATCCTGGATAACTGCCTATTCTGAGAAATTCTGTTTCTGCATCAATACTTAGATTTATAAAACCTTTCTTGTTTAGGTATGCATTGACTTTCTGGCTAAGGATAATGAAGGTTTGAGGCTCATAGTTAAAACTTCTGTGCTGCTTAAAGGTGCTTTCATTGTATATTTCTTAAAAAAAATCTAGATGAAGTTCCATTCAGTGGGAAGCTTCCATCATTTAAGTCCTGTGGTAGCTCTATACTCTTGAGCACCTAAGGCAGAGACATGGCTTTTAGCAGATAGGGTAAATTTCATTCTTAGTGGCTATGACCCAGGTGCTAAAAAGCTATAGCTGAAAGTGCTAGGTTAAAAGCACAAGTCAGCTAGGTACATAAATATTACATGGCTATATCTTTAATGGGTTCCTGTCGTAGACTTGCTTTGTTTAAAGATTTCCATAACCCTGCTGATTTATTGCATCTTTTCTAGAAGTATGCTGTTAGCAGGAAACTCAGTTGAAGCACTTTCAATCATCTTGGAGGATCATTATACTTTCACTTGAATAACTAATTAGTTGCAAGAAATTAACCACTGCTGTTCAGCACAAAAACACTTCCAGGAATGGCTTTCATTTTTGTTGTGGAAAATGACCTCAGGCACTTGAGGAGGTAGGCAGAAGGGAGAAATAATGACCCTGCTGTCTTTTAATGTAACTTTTGTTTTCAATTCAACCTGATAACTAGCAGGCAGTATAGCTTTATGAATAGGGCACTGCACTTGGACTTGGGATAAATATCTTCTAGTCTTGCCAGTCCCACGGATTTGATGGCTGACCTCATACCATTGATTTAAAGGGGTTTAAAGTTCCAAATATTGTCCTTTAAGGCTGTTGGAGACAGGATGTAGGACTGAGGAAGAAATAAACTAGTGAATAGTATGGAAGGAAGAATATATATGCACCTCCCCAAAAAAGGACACAACCTGGCCCTGTTTCTGGAACTGGCTTTTCTTGCTGTGAAGTGTGGATCATGCATAATTGATGTATGAGGATCTAGTCTGAATGCCTTGCATAAGAGCTTAGTATTATTGTCATGCTGTTCACAACACTGCTAATATAAGAAAGTGAAGTGAGGAAGAAGAGTAAAGAGCAGCTAAAAAACTTAGCAATTTGCCCCACTTAGGGCAAAAATTGGAAGGAAACTGAAGACAAATGGTTTTTGAGATCTGGATTATTCTCTGATATATGAAATCCATTTAACAAGGCAACAGCAGAGTGACAAATTCTGGTCACTTTTTTTCTCTGTCATTTACCTCCCATTTGAGAAATAAAATTAATATTTTTATTTATAATTATTACAAAACATTATGCACATACAAATCAGTTGTCTATATTTAGATTTCTCCTCCCTCCATGGCAGTGGCAGTGAATTTCTCAACTACTTGGAGAAAGATGTATTGTCCAGTAATGTGAGGGCAAAGGGGAGGCAAAAGATTATTGGTATTTCTTGTTTTCCCCTTCCTTTTCTTAACCCACACTTGCAAGATGAGAAAATTAAGTCTTCAATGTGTGTATCTGAGTTGTGGTGATGCAGAAACACTGGGAATTATTCAGTGCAAAAAGAGAGTAGGCTACTGTAGTCATGACAAACTCCTCCTGAATACCAAAAATAAGGATAGCCCTACCTCATTCCTGTAATACTTCTAATGTTTCCCCATCTCCTTTATTCCTGGCCTTTTTTCCAGTGCTTACTCTTAACCACCTATTTTGGGTACCTAAAGGCTGGAATCAGCATCTTATTCAGGTGTTTATGATTATATTAAATTTACTTGCATAATGTATCTTCTGAAAATATATTCACACAATCCCAGTACTTGCTGGATGCAAGTTTTTCTCTTTTTTGTTGTTTTTTAGCTAGGTTGACAATGTATTTTATTGGTGCATAAGAATGCAGGAGAGGAAGGTCATACCTGACTTCTTTTGGGGAGGAAGGTGTTCCGTGCCAGAAAATCTAACTTAATGTGGAAGAAAACAGCAGATCTGCCTTCTGGAAGACATGAACAATGCCATAACATCTGTTAAACCCATGATAGCATTTTACTTGGAGATATGAGGCAGAAAACTTCAGACTGGCCATACTGCTACTAAAACAAATCAGCATGATAAAGCAGCCAAGAGCTTGTGTGTGCATGTATGTTTACACACACTGTGCTTCAGGATAGATGTGCATAAGAATCTAGTAGGGAAAAAGAAGGGAGAAAACTTAGTGAAAGTTCTTTACTACTTTACTACCTACTAGGCTTTTCAAAACAATGTTACCCTGAAACTACTTGCAGGGAATTTCAAAAGGAAAAAGGTATTTTAAAATATCATTTTCTTTGATACTGGGTGGAATATCTACTAAAAATCCCAATGCTTACTTTTGTGCATCACTAAGTACAATCAGAGTGTAAGAGTCACAGAAATGTGTTAAATCATGTCACATGTCTTGCAAATGAACATTATGCAATTATTGAAGATTCTTTAGTTTAGTACTTGGTGGCTCATCCAGACTGTGTAGATGCTTGCACTTTGTAGTAATTACCGATGAATACCATACAACTGAATATAAGTCCATTAAGAGACATCCAAATTTTAGGCTGTTTACAGATGTCTCAGTTTTCCTTTCCTTTCCATGTTCTCTGGTTTGTTCTGATTTTGTTTTACTTGCTCTTCATTTTGATCTCTTGAATTACCTTAATCTGTCTGCAAATAATAGTTTAAGTGGCCAGTTTAAGAGTAGTTTCAAACTTCAGTTTGGACTTCTGCCTGCAGTTCAGATTGGGTTAGTATGAATTCTAACTCAGATCTAAATCTTGAAATTCATTCCTGCTTGGATACAGTTATTCATGCCATACCAAATATTGACTGGCTAATGTTCAGACATCAGCTATCCTTATGCTGGGGAAAATATGTGGTCTTTCATGGTCTTGTGTAATCAGAAGAAGTGGAAAATATGTTGTCTAAAAAACCTGGATGTCTAAGGAAAATAGAATGTAAGACTCCTAAAAGCAAAACCTTTGGAATACAATTAAAACTAAGAGGCAAATATATCTCCTTTGCATTTCCACTTCAGTTATTGGATGAAATAACAAAACACAAAGACTGATCATGAGTGAATCTATAGTGGAATAACCTTAGACCTCTTTGCTGAGAAAGTGTCTAAAGACTAAGCAGGTTAAGCCAAGACACTGAGGAAGGCAGAGAAATATCACTATGTTCTAGTCTTTCTATTAAGAGACTTCTACATATTAGTTGTATGTAGAAGTAGCTAATTTTCTGTTTCACTAGATGTGCATACATAGGTGAAAAGATCAAGTAAATAAGTCAATTGGTTACACATTTGAAAATCTTTGCTTTGATTTACCTGTGCCAAGTAAACCAAATGCGAAGGGATGCACATTCCAGGTGACTGCAAAAAAGCAGAAAGAAAGTTTCACTGTGCAAGTCGAAAAAAGATTCTGACCTGGGACAGTATACATCCTTGCCTCATATAGTCTATTAAGATTTTTTTTTCCTCTTTCTCCATCCTTTCCTCCTCTACTGAGGACAGAAACCGAACTTATTTGTCTTCCATTCTGGCTTCCCAAGGTGTAGGTCTGTAAGTGTCTTTATGCTCATGAGTAAATATGTTTCTGCAAAACCATGCATAGCCATTCAGAGCCTGTACATTATTTTTTTTCCTGAATAATTCCATTATTCAGGAAAAAAAAAAAAGGCTGCTTTTCTCAAAGTCAGTAGTTTTCCATACAGAGCTGGTGATGTTGTGTTTGGAGTTTCTACAGTTCAAAACTCCTTGTGAATGTAGTGACTGATTATAAATTAGTGATTTTTATGATTAGAAAAATCTTGTCGGGGTTCCACAATTCTGAGTGGGAATACGGACAGTTCTATTGGTAAAAAATTAATCTGAACTTTGCAGATTATATTGTCCCATAAATATTAAGAATTAAATCTTTCTTGCCTTATGGCTTCTTTGTGCCTAACATGTTTGATATATATCATAGATGTTTGTCAGAGATGTAGTCAAAAGCAGATTGATGGTCTGCATTCTCTTTGTTTTGGCATTCTGCCCAGGGTTTTTTTCCCCTCACTATTTTTCTTTTTTAAAAAGAGAAAAAGAAGTAAAAAAAAAAATAATGTAGTCCTAGGGCTTTGGACCTACTCTTTCTTACTCATTCTCATTCTTTCTTCTGCTGTTTTGAGCCTTTGTGTGTAGCATTAGTATCAACCATTCAATCAGTGTCTTTGAAAAGCATCTACCAGGCTGCCAGATTCTCAATGCAGAGAAGCTAGATGGTGCCAGAAATCAGTCAGTCTTTGCTAAATATTGCTGCTGGCTCCACTCCCTGTCTCTCGAAGTCTGTAGAAGTCTAATCTTCTGTTCTTCGGTGAAAAGATGGCAGGATTTAAAAATGCCATCTAAAGTTGCTGTTATGTAACAAATGCCTTGCCATGCTGCATGCTTAAGGAGTTAAACTGGTCTCTGATGTCAAATGATCCCATCTCTTTTATTTTTTTTTCTCCTTTTGGTATCTTACATGATATGGAATGTCTTTAATGCTCAGCTTCTGTGGTATTTGCCATTCAGTTCTTCACTTGCCAAGACTTAAGTTTAAGGAATTTCAAAATTCTTTTATCTTAAAGTGTTTTGCTGCCAATCAACTCTAAATATCAACATCAAACTGCCTTGCACATGCACAGAATGTCAACCAGCACAGTCAAGCAGTACCTATGAAGCAGTTCAGTAGCCTCCAGCTTTCACCACCCAGATGGTCTCTATAGAGACCTTTCCCTCCTGAAAATTCAAAAGGTGTAATAGTATAACTAAAATAAGACAAAGTAATTCTGATACTAATGTGCAAACGAATCCTTTCATAATTGTATATGCATCTTCATGGCATTTCCATTTTGTATAGAATCCAGGGACCTGGAAAGCCATTTGATTCTGTAAGAAAGAACAGAATTAGTATGCCAATTTTACATAGAGCATGAAAGTGCAGAAGTGCCCTATTGCACAAGTCTTGTGCAACAGGCTGAAGGAGTGCATGGTTCCCTTCCCTGTGCTTTCTGCTCCTATGAGTAGTCATTGGAGCAAATACTAAAGACAAGGGAAGTTGCTATCTCAATTACAAAGCCATAGGTGAGCGTATTTTCTATTTCTAACTGAATATTTAATGGCTCTTTGCAAATTGTGAAAGCTTATTGAGGAGGCATTTAAGAGCATTTCTCAATCAGAATATCCAGTTTTAGGTAGACGTGAGATTTGGGTTCAAAATCCTGTTGCTATTCTTTGAGAGGGCAGCAGTAAAATTGCCTGCTCAACTGTCTGCTAGAAGAGTGTTTTTTCAGTGTCAAATGCCAAGGAAACCGTTCCTGGCCATATCACTGTGATGATAGCCACGTTAAATCCAAATTTCAGGGCTACAGTTCTATGCCTCTGACTTCACCTATTCCTCCACCTAATTTAGGAGCACTCTCTTCAACCTACTGACGACTGAAAGTCCTTTTATGTGCATAGGTCTTTAAGCAATATATGTAGCTGCCCAGATATAAATCTATGGATATTTTAGGTATAGAGGCTTGGAAGATAAGTGCAACATTTATTGTTTCTATAAATTCAATTGTTTGGTTGCTCTAACCAATTTTCAGGGCTTCTTCCTCCTTTCCTCCAGTTATGAAATGGATGCAATGAGTATAGGTTTTGACTAATTGTTCTTGTCCTTAACTAAGAGACCAATATATTCTTTACTGTATGATCTGCGCTTTTCTTAGCCCTAACTCAATATTGCTCCTTCTGCTGAAGTGACAGCTTCTGGCTGATGTGAGACACAGCAGAGCCAAGAAATCTGTACACAGAATGTGTTTTCTCCAGCAAGCCAGTTCTCTAGGAAGAGGTTTAGCAGGTAGACCAGAGCCACAAAGTCTGTTTCCATTATCAAAGGATTTAGATTAAAGCGCTAATTCTAAACATCTAATGTATGAATTCAGTATTTCTGCATATGACTTTTAGAGCTGAAAATGTTATCATATGAATTTGAGCATCTGAGAAGGATTTTTTTAGAATGGAAATTAGCTTTTAGCTAAGCCACACTTAAAGTAACCCTGAGAAGATAGAAGAAAATAATACTCACATGTACCAAACTGCAGAGTTTACTTCTATTTATTACTCTGACAGCAAGCTGTTGGATGGTCCAGATGAAAACAGAAGGCTAACTATATCTTAAAGTTCTTTTTTGGATGTAAAGTGATGAGGAACAGCTCAGAGAGATGTGTTATTTTATTAATATGGAGAACTGTTTGTGAAAGCAGCCTATAACCTTTGAGGAAGTTTTTGCCTGTGTTTGAAGAAAAAAAAAAAAAAAAAAAAAAAAGCTTTGATAATGTTATGATCCACTTTCAATATATGGAAGCCTTAAGCCTTGTTTATTGCAAAGTTGAACCTGAAAGTGCTATTCAGTTTTCTTCAACTCTTGAATATTACGACTAGAGCCTGTCTTAAAGGAAGATTTTTTTTTTCTTATTTAGATGGGGATTTTGTAAGAAGGGCTTTGCCTTTCTAATCGACTTCTGAAGGAGTTAACTATGTGTCTTGATCTTATCCATGTTTACCTGCTTGATTATGTTATTAGACTGCTTTATTACTAAAACTTTATGCTGATATTTTTGCTTATTATTCAGAAGATCAGGTCATTGAAAATCTAGTTTCTCCTCTCCTCTAAATTCCTCTTGGAATACTTGGGAAAAACTAATTGCAAAAAGCACTGTAGTGTGAATCTTAGTGACTTTCATTTGATTTTATTCATTTTGTTAATTTGAGACAATGAAGAACAAATGTTGCTTATGTAAAAATGAGACAGTGCCGAAACATGGAAAATGTGCCTGTCCTGAGAGTTGTGCTGTGCAATATCTTATGATGATATGCAGTTGAAGAGCTGTTACGAATGAGGTGGATGCTGCCTAATACAGGTCTTGTAGAGCTCCTGTTTTTGATTGTGTGTTTCTGTCATCCACCTTTCCTGCTTATTGTCCCATCTCTGCAATACTGTTCTGTGTTTTTTTCCTTCCTCAGGGAGGAAGAGTTTATGAGGGTATACTAGTTGGTAACATAAGCATGCTTCCAGATGGATTCTAAGGATAAAAACTCAAGTGTTTTGCAAAAATGCACTGCAAGAAAGAAAAAAATAAAAAGGAAATAATGGCCTCAGGAGCTATTCTTCTGTTGTGAACTGTGGCAACGTAGATGGCATCCTATAAACTGAAGATAACTCAGTGTGCTGCTTCTATAATTTCCTTTTAAACTTGCCACCTGTATTCACTTGAAGTGATTCTATTTAGGTTTGGCTTTTTCATCATAATATATTCACATTGCTTCCTGGCTTTCTTATGCTTGGAAAAAAAAATTAATCAGGAAACTTTTCCTATATCAGGCAATAGAACCTCTTTTTTTTTTTTTATGATCAGAATGCAAGCTTAGATGTTTCTATGGGTTTGTAAAGCCTTTTGGGGCTTGGTGTTGGTTTCTGTTCTTTCCTCCTGAATTATAGTCCTTGTTCCTTCCATATTTCTTTCAAATCAGTTTTCTTTAAGTACATACATCTGATAATGTTTCAACTTGCAGGTATGTGACTAAAAATGTGTGTCAAAATTTGCAACTTAAAAAGAGGTCTCTGGATGAGCTCAGCTCTAGTTCTCAGATAATTACAACTTCGTGTTCACTCTAGAGAGTAATTAATGAACTGATATGGAAACTCTCTCCACCGTGGTATCTTAAGTTTTATCCCAATTTGTTTGATATTTTTAATATAATTAAATCTACAATAGTATTTAAAAATCACAGGTACAGTAGCCCTGCTACAAGTTTCTCTACAGCCCTAGGTATTCAAGTGATGGTAAACAGTGAAAAGCCCAGAGTGGACAGATAGATTGTTTTATTACCTCCTTCAGTTCCAGGTTCAGTTCCAGGTTCAGTTGCAGGTCTCTGAATATAGGTGCTTGCTACTTATCTATGCAAGAAAACTCTGAAATATGTATGACTGGTTTTGAATATTCAAATTACTTATTACAGATAGTTGTGCTGTGTTGTATGCAAGTTGCAAAATGGAAGAAAGCAAAGAAATTATTTACAGGAAACAGGCTAACATCCCTCAAGTACTTAATAAAATATTTCCATGTGTTCATTTGTTTTGGGAAATTGAAAATTTGATCACTGGGAACATGACTAAATATAAGCAGATCTGAATAAATGGGGACCTTTGAGACACAAGCATAATAGATGGTAAAGAGTGGGAAAGGATTTTGCAGTATCAAATATTTATGTGCTTGCTGGACCTCCCAGAGCTAAAACTTTATGTAGTTGAGAAGTAAACCAAAATATTTTGCATATATTTTTGTATAGGCTCGTTTTCATCAGTACTCTATAAATATCTGCTTCAAAATGCACTGGCTTAAGCATTTAGATATACTTTTTAATTTAGGAAAAAAGTAAAAATAATTTCAACACTTGAAAATAAATGTAATTCCCCTCTTCAGTGGAAACAGTTTCAAAAGTTTTAGTTGAACTGTTGAAAATATTCTGTGTCCCTAGTTAATTTTGGCAAGTCTAGAACTTGCCGAAAACATTTCATAGACTCCTGACATTTATCTCTTCTGAACTGAGGCTATGACTTTAGCAAAAATCATTGGTATTTTGCATATGGCTTTAGAAATAAGAAATGAGCTCACATAGAATGAAATCTATCTGACTGTAGTTTAATCATGTGAATTTTTTTTCTTAATGAGTACTTTGAAACATTAACTTGAGGATCAGAGTGTTGAGTCTGAGCTGCAGGTACTTTACATTGCAGAAAAGAAATTATGAAATTCTTAATTTCTTCCTTAGCTACAGAAATACTTTCATCTTAAGTGAGCTGCCTGTTCAAGGGCTGTAAGAAAGACACCAGCTTTTAGCACCCAAAGAACAGTTTTGTGACCTTGAAACAGCCTTCTTTGGGCTTCTGAGGTGAAAACAAAAACATTTAATGTAGGCCAAAAATCTGGATTTAGTGACTTGATATGGCCAGATTATTTGCTTAGAATAATTTGGAAGAAGAAGTGTCTCAGATGCTGCCAAACAATTGGTTACAGATGTGACTGTATTTTTTTTTAAGATGGTATCGAAGTGCAAGAGATTTAATATTGGTTACTGTGAATAATTGTGCACATGTATAGGTTAATAAATACCTGCTTCTGGGGAAAAGTAGTATTTAGTACATCTGGAATACTTAATGAAAATGGAAACAAGGAATACCTAATATTTAAAAACCAAATAAACAAAACACCCCCCCCACCTCATCTGCTTTAGAAGTTAATTTGTTTAAAAAAACTTGATTTCTGACTCTTTAACTATATATCAAATAGTTAAATTTTAAGTTGTCCATGAATGTTTATCTGCCTCTACCATTTGTATCTCTTTCATTAGTTGTAAAGAGGAGTTCTGGCTATGTGATGAATGAAGCATTGCAGCCATCTGAGTAAGAAATTTCAGTGCGGTCTAAAGATAGACTTGTCTCCTGTATGTACTCTTTGGCAGAGAAAGAGAGTGATTGATGAGAAGTACAGTATATGAAAGAACAGTTAAAACAGACACACTGACATTATAATACAGTGTCTCATCTGGTGATGTATTTTGACTACATGGCTGCAGCAGGTCTGTAATTTAAATGCCATTAATGGCACAAAAAGCAATAGTATGGAGACAGGAATACTGTAACATCTCTAGGTCTGTACTTAAAATGCAGATACAATAGCCTTTTGAACTTCTATTGCTAAATATTGTCCAGAGTTACCATCCTTCCATAGGGAAGGCAGGTTTTGTTTTTGTGGTGCTTCATTTCTTCCCCTCCTAGCACAGACAGACATTTTCTGTTTAGATTGCTTGGCTTGTGTCACTACAAAGATCCCAGGCAAAGGGAGGCTGCTTGTACTTTGCCTAACTCATGTCCCGTTCACACATTCAGTACAGAATTCACTATTGTGAATAGTCATGACTGTGTTTTCTTTGTGCTCATTGGCTTTTGAATATGCTTCTTTATACTTTTACTAAAGTAGCCCACAGAACTAATTTCACCAGAAGCTATTGGTGTTAAGCTGTAACAGAGTTACACATAGTCCTGTGACTGCATCCCAGTTATAATATCTCATTTGTTTCCACTTGGCTGTTGTAATGTTCTCTGCATTTTAGACTGGTCCTTTCCCTTGCGCTCATTTTTTCCTTTCCTTTTTATCCTTATTTTAAATAACTGATGGTTTTGCTTATTGAACTTAACTGTGAGTAAGCACGTTTCCATACCCTCACAAAACCAAACATTTAATGCACCTTAGTGTAATGTATGCTGTAATTGTTTGCCAAATTGGAGTGAGTCTTTCCAGAAATAGTTCCTGATCTTTGAGAACCTTGCAAAAGGTGTGCAATATGTTAATTGTGAATCTTTTTTTCCATCATATATTTCAAAAGGAGAAGAAATGCTGTGTAAGTGAAACTTGTTTAAAGTGCTCTGCCATTTCCAGCAGGAGACTGTTGTAATAGTCGCATTAAATAATATATAGAATGCAAACAAAAGAATGAAGCCATTGTACATCGCTCTTAGGCTTTTTTCCCCCCCCCCTTTTAAAATGGTTCATTATATACAAGTCTTGTACTATATCACATATATAAGAGCTGTTTCCAACTTTGGCAAAACGTATAGATTCTTTTCAAAACATTCATGCAGTGCTAACAAAGTTTAAATAGAACTTCCATCCTGTGACAAAATGAAAACTAAATAGTAATAGTTGCTATAAGGATAGGTAAGGAGTTTCAGAAAAGTCCTTGTACTTGATAGCACAAACTTCACTTTCTAAATGTGCTAAACAGATGCACGTGTGCCTCCTCTCATGTAAAAACAAATGGTACCTAAAATTCAATTCATATTTCTCTGATAGAAAAATGACATGGATCTGCTTTCTACTGAAGCTAAAGAAGGGAAGAAAAATGAAGCTATTGCATTAATTTAGAAACTTAGGATCTTTGTGGAAGTTACTTGTTGCAAATTATCTGATATCTGTTGTGTGGCTATGTCTTTGAAGCAGAGTCTTTCAGATCTATGAACATCAAAATGGCTTACTACTGATCCTGTAAACTTCTATAATCCGTGTTCTTCCATAATCTTGTGCTAGAGTGTACAAAAAAAAAAAAAAGATATCTTATGATTGTTTTCACTTTGGGAGGAATCTTCATAATGGTCAAAAAATGCAAACATGTACCTTTAGCCAAGTGAAAGCAATTATCTGGATTTATTCCCTTCTGAGTATCAGTGAAGAAAGATTTCACTTAAACCAAAATGCGTGGTTGCTACAATCAGTACTTTTTTTAGCTTTGGCAGGAGGCAGAGGGGTTTCTTCATACAAATGTTTAGTGGCTCTAAATAAAGTTCTTGTCAAGCAGCCCAAGAATTTTAACTGGAACTTATACTTGTAAGTTATGAATTTCAGGAGGTTAACTTTTGTCAGCTTACAGCAAATACAACAGGTATGACCTTGGAGAATGTTGGGGAACTGGACAAACTGTTGCAGTTTATCTTTCAACTTCATAATGTTACAGAAGTCATGGAAACAGAAATGAGGTTTTTTTTATATTTTCAGTTCCTACTGTACATTTTTTTTCCTTGCTATCTCAAAGGAATCATTACTTAAGAAATCCTTTTAGTGTGACTACGCTTTCTCCATATGGTTAGTCACAGTGATTCAAACAACAAATTGTGTACCCACTGTTGCAAAAACAAAAAAAAGTAGTTCAAATGAGTAGACATCTGTGACTTTTTGTTTTGTAAACAGACCTGTCTCTCTGCACCTGCAGCTCATGTTTTATCATGTACTACTTACCCAGATGTGCAGAGCACATCTGTGAATGTTGAGTAAAGTTTTGCTGCTTCAATTTCTATTATGTTTTTTCATGCCAGATAAAAATTACAGGAAATGCCTTTACTGTAAATGTAGAATTTACTTAGTTACTGAAAATAGTTTCTTTGGGGAGCTATCTGCTTTCAATATCCTTACCATTTTGCTTATGACTTCTGAAAAATAATGATTGTCACAAAAGCTTGGCTTATAAGGCTAGGAGTTCTTTTCCTTTGTTCTTGAAACATATAAAAAAGAAGATTTTATTAGATCTTAATCATCTATGCTCTAATCTTCCAAGTATGGGGAAGTGTTTGTAAAAACAGAAAGAGTTTAGGAGTATTGTAACAACTGCTGCTCACAAACCAAATTGCTTATACCTGTAAGGTGTCGCAGACTTTGAAAGAAAAGCCCAGTGTTTTAATGTCATAGACATTGTCTTCAGGTCTTTACGTTGCATTATGTTCTAGTATGAAATTTAGAGGAAATGCTGGAAATACTCGCAAAGGATTTGCATCACCTTCTCCCACTTACATGGCCATAATGTTCTTCAGAGCATTCAGAGGGATGGGGTGTAGGTATCGGATAATTTTTAAGAAGAGAAGAAACTTTGAAACCAAAATATCTAATAAAATACTTCAGAAATGGTCATATTTGCCCATATTGATTTAAAATCTGTTAACTGATCAGCTTGAATGGCACAGAGGTGGTATTCTGTTTTCTTTATTAGCAGAACTTGTGGCGATGGACTGGTACTGGTCTGGCAGGGAAAAAATGTTCAGTTGCTTCAAATTTGAAAAATACAAAGACTAAAAACCTCAAAGATTTACTCACTGTTTACTTAAGAGTATTTGGTGGTGCTAGGATGGTGATCATGTACTTAAAATGGAATAAGCATAGTATTTGCTAAGTACCTAATACCTACGGCTCTGTGGGAATCTGTTGAGCCAAGGAAGTGGTAATGTAACATTTAGTAAGTCACAATCCTGTAACTTACCTGTACAGAAGACAAAAAATGTGTAAAGGAAAAAGCTAGAGAAGGCATGACAGTAGGTAAGAAATTAATCTCACATGGCTTCATTTACATGAAAGTTGCAAGTGCTCTCTTCCCTGTTATATAACAGAGTTCAGCCATAGAGAAATGAGTAAATTTTTTTTGCACTTATTGCCAGAAACAGTTCCTTCAACTGCTCCTCATAGGAACTGTAGACTTTTCATCCTCATCATGCTACCTTCTTGCTCTAGTCAGGATTACAGAGTGTATATAGAGGTGAAGAAGAACCCATTTATGGATATGTTTGTGTATGTTCAGCTTGTGTTTTTCTCACTGTTTCATGGGGTTGTTTTTTATTGGATGCTTAAGTTTGGATTCAGGAAAAACAAAGAATGTGAGAACAGCTTTAGTTGTGGTTGTTACCATCTCTTTGGTATTATTTCAGAATATGTTCTAACATGTTTCAATGTGCATGTGTTCAAATTTTTTGATCATGTTCATGACTGAGTTGAGGGCTGATCCTGGATTCCTTCCATATCTAATTATTCAATTAAACACTGCGGATATTCTGGTTGTGGATTATTTGCTTTAAATCATCACTACAGAATTAAATAACTTTAAATGTGTGAGTGAGCAGCTGATCAGGCAGAAAGGGGCAGAAAGGCTCACAAGTACTAGCTATAACTGCCACTTGTGACAGAAGAGGAACCACCCAAACAGTCACTTCTTTTCTGTTCCCAGGCTCTGTATGGCCACTTGTGTTTTCCTAATCTGCCTAGCTTGAAAACATCCTTTTACTTTTTAACAAGAGATAGCAAATCAGGCTTTTGATTTTAGGTGATGATACTGATGTTATTGTAATAGAAATCTGCAATCAAGATTATAGTAACTGTCAACAGTATACAGCTCTGCCTTCAGGGTAAGGAAACCAACCATGATTATACCTGGATTCCCATAATCCTACTTTGCTGGAGAAAGACTGGAGGGGCTAACATGGGTTCAGAAGTATGGAGAAGATCTCCTCTCCCTCCTGGCTATGCAGAGTTGAACATTTGCTTTGCGGTCTACGTTTATTACTAAATGCTTGAGCAAGCCTGGAGGCGTTTCCTAAATGAGGCTGCAACAGTATAGCTTTAAACCCAATTAATGAGTGTTTTCTGCAGTCTGCATCAATTATAATAGAGTTTACTTGGCTGTAAGAGGACAGGGAAAGTGTGGGGTTCCATGTAACCAGCCTTCTTTCCCCATAATGCAGTGGAATGGCTGCATCTTATGTGGACTCTTGATAGCAGCAGGTCTCTCTCCACAGTATTAGTATGTAAACTATGATTAAATGAGGGATGCTGAAAAAAAACAACACATCACTCAACATCAGAGAAATGAGTTAGCTTCCACTACCTGACATGAGTTGTCTTCAGAGTAGAAAGAATACATAGCTGGGTTGTGTTTTGTATAATATCAACTTGATAGGTTGTCCCAGTGCATTTCTTCCACACAATCTTCTGAGGCTTGTGGTCTTCTGTAAAATGCAAACTGGAGAGAAGACAATCCTATAACAACTATTACTAATACCAAAATAAGCTAGCAAAAAAAATTTGCTATTTGCAAGAATAAGAACATATTAGAGTGTATATAATAAAGCAGAAGAACTGATCTGTTACAATTTTAAAAAGGGTAACAAGAAGGAAGACTAAACACCTGATAACTGCCTTAAGGAAAAAACCCCTTTGTTAGGGTTTGAGCACAACAAAATACTTGGCCTGTTTTGAACAGCAGTGTTTTTGTAACGTGCTTTTGTTGGATCACAGTCTTCAGTTTTCTGTTTGATCTCAAAGTCCAACTGTGTTAATTTAACAAATTAATGTAATGCATTAAGCTTGTAATACGATTAGGAGTATTACTAGAACTATATAGAATGTTTTTTCTCACTCTGCTAGGAGTTTTTCCCTGTAACTGTAGATGTATACAAAACTGTAACTACATCTGATTCAAAAGTTAGTATCTTTTCCCTTGTGAGGAAAAAGCAAAATGTTTTGAAGAAATATATATTTCAATGGACTTGTTTCTGTAAAGTCTTTCTGTGCAAGGAGAATAACAAAGACCCCTTGCTGCCCCAGAATAGCTGATGGCCTGGTGTTTTCGGTGTGCCTCCGGAATGTCAGAGCTTTGTTGTTGTTGGAGAAGATCCTGGAAACCTGGGTTTCTGATACTCTGTGGAAGTCTTAACAATCAGGCTACTATCTATCCAGAAAGTGATGATGCTGGCTAGTTTTTTTTTTTCTCCTCTTTCCTTTGTGATGACCTTTCCTCAAAAGAAAATGAAAATTAGTCATACTTCTTAGTATATCTTCTTTTCTAATCAGTCTTAACAATAGATCTAATGTTCATGTCTAGTAAAAACGGTATAGACTTCGCTGTTAGCAATGAGTTAAAGCAACTGTACATGAGAGGAAGGCACTATATCTGTGACTGAAGAGCTCTGTTTGAAGCAGTGGAGAATTTATTCTACTGAGTCTTGCAAAGAAGCATCTTGCTGCCTGTGCACTTGTAGATGTGCTTAATATTGTTCTTTACGCATAGTGAAAACTAGAACTGATGTTGACAATGAGGGCTGCTTTAAAAAATACAGAATCTAACAGAAAAAAAAATGAGCATAATGAAAAAAATCTGTTCATAAAGTCAAAGTCTCTCTTTATGGAGAACAAAAAATAATCTGATATATTTGAATCTCTCTTCTGTGCTAAATCCTAACTTCCTTTTCTCATATTACAGCATCTCTTTTGAAGTAAGAATTCTAACTGAAATCAGTAAAGCGTCTTTCAAAAAGTTGAAGATATTTGCTTAGATATTACAGATTATTTTATGTACTTGAATATAGGTATGTCTGATTTTCTTTGAAGCTTCTATCAGTGGGCAAAGAAAGGTGATGGTTGGATCATACTCTCCTAGGATAGACCTGATTTTTAGTACTTAATATTTTCATGTTCTTCACTTCAACGTGATTTTTAACTGTGCTTCTGAATCATTACTTGGCAAAAAAGAAAGACACTGCTGTCCATCTCCAGATAGATTTCCAGATATTGTTTAATGATTGGTGCTTTTTCTCCTTTTTTCTTTAGAAACACTTTTAAATTAGGTTCTGCTTTCCAGATAAGGTGCTCTTGATTTTTAACTGAAGGGAACAGGAGGAGGTAGCATTGGGGTGTATTTGATCTCTTTGAAATATTTCAGTCTGCCTTAAAACTCATAGCACTATAACTTTCTCTGGAAAGGCTGCTGTGACATTCAGATGTTTGTTGGCTGGACTTTAAAGTACGTTTTGGATACTGTTTAGAAAAATCTAGTGCCCTGTAAGTGCAATACACAATAAAAGGAAGTAATGCTCAAGATGTATTGTGTGTGGATTGTTGCAAACTGCCTTTTTACTTGATGCTTTCAGCCTGCTGCCAGTAGAAAAAAGATTGCTTCTGCATTTTATTCCAGTGAATTTCTTCATTTCAGGTACTTTTTTTTTTTGCTTTGACCTGTTTTTACAGTTTTTAGTGCTGCCTGTTTAACATGTGTGCATTGAGCAGCTGCACTACTGAGCTCCTGCAGATGTTGTGAGCCAGTGTGATTGTTATAACTGCTTCTGTGATGTTCAGTCATGAAAGACTTGATTTAGGAAAAAGGAATCACGTTTTAAAATGTCCTGACCTAGACCTAGAAAAAGTCAGTATATATTTTTTTTTTTCTGGCACCCTCTCTACTGAGTTGTCTGGGATGGTTTTCTTCTGTGGCTTCTAAACACATCAGATAAAGTGTGGAGTCATCCACTAATTGCATGTCCCAGGTTCCTTTTCATATCTACAGCAATCCTGTTAATGTTACCTCTTTTAAAGCTCTTTGTTAGTAAATATCAGATAAAAGATTGTGTATGTGCTCTGTAAACTCCATTAAATAAACACAGTATCA
Organism: Urocolius indicus; assembly: GCA_013401255.1. Lineage (NCBI taxonomy): Eukaryota > Metazoa > Chordata > Aves > Coliiformes > Coliidae > Urocolius > Urocolius indicus. The sequence continues at coordinate 549,268 of WBNH01002582.1, read as the reverse complement.
CTAGGGTCTGACTTCTGAGCTTAGGTTTACCTGAGGGTTTTAGCAGGCTATTAAACTACAGGTATGGCTTTTTTGTTCTGCTAATTTGAGGAGAGATTTTGCTTAGCAAAACACCTCTATTTCCTTGATTCCTTCATGTGTGAAAATGCCCTAAAAGAGAACCATCTCTAACTATTTTCTTTGAGTTTTAAATATCTACTAATCAAAAAGTAATTTTAGAATGCTCCACTGTTGAAATAGTGGGCATGACACTATTTTGCATCTGTGCTTTGGTATATGAGTAATGTATTTAACTTTTATAACTGAGTTTATTTTCAAGATAAATTTCAGAAAGACAACCTTTAGTCCTATATGAATGTGCTTATCTGGGAACTAAGGCAGACATTAAGGTTGTATCAGTGTATGTATGGAAAGTTAAACTGTGGTGGCAACCTTTTGCATGAGTGCAATTAGGCAATTGTTTGCAGGACTTAGTTATCTTACTTTTGGTGAGCTTCAGATGCATTTGATGTTCTTGCTCAGGAGAGTGTTTTCTGTGTGTGTTCTAGACATCTTGCTTCTCCCATCACTTCAATCATTGTATCATAGGTATGCAGGACATTTTTTTTCTTTTTATTGCTATTGCAGAATGATGCTGCCAAGTTTGTCAAGTCAGAAATGTAATTAATTCTATATAGTGTTTTTTGGAGACTAAGAATGAAAAGAAAATCAAATCAGCACTGCTGGTCAAGAGTTGCAAGTATTTTCCGAGAGAATGAATAATAGCAGTAAAACCAGAACTTACTGCTCCTACTGTCTTTGCTGCTGCACTGCATTGTCTTGTCCCTTCCTTGTGCTCCACAAAAAGCCTTGGCTGCAGGCCCCATAATTTTTGGGAAATTATAAACACGAAGGTGTAATTTTCACACTATTTAATTTGCTAGATATTTTTCCTTGTTAAGATAGAATGGAAACCATAAACTACTGGTAAATGTCAACTAACCGCTAGACTTGAAAGAACCAGCAGCTGACTTCTACTTATGAAGCAGAGAAATTGCGTGGGAGGAGATGTAAAGAGCCTCCTTAAATACCCACTCTGGCAGGGGTGGGAGGAAGGCTATACACAGAATATGGGCTTTAACCTTTAGAATTCTTTTGCTTTTCTCTCATTCTTAGACTTGTATGAAAATGCAAAATGGCAATTGATTTATTTCATTTAAAGGCAGCAGGCAAAGACCCCATGCCACCTAAAATGAATTTCTGATAAGAAATGGGGCACTTAATTTGGCTCTATCAATTTTGGGTCTGTGAAGAGTTATGGTATGAATCTCAAACATTTAAAAAATGTATTTAATGAAAAATTGTTTGCAAAGAGCTTGAGTGTGCCTCAAATTAGATGTAATGATTCAGTGCAGAAACATTAATATCATTAGAGTAGTACTGAAAGGTCAGCACTTTAAAAAATGCAATCTGAAATGTGAGGTTTAAGTACAAATAAATACAGAGGAAATAGAAGTCTATACCTGCTGTCAAGGAAAGACAAAGTGTTGTTCTGGGGTTAAGATAACTTATTTTGCTATAATTCATAAATCCTTCATCACTTTCTGATAAGGATTATTAATTCATGGCACAACGATTTTTTAACTTAAAGTGATTCAAGGTAAACAGACTAAAAACTGAAAGCCATTTTTTCCTGAGACTAGTTAATTACAAGATACTTAGTGTATCTGAAATGTGATAGTAATGTCTGGTTCTTAATCGGAGAGCTCTCTGTAGAGGCTGACTTTACTGGGCAGAGGAAACTGCTCTCAAGGAATCGTAATTATTGTTCAGTATGGGAAGATTGTTTTTACATGTTTGAAGAACATCTCATATGTAAAAAAATAAAAAAACACAACCAAAATCCCAAACAAGTAGAACTGCAACTCTGTTATTTCACCTGCTCTTTTCGAAGAGTTCTTTCTTGTTTGCTGACAGCTCCCACTATGGAACACTTGTCCACAGTCCCGGGAATCACTATTAACTCCTAAAGATGGGGGTGGGAAAATCACAACTAGAGAGCAAGGGCTGGAAGGGTACCAGCTGGAGGATATTTGTGACAGATAAGAATAACAGGAAGAGAGAGAAAAAGAAACGGTCAGCACTTTTGGCTTTTTAAAAGTGGGGTGCAGATGACTTGTTATGTTTTTGCAATGTCGTCTTTCCAGACTGCTGGCTTAGTCAGCCACATCTTTAATTTGCCTGGTCTATTACAGCTGCTTCTACTGCTACCACAGAAAGAGAAATTATAGTTTCCAAGCCTTCATTTCATCCCTTTTGTCTATAATCCTCAAGTTCCAGTCTGTCTGACCACTTGACTAGGCTTTTTTAATTAGCAGATCTTTTGGGGGGCCCTTAAATATGTTTCGCATATACAGCAAGACTAAACAGACTTGGAAACTCTTGAGGAGATGAAAAACATCCTGCTGGGAATAAAAAATGGCATATAGTGCCTAGAATAATGATTTCTATAATTGAGACTTTCATGTGCTGTATTAGAAGGCATCATTTACCTGGCATACTGTTCTTACGGAAAAAAAAGAAAAGCCTGAGATGAAAACTAGCATTCGGACATTTCTATGCAATCTGTAGTTCAGATGTACTAAACTTGATTTGACCAAATGAAGCAGATGGAGTTTCACAGTGATCTTTGCTTTGTACCTGAGATCACTGTACTGTGTGATCATTTGGCTGAGGTGGCACATTGTTACTGAAGTGCTAATAAATAGTATAATTTTGGAATGTAAACTCTTCTGTAGAATGTAATAGCTCTCACTGCTGCAAGTACCTTAATGTGAAAACAACTTGTTTTAATCATTTACTAATTGTATGGCACAACCAAGTAATCTCTGGGATGTACCTTGGAGAGCTGACAACATGTTTCATCGACTTCTGGTGAACCGACACAGATGATGTTGGTCAAACTGCCCTCAGTTCACTTCATTTGCTGGTCTGTATCTCTGTGGTGATTTGTCTAGAAGATAAAGAAATAAAGGATATTGTATGATACTTTAGGATATGCTCAATAGATCAAGAATAATTGGTCTTGACATCACCCCAGGAATAACGTCACTGTAAAGGTCTGAGTGTATTTGTGTTATTTGTACTAATACTTGTATTTTCAGATAATATGTCGTGCTTCCAATTAGCTCTGAGTGAAATTAGATTACTGTGAATATTAAACTGAGACAAACATCGTACGTTTTCAATACTTCAAACATCATAAATAAGTCAGTGATTTGGTTTCATGCTGTCCTGATCTGATGTTCGTGTGAGATTCAGATGTATATAAAGCAAGAAAAAATAGGCAGAAAATGAGCTCTAGGTGGGTTGTCAGGGTTGTAGATAAGTGTTGGTAAAATCCTGTTCTGAAAACTCACGTTAAACCTTGTGCATTGATCTCTTTCCATAGTGTAGTTTTGAATTTATTTTGTCTTTAAAACACCCACTTAAGTACTCAAATACAGGTTTAATTAATAGCCTGATCTTTATTAGTGTCATGCACCAATCCTGATGAAATCTTTAAAAAAAAAAAAAAAGATAGGTTTTTACTAGCTCTGAAAACTTTTCCAACCTTAGCCTACAATGTTGGAAGGCACTCAAGGAACTATGTAAACTGTTATCACCTGTCTCTGAAGTGCATTGGATTAGGTGATAGGATTCCCAAAGCCTTCTAAAATTCCTGGCATTCACTTTTGAAAATACCAGGGCTCGAGTTACTTGTTAAAACCACTTTATGTAAATTGGACTCATCTAAATCTGGTGTCATTTTAAGTATAGTGTGCAAAATCTAAAAGGAATCTTTTAAAATCTATACTTTTCAATTAGTTAATGATCATTTGATAGCTTATGGTTCTGTAATTACACAGTGTATGCTTTAAAAAAACCTGGTCTGTAGTATTAACCTTCACGTGGTTTCATGGAAGACATTTTGAGACATTCAGATCCATCTTGTTCAGCTACACCTCCGCTACGATTAACAGAGCAAGGTGTAAGTTTGAATTCTTTGAGTAGCTTTGAAAATTCTCACATTTGTTCTTTGTCTGTTTTACAGGACATGACAAAAAAAAAAAAACCAAAAACCAAACCTGTTGCCCCTCAGGGAATTAAAGCACAGTGTTTTAATTACATAATGCCCATTAATGCTAATAAATTTTATGCTAAAGACCTACGCTGTACCAGTGCCAACTAAAACCTAAGTCTCCTTCCTTTTCAAACCCCATGCCACATATTGCTGGGACATGTGGTCATTAAAATGAACTCCATTGCAATAAAAAACATTAGACAAAGATGCAAGATTTCCTTTTGACTTTCAACAGCTTTTACAGGTTGAAATAATTCAATGATTTGACTTTCAAGTATTCTTTAAAAGCATTCAAATATGAATAGTGTTAACTAAGTGAGAGAATAAGCCACTACCCATGTGAAATCAAGCAATATCTTTCTGCTGCTGCGGTGTGTCTTCGATAGTATTTGAGTTATCCCTCAAAAGATTCCTTTGTAATGGTAGTCTGAAAAATGAATTTACTAACTGTATAAGAGAAAGCATTTTTGTAACTATTCATAAACCTCAATTTTTATTTCATTCTCTCTTTGTACCTTTTGCATAGTCAATAACTGCAGCTCCCTCCACCCTACCTGCCCCCCACCTGCCCTTTTATTTTTTTTTAACACACTCTGCTATTAGCAGTCCTTCCAGAGTCTGGCCTCAGAACTCACTCTCCCTTTGCAGTATTTCTGGAAATCAGGTAATCAAATCACTCTCAATCTATGTGTTCAAGTACAGAAGGAAGATGAGATCCACTTAATGAGGATTTGACAGGGGGGAAAGAAAAGTATCAGTAAGATCAAAGTGGTATGTGCAAACTTTTTTTTTTTTTTTTCTCAGTAGTGAGTGAACATTTAACATCCTTTTGCACTAAAAAAATAAAAACTTTGTAGTGGTTTAGTCTGGTTGAGAATGGAGACCAAATGGGAATAGTTGAGCATGAAGAGGATGGCATTTTATCAGAGCAGATCTGAGAATTTTGTGGCAGCAGGAACATGAGATGAGAAAGGGCTGAGTAATGCTTGGATGGTTAAATGTAAGGAAAAGCAAGAAAACCCACCTCAACACAAAAAAAATTTAGATAATGCCTGGCTACAAAGGCTTAGAAAATGCCTAGACTTAAGAAATGTGAAGATAGTATGATCAGCCAAAGATATGTGAAGAAATTTAATGAAAATAAATGTAAACTTGTAACAAAATGTGTAACGTTAAAGGTTTGTTCTTATGTTCCCCGTCCTTAACCTCATAAGGAGAGTAAGATTGTTCCTCAGCATAATGCTTTTCTTCATATATTGTTCTTGACTAGCCCAAACCCTATATAATGATCAGTATTGATCTCCTCAAATGGTTTTATTAGTTAGTCAAAGGATTATGAGCCTTTTCTTTAAGCCTATCATCAGAGCAGCCTTCAGGAGCAGACAAGGGAAGAGTAAGGGCTGGGAGGCTGCATGTGACTTCAGAATGAGAACTGTGCCACATCTTCATGCCCTGAGTCTGGGTGGGCAAGAGAGTGCCACAGTGTATGACTGAGCACAATAGATGAGGAATGTGAGGGTGAGGAGTGGGTAAAGAGTTAGGCTTTGCTGCCTGTGGCACTCTCTGCGGGGCAGGGGAGGTCGTTGGGAGTCCACTCTGAGAGGTCTCTCAGTTGTGTTTTGTCACAACCTTTTTTTTTTGTCACAAACCTTTCAATTCACAGCATTTTATTCATATTTTTAGTATTTTTATTATACAATGTTTTCTATGTTCTAACTGCATTAGTTGTCTTCTGAAAGACTGTAAGACTTCACCTGAATTTGCATGATGCTTAGAAGCAGCCTTTCATAGAAGAAAAAAAGGACTATCATAAGCATAAAGTTTGTAACAATGCTACATGTTGATGAGCAGTAATTATGAGAGCTGGGGGCATTTTGAAAACCTTACTGATGAGTAAGCCTCCATTTTACACCTCTACTTCCCAAATTCCCAGTGTGGTGTGAGCTCACGTTATTTTAACAATAGTTACCTCTATTTCTGAGTCTTAGTGGATTGGAATCACACTTGAAGTAATTTATAGCTTTTAATGTTATTTACTATCATTGTAAATATCTTTTTTATGTTGAAATTGGTGAGAAATTTGAATTGCCCTGAATCTTTCCACCATCAGTTGCATTTTCCCAACTGTCTGAATGCTTTCAAAGAGAAATTATGTTATTGCTTTTTCTTCTGCTCAGCTTGCCTGCATTCACCTTGCTGCTGAACCATCAGCTCACAAGCCAACCCATTCCAGCTCAGTGATGAGTGCCAGTCACGACAGCGTAAGAAGCCAAAAGCAGTACACTTGCTGTGAAAAGCTTGCAAACTTGGAAATGCTTAGTTGCCAGAGTTTTAAACTCATTACAAACTTATTAATGACGCCCTGGGGGAAGAATCTTTTAATAGCAAACACTTTCAAACAGATTTAAGTTAAAAAACCTGGATTTATTTTGTTTTGGTTGCATGTGTACTACAGCATTATCAGGAGATGATTTAGAGGAACTGCAGTGAACTCTTAGCTTGGGTCGTGTTAAACTGAAGGTTCTCCATGACTGAAAATGTTTTTCCAGCCTTTATGGGAGCTTCCCCCCACTCATACCCCCTGTGGCCCTTTGCAGTTTGAAGAGCTGTGTGTTAAACAGTATTTGTTGAGCTCACTGAATGATCAAATATGATTTCATTTTTTTTCTTGAAACGGTCATTCCTGTTCTGCTTTTGAAGCAACATACGTGCCAGTGTGCTATTCTTTTCTCCCTTGGTAGTTTCTACATGAAATCTGTTTTCCCTGAGAAAATGGAATCTTTGTGTCTTTGTCTCCTTGCTAGCTTTCAGGCATGTTTTGGCAGGAGCTCCGACTGTCGAGGCACTGGAAAGGAGGGGCCTTGCACTCATTTGTCAGCTTTCCTTGCATCTGTAATTTTTGTCCACTCAGCAGTATTGGAGGGGCTTAAAAAGGGGGAGAGCTCATAGCTGTTGAAAGTTGAACTCTTGAAATAATTGCCAGACTGTAACAGTTTGGGAAAGGTGTGTGTGAGGAGAAGTTAAAAATGTTTTGGCTAAAAAACAGCTTTGGGTTTAAGGTTTTAACAGCTCTCCATGTAATTGCATGCCTTTTCCCCGTATATCTGTACAGGCAATGGTACTGTGTTTATAGACTTGTTTATTATGTGTTGATAAACTAGCTTTTTTTTAACAGTGATGAAAATTATTTAACTAGTTTTCAGGACCTGGTTGCTCCAAACTAACAGCTTAATTTAAATGTTTAAAGTCTTCTCTAACTTTTGTTCTAATCCTCCGCTGCAATCTTTCTTCACAGACTGTGCACTTTCATCTCCTTGTGTAATGTAGCCAAACACAAATTAGTTTTCTTTATTAGAAGACAGATCCCTTCATACCAAAGAAAGCATTTTTCTTCAGCTTTTTATGGAATATTAACGTTGATCTCTCCTCCTCGTTTCAGTAGGCTATTTAAGCTCAGAGCTCATACTGTGAGCTGTTAATTAATCAGTGTGACAGATGAAGAAAGTATCTAACTATGAAAGAAAACCTTACTTCAGTGGCTAACAATAAGGATGTGAGCCCGAGTGATTTAAAGGATTTTTTTCTGAATGTGTGATAAAGAGTCTTAAGCTGTTTGAGGTAATGATGGGGTTTTTACTCAGTTTATGTGTCTGCACAAACATTAAAGGGCTCATCGATATTTTTTTCTTGAAGTCTAGACAGGAGTTAAAAGAGCCTCTCCTACAGTTTGAAGAGATCCTGTTTCCCATAATTAATAACAGGAAGCAAGTAAATAAGGCTTTACTGACAAATGAAACAGAAACATGTACCCAGAAACATTAGCTCCTAGCTGAGAAATGTAGCTGAGGTCTGCTGGTTTTAGTGTACAGGAAAAGATTGCTCTGGAAGTGCATTAGAGCTTTGCTCACATCTAATTCAGCTATCTGATAGTGGACTAAATGTCCAAAAGTAATGATAATGCATTTTAATTATTGAGAGTGATTCTTGACCTCTGTTTACATCTGTGTTATAGTCCAAGAACTCTTCCTTCATCATTATTTGAAGCTCTTTGAACTCAAAAGGAGATTTTTGTTTATTTAAAAGCTACCAGAAGGCATTTCAGACATTTCCTGGAACAAACTGTGTATATGTATTTTAGGAAGATAAGAAATAAAAGGAAATGAGGAAAAGCTTTTAATTTTCTTCCTTTTTGAAGATTGTCTTTTCCCTTCAAAGATACCTTTTCAGAAAGTAGTTGGAAACCCTTACCCCGTCTCCTCGATTCCTCTTGTTAAAATCAGTTAAACAACAAAAGGGGGGGAGTTAGATCCTGATCTCTTCTGTACCAGTGTAAAACCAAAGCAGTGCTATTTATCTCACTGAGTTGTTAAGGTCATTTCAGTAACTCCACATTGCAATGACAAAAAAAAAAAAAAAAAAAAAAAAAATCAGTCTTTCCCTTGCCTGCCATACTTAGGACTTTCTTTGGGTTTTAGGTTACATTGTTGGAGGGAGGTTGAAGGGGGAGGAAAAGGAGGGTATTTCTCTATGTGTGGTTAGGGATGGTGGTTGTTTTCTTAGGGAGTAGCAGTGACTGACTGTTATATTCTGAAAGACTTGAAAGCACATTTAACTCTACATTTGTGCTGAACCTTAAGTCTGACCTTGTTGAATTCTGGGTTCATCGTCTGAGATGTTGACTATACAATATGACTGTAATACAAACTGCATGTCATCTTAGGACTGACCTTGAAAAGAGAAGTGAGTTTGTTTCACTAATTCTTAGATACCCTAGACAGTAAATTCCTACTTTAGATATTTAATTTACAGTTCACTATCAGATTTTTTTTTTTCCCTTGCAGAAATCCCAGCAGCTCATCTACTAAAAATGACAATATAGGCCAAAATAAGCCTGTTTGTAGAGCTAATGTTTCGCCTTTTCTGTACATTTTAGAAGATTAACAGCCGTTTCTGTACAGCAGCGTGGCGGTGAATACTAAATAGTCTGTCCATAAGGCCTTTTGGAAAGAATTCAGCAAATTCAAAGAGGATATCACAACATTGTATCCCATAACTGTTTATTTTTTTCCACTGACTGTAGCTAATACTATGAAAGCAACAGACTACATCCAAAGAGAAGACACGATATTTCTGATAGCTTGTCAGGTTAAAACGTTTACTGACAAGATATTATTTCCTTGTTGGCTGATTAAATGAGATATTTGAGCATGTGTACTTAACTTTAAGCAGAAGCTTTTTCTACTCAATGATATTTTATATTTCCATCGCTTATAACTGGACTTCTGTTATTTCCTAAATGCATTTTCCTCCTCTACTAAGTACTGAGTTCTGTCACCTTGAATCATCCACACCAGTATCCAGCTAGACTTAGAGCTTTTAAATGAGGCAGCTGACAGAGTATGCTGCTACTCGCCATAAGCCTTGGGTACTTACTGCAAATAAATATCACACAAGTCACTTCAAATAAATATTGTAATAGGAAAAAAAAGAGTCTAAAACAAAACTGTTGAAGGTATGCTTTCAGGGTAACCATGAAGTATTATGTTAAGTGTTTTCCCTAGCTCAGAACTGTAATTATTAGTCAATTCCTGGGGGAAGTTTATTGCACACAAGGTGCATTTTCATTACCACAAAAAAGTTGTTATACAGCAAAACTTGGCAAAAAAATTATGTGAACTTCTCTTTTATTTGAGACCTTGAAAAATTAGGTATTTATATGCTGCATATAATAGACCCAGGTATAGAATTTTCTCTAATTGAAAAGAAAACAACATACAAGCCTTTTAAATAAACAATTTGCGTATCTTCAATTGCACATCCCAGAGAAAATTTTCATCTCGAGCCTAATATTTGTCTTCAGCTTTTGATGTGCATTTTACATAAGTAAGGATGAAATTTTCACATTTAGGATGTCCCTTTTAGGGAAAAGGTGTTCCATCAGCAGATAATTTGAATTCTTTGAACTGTCAGAATATACACTGTTGGTGTTGTGTGCACCATGTAGATAGTTTAAATGCACATTTTAGAGAGGTTAACAAGTATGAAATAAATAGTAGAATAGTGTAAAATAAGATTCCTGATATAGATCCAGTTTAATCTGAAATATACTAATATGAAAAACTACAGGCTTAACAGGAATGGGTGTTTGTAGCAGAGTTTTGCTATCTTAAACCTTATAGGTACCTAGTTTCTGAGTGAAACTGTAGGTGCCCTGAGAACTCCATACTCTAGGGTTTGTAAATACTTTGAGTCTATTTTTCTTTGTGTGTGTGATCATATCTCACTTATTCCTTTACCATTTAAGAATTATTTTTTATTGTCTAATCTATTCAAAAGGTAAAGAGAAATTTATTTCTGATTCAGCAGTGAGGTCCTTATAAGAAACCTAACTAGATGCAAGTGAAGGAAAATGCTTTTGCATTCAACTTGAAAGATTAAAGTTTCTAATTAATAGTGCAGCATTTAAGTATTGTAAGGGTGTATTTTTATAGTGCTTCACATTAGGATAGGAACTGTTTTGCAGATGACTTAAGTCACAGAAGATGTGAAGCTCTGCTTATTGCTTTTAATCAATCAGTTCATTTTGATGCAGTTTAAAGAAGACATTCTCGTTCATCCTCCTTTTAAATGCAGTAACACTTGTATAGGTAAAAGTACTGTAAATTTAAAAACAGATGCATGCAGATATATTATGACTTAAAGAACTGGCCTGAAATATTACTTTAACCATCATTAATATTGGCCAGCTCTTGGAAAGAGTAACTTATTGTGTGCAGGAGCTCTCTGGAATGACAGTAAGCAGTGCAAATGAAAAAGGGTTCTGGACTACCAACAGGTAACAAAAACTATGGATTGCCAATAGGACATGTGAGTTCAGACTTTAATTTTCAAAGTTATTCAGTGTAGAAATTAATTTTTTTTTAAACAAAAGCTTTACACTTCTGGTTTCTTGTTTGTAAAATATGGAACAGAAGACACTTGATAACATTAAAAGATTTATGAAAGTGCAGGCACTTGTTGCATTTATTTCAGCAGAAAGAACTGATTGATGCTATAGAGTGGAGAACACTTCTGGGTCTCTGAAGTCTTTATCATATATCCTAGAAGGGATTGAGAAGAAGGAGCAGTGCCTTAGGGAGCCCTCACTGTGCTCTTTTTACCATGACAGTAGTAGTTTCAAAAATGAGAAATGCCAATACTCCAAATACTGTTTCTGAGAGGGAGTTGCTTTAATATACAACAGTAGTTTAAAAACAACAGTAAAATTTCTTGTGATACATATTTCAACCATTAGATTCTCAAAGTGATGTACACCACTGTTAATCAGAGGAGGAGATGAGAATACGTAATGATGAAACTGACCTTCTTGTTTGTTTGCTTGAATGTTCTCAAAGGTTTTTATAACTGCCTTGGGCTTCTTCTTTCCAGAAGCATTATTTCTCCTGGGTGAATTTAATGTGAGCAGTTAAATAAGTGCATTTTTTGTTTTTATAGTAAAGCATTCTAAGGAGATGGAGTGAAGTTCAAGGATACTTTCCACTTACACTGCTTTCTTTTCCTGAATGGGGATAATTTTCCATTCTCCAAACCAGCAATTTCTATTCCTTTTTGTAAGTAGCCGGCACTTAAAAAGAAATCTGTTCTTTTATTAACTTGCATACTTGACAAAGATGTAGTAGAAACCTTCACTTATGATACAGGAAAAGAGTTCTTTTAAGAAAACCACAGCATTTTACACTTTTGCCAATCTCTCTATGATACTTTTTCCTTGAATAAAGTTAGTATATGAAGTGGGATTGATATGGCAAGCTCAATTCATAAACACAACGTTGAATAATATCTTGATGTATGCAGTGAGTATTGATTTTGAGTAGCAAGGTATATAATGCCGTAATTCTACTAGTTAACATATACAGACATTAACATGTAAGTGCTCCATGCCTTCAAGTTAGGCCATAATTTTAGTGTTTCTTCTCCATCTTATTTCACGTTCACAATTTACATCTGCTCTTCACCTGCAGTAAGGTCATAGTTGGGGGAGAAACAAAAGGCTACAAAGGTGTAGTTTTGGTTAATTGAAAGAATTGATCTTCTAGTTCTGTTCATTAGAAGCTCTGATAATGGTGGCAGAGCTGTGTGTGCCCTGGCAAATGTTACTGCTGCTGAAGATACAATGGCCTGCTCTAGTGACATTGGTTCATTGAAGAGCTTTTAACAGTTGATTTTAATTCTTTTTACTGGGGGGAAAAAGTTTAATTCTTTATCCAGCAAAAAACATTGTACCTCACAGCATTGAATTTTGACATTGCAAAGGATTGCTATGAGTCTTTGCATTTTGCATACTTCTAGACAAAATTTCTCTCTGCAAACCCAAGTAGTACTTAGTAACCTGAGACCTGCTCTATGTTCCTTTAGTCATTTGATTGCATTTAAGAGGAAAAATGATGCTAACCGAATTTTATATTTCCTTAGTGATTATTTCTTTGAAATTGTTATACTGATCCTTCCGATTTAAAATGCATGGAGAACCATCTATAAAAATCCCTGTCATAAAATCAATAACCTAAATGACTAGAATGATTTGAAGCATATAAAGTAGAGTGTATTCAAGTTTTAGTGATTTCCCTACCACCAACTCTTTTTAAAATCTTGAGCTGTCTAACCTTGATGAAATTTCCCATCAAATCAAATTTGAGCCCAGAGGAAATGTTAGTCAATTTTCACCTTTATTTCCAAGCACAATGCCAAATGCTTGGTTTGCACTTGATGGAAGAAGGTATATATTTATTAAATATTGGCAAAACTCTTTTCATAATAGAAACATTTCTAACTTAATGGGGTTTTCTCTTGGAAAATAATGATATCTTTTTTATCAATATTTTATGAAAATATAACAACCATCATTTTTTCTCTTGAGGCAACTTTTCTAGTGTTATAAACCAACAAAAGCAATTCCAATACATAACTCCCAATGAGAAATTTCTTTGAATGGATTTGTCTTCATCTATAAGATATCTCAAAATGCATACAGGATTTTATTTACTGGTATTTTTTTGTTGTTGTTCATTCCACACCTCAAAAAGATCAATCTTTAGAGATTCTCTCAAGCATTCTTTAGTACTCTCCAAAAGATATAAAATGAAAAGTGAAGTCTGTAGTGATAGCTCGGCTCTTCTGCCAAACTCCTGTGAAAAGTGAGGGTTTTCTCTGAAAAGTTCCCTGCGGTGCCTGATACTCAAACAGCACAGTTCTCTAACTCAGAAAATGGCAGCCTACCATCATTTTGGTAATTGTTGAAAATGCTTTTCAATGAGTAGCAGCATCTCTTAAGCCTTGTTATCTGCAAGACAATTATGAAGGTTTCAAAGATCCAGGAAAAGGTTATCGAGTGCCCTTTGTCAACTGTGCATTTGCTTAGCTCTGGTCATATGAGAGGCTCAGAAGATCTTTATCTTGTCTGGTTTGTTCCAGCTATCACCCAGCTAATCTTCTGACAGCAAAATAATTATGTTAAATACAGAGTTGACTCTCTCCGTTCTTCCCCCCCCCACCCCTGGCCCCAATTACACTAACTGCAATCTGAAAGTAATCCTTCCCCTCCTCTGAATAAATTTGCATACCTCTGAACAATTACAGTTCTCTTTTAAAATGCATAGAAAGTGAACTTGGATCTGAGATGTGGTAGTTCTTTATTAAAACTACCCACCTGAAGGACTGGTTAGGGCATTGTTATGTTTTAGTATATGCCTTTACTGGATATTTAATTTGACAGTTTTACATAAATAGTTGCACTTGTCCAAAGTAGTCTAAGAGCTTTTCACTAGAAATTATGCAATATGTACTGTTGCACACAAGATTTCTTGCCAAAGTTGCACAAAGTTGTGCATTTAGTTCTGTTTTGTTAATTATGCCAAGTAATTTTGAGACACTTTTGACCCATTACATTAAACACGTGGGAGGCCCTGTTGTTATGCTTGTATGAGGGTGAAAGTAATATGACTCAGTATGTTGAATACGTCACCACACAGTGCCAGATTGCTTACTTATGTATGAAGTCGTTCATGTATAGAAATAAATCCCTGTATACCTTTCACTGGTGTTTTTTCAAACTGATAAACTGGTAAGTATTTAATGTTCACAAGTAAGTGGAAAACTCATTTTTTTCTAGCCTTTAAAACCTTGAGTTCAATACTAATCTTGCTCTACACAGAATTTCAGTGAAATTTCGGAAGAATTAAGTCTTAAGTAGTTGATTTGCTGCTACATTGAAAGTATATTCTTTGGAGTTGATGTGTCTGTGTTTTACTATCAATTCACTTTTAATCCTTAGAAATGTGTCTTTAAAAATGGTACAACCCCCTAAGAAGTAGAACTTCATGAATCACTATCTTCCATCTTGACAGAAAAGCTGATATTCAAAGACTGCACTACTTGTGAATTAAGAGTCAAACATGAAGTGAAATCTTCTGAAGTTTTTTTGTGAGAAGTGGCACTTGATCCTTGAGGCAACCAAATTCACTTCAACCTACATGACATATCATATCATATTACTAACAAGTGCACTGGCAAAGCTGAAGACAAAATGCCACTTTCTGTGCAGTTAAAAGTAGGACACAGATTTTCCATTTCTGAAAGTTCTGTGACTTCATATAGTTGCTTTTGAAAATGAAAAATGGCAATGGTCTTGTATAGAAGTGGTCTGTGAATTACAGAAAAGCAGCTTATGCTGAGTAGTGTGGCACAAGAAGACGCCAAGCCTTTCATGAGGGGAAAATGCAGCATGGTCTTGCAGATTACGGAGCCCATTACATTTGTTATGTTGAGCCTCATTCTAAAATAGAGGAGGATGAATAAAATGCACTTATATTTTTATTTTAGCAAGCTCAACAAATATGATGACCTTTTAGGTGTTCAAGATACAGTACCCAAACAGAAAATACAGATAGAGAAAAGAGGGGTTTTAATTCTTAACTTCATATAATTTCATTGGTATCATGATCTAGATTACTACTGCAAGGTTTTGAATGTGATATAGGACAGTGTGTATGATATACTATATCCAGTTTCCTAGATGCCTTTGTTACTGTATAGCACCATCCAAAACACTCTGCATTTGCTTTGTTTTATAATAAAATTATTAAAGTAAAATAATCTTAATATACTTTCCTACAGCCTGTCAGTCAGGGAATAAATAAAGAAATGAGCTTCTCATATCACTTTGAATCTAGCCAGATCTCCTGCTGGCTTCACTAGTAACATGTTCTTATAAAACATGTTTTATAAAAATGTTTCAATCACTAGTAATGTGTATTAGATATTTTAATGAGATTTCAGTGCCTGTGTTGGAATTGTGTTCTACGTATGACTAAAACCAACTAAAAGGCTCACTCATCCAGGTAGTGGAATGAATGAATGTTGTTCTTTGTTCTATAGTTTGATAAAGTTTTTTATTATAACATTTTTGTTGTTTCGGTAGCTTTGAAACAATTTTATTTTCAAGAGTTTGAATCAGAAACAGAAGCAAAGTAAGATTTAAAACCAAGAAATGTGATGAAGTAAGGAATGTAACTCTAGCTCACAAAAGCTTTTGCTTAGAATAATAAAAGATTGGAGATGTAATTAGCTTTTTTGGAGTGTTTTTCACTCCAGCTGCACTAGACAATACTTCGACTTGTAGTTAATACATACAGACATATCTACTTATTTTCTTTTGCATTGCAGCCTGTGTACTTCCCTAACTGGCAGCTTGCCATTTATATGTGGAAAAGAAGATTGTGCTAGCAAAACAGAGACTGAGATTTTGAATATTTACACTGCACAAATGTCTTAAATTTCTTCTCCCTTCATTAATGAAACTAAGTTTGAATTTAGTTATTTGGATTATAACTCACTTGGAGTCAGCATAATTCTAGCCTTGAATTACAAATATCTAAGACCAAGTTAGAACTCAGACTATTGTCACAAGACTTCATATTAGGACTGCCCGTTAGTTTCAGTTGATGGTGGTAACTATATGTAGATATTCAGCAAGAGTGGATACATTCAATTAAGCCTCTTATTTTTCTATTAATGCTGAAATTTAAACTGCTGAGATAAGCTTCCCTGCCAATGCAGAATATAATTGTGAAGGCATTCCGTTTTTATGGAGTCAGACATCATAGGCAGGAAGAAGATGTAATTGAATATAGTGTTTTAGAAAAGAAATACTCCTTACCTCATTCAAGAGTAAAAAAAAAAAAAAAAAAAAAGCTATTAATATCCCACACTTTCTTTCAAATCAGAGAACTGGAGTAGCAAACAGAGCTCTATCAGGCCCTGTATTGCTACCCATTTAAATAGATGTACTGCTAGTTGTCCTGAGGACCATTGGCATTTGGCATTTATGTTGTCTAGCTAGACTAACATGATCTAACAGTAAAACATTTGAATGAAATCTGTTTCCTTTGGAGACTCTTGCTACATCTTCAAATTTCTCTTGCTACACCTTAAGTAAAAGCAATTTTGAGTAGAACCAACTGTGTAACTCTGAAGATTGCCTGAGAAGTCAAACGTTTCCACCATAAAAAGTCCAGTGGTATAAAATGCTTGTACAGAACAAACAAGATTTCACCAGCTAAGCTATAGATGACAGGACTCTGTCTTTGTTGTTGTTATTAAGCAGGGATCTTGCATGGTCTTTGTGTCTTGAGGCTACAGAAATCTAAAAACTTTTTTAAATGTTTTCAGGAAGAGTTTAGGACTTAAGGTTCCTGAAGTCTCTTTTTTCAGTGTCCTTTTTTCTGTGTAGTCCATGACAAGTGCTCCTAGTAATTCTAGTATTATAGATGATGGAGGGAGGTACCTGACATTTTCTGTTAATCATTGCAGACAGAAATGTACTGTGTATTTTGGAAACACTGCCTGCAGACACAAGGAAACGAATGAATAGGTTTTGAATACTCAAAAGCAATGCCTTTCTAGACAGAGTACTTTAATTCGACAAACAGATTCTGAAGACTTTCTGAGACTGTCTGCTACAGCTTCCATAAATCTGTGCTGAATGAGTACTCAGAATTACTTGAAAAGTTGATGGAAGTATTGACAAATAAAATGAACGATTCTTAGTTCTGTCGATTCAACATGTTCATCAATGAACATAATCACTTATATTAAAGATTTAGTCATCAGAGATGATGGGAACAGTTGGACGCTATATTCAAACCAGCAACGTTTGATCATCCAGTCTTGTATTTTATAGTTCTTATAACGAACTAGGGAGTTCAGCAGCTTCCCTTCTGTAATCAGAGGTGACACTGTTGAATCCCTATGATCTGCTAGTTTAACAGTCTATATGATCTCCACAGGTTTAAATCAAACCTCCAACTGATAACAGCTAACCTTCAACCCAGCTTGGCTGTGAACTTAGCCAATTCCTACCACAAGAAGCTCATTCATTTCCATACAGTAAACTGGAGCACATTTCTTCCTCCTTTGCTCCCTTCTGTTTCCAAATACAGTAGTCCTGATCCTCTAGATAGGTTTTTGTCGACTGAAGCAAGACAGCAGGTAAACAATTTTTCCAGACAATACAAAGCAAGCTTTTAAGCATCTTCAGTAACCTCTTCAATGTTTTTGATTTAGATGTGGATGTGAAGATAATGATGTCATATGATCCCTCTTGCTCTTCATGTGCACTTTTATCTAACTTACTAGGGAGCTGGCTGGTAATTATGGTGATGCTAAAGAAAAGGATACATTTCAACAGAGTTCAGAAAAAGTTGTATGGTGTAATTTAATCTTCTTGATCAGTCTCCACAGAATTCTCTTTGTCTTTTCTCATCAGCCAAATCTATAATGTCTTGTTACAAAATTTTGATTTTTGGCTTCACCATCCTGAGGATGAACTAGTCCCATTTCCTGGTCCAATTCTAGAGATAAATAAACATTTAGAATTTCAACTCTTAAATGTGAGCTGGGATTTGTCAATCTGATTTTAATACCACATGATCAAACGTGTAAATTTTAAAGCATGCTTGTCCTGCTTTGTTTCACTTCAGAGATTTTGAGAGAAACATCTTTTATTTACTTTTGTGTATTCTTACCCTAGCAGGTACAAATCCATTCACTTTCCCAAGTGTTAAAATGGAGCAATCTAATTTCTTTTAGGTGACTTAAAGGGCAGTTAGCAAATATGTAAGTGCCTGCTTACATTTGAAATTTCTATGATACTCTTAGAGTGTCAAATCAGTTTTATTAACTTGCCATAACAAGCCATTTACTGAATATCTTCCCCTACTAGGAATCACTTTAAAGAAAGTATTTGTTAAAATTAGTGTTACAGGATGATGGGTCGATCATGCTTATGAAAAAAATAAATGTAAAAAGTGTTTAAATAAGAAATTCAAACTGAAATTTTGATTTTTACTCAATGAAGGAGAGCGATAAGACATTCTTTCAACATCACTGAGATTAGTGCTGGTCTTTTGAAAGAAATGCTTCCTGATCATTTGGTTTGAAGAAAGACTTTGTAGATTTTGTTAATCTAAGTGTAAGGTAGAGTTACCACCTCTTGAAGGCAAAGGTGCACAACTTCATAGCAAACGTCTGCATTTGTTTTTAAGCAATCTGGAAGTAATTTGAGGATGAAAATAATGAGTATTCTTGGGAACATATCTTAATGCTGCTTTTCACTGATGTGTTATGGAAGGGTGTTCTTGATTTATCAAGATATGTATTATGATATGTAAGAATGGGAATGGAACTGCGTGGAAATGTATACTCACTGCTCTTAGAGTAGGAAACTTTTCTAAGGCTCTGAGAACTAATTTTTCAGTACATGAAATGTTTTGACTTTTGATTAAAAGACTGAGTTCTAGAGTGACACCATCTTTTAAAGATTAAATCCACATGGCACTATATGAAATACAATATCCATTGTTCATACTTCTTGAATGACTTGGAATCATGTGTTAACATGATGAGACCAGATGGGATGTTCAGACACTAAACTCCATTCAGTGCTAGCCAGATGCTTGTCCTGGAAGACGCAGGGGAGGGATCCTTCAAATAGCAATTTCAAAAATTATAGTCTAATTTTGGGCGATTGATTTGAGTGATAAATATGCCTTATTGGTTATTCAGTAATTCCTTCTCTGCTTTTAGCTAAGCTTGATCTGATCTTGTCTTAGCTCCTGGCTTCAAATATGGATGTATCATTTTATCAAAAATGTATATATTTTTTTTCCCCAACTTAAACAAGTAAAATTAGCTTGGCAAGTGCACTGAGATACACAGGATTTGCTTTTGTGGCTCAGCTAGCATCTTGCAAATTAAAAAAAAAAAAAATAAATGGAGGAGGAGGGCAGTAGAGAACAAAGCAGGTAAGTCAAAAGCAAGTGCAGAATGTAGCACTGAATTAATATTTGCTAAATGATTAACAATCACTCAGACTCTATCTCTACATGAACAATTGTTGTGACAATGAGCCAGCTATATGCATATCTATGTCGGCAGAAAATCCATGGCTATGTTCTTGTGTCTTAAAAAACAAACCAAAACAAAACCTCTTCAGTTATGCTACCTTTGACCTTCACACAAATTCCACTACAGTGGGCTTGCAGCAGTGTGGAGAGACTCTAAATATGTTTAGACAGCTGGTGCAGTCTGAGGCCTTCTTAAAGAAATGGAAAATAATATAGAAGGTCTTCATTCAGAAGTATCTTCATATAATGAAGAATGCCAATATCTCTCAATGCAGAATGCTTTTTTTCAATGAATCTTATTGCTGTCATAAAGTATGAGTTTTCAAACAGAACAATTGAGAAGTGGGTCTCCCTACATTTCTCTTTCATGCTATGTTAACCTCATTTATTTTACATTTATGCAGTAGAAGAAATGCCAGCCAAGCAAAGTTTCTAAATTTAAAAATACTGGATGACAAATTTTTGGCGAGGAGGGATGCACAATCCTTGTCTTCATTAGACTTACCACCTCCTCTTGTAGACAGCTAAGAAAAAAAGGAGCAGGAAGCTTAGTAACATCTTGTAGCGAAAGGCCACAACCCTCTCTCCCATTAAAGTCTCTCATTTTCTTGACTATCTGCTCTGCCTTTGCAATGTTCAAAACATGCAGTGAATCTTGATGGCACCCAGCAGGAAAGCATTGTTGTCTGTTCGGTGTAGATCCCAAAAAAGAGAAGAAAAGGAACAGGACATAGGCACTGTATAGTGTGTTACCCAGCAGAGAGGCATGAGAGGGAAAGACTAGAGAGCCAGGTCTTAATACAATAAACACTGTGCATGCAAAGCATTGGTTTCTTTCTACCAGGAGTGTTGGAAACACAGTATGGAGTTGTAACTCGTTGAAGCCCACTGGGATGACACTAGTGATCCCCCGTGCTAGTTGCCACAAAATGACCTGCCTGGGTACAAATATGTTACTGTCTCCCTTGGGGAACCAACTCAAACAGTTATACAGCCAAGAAATATATTAATGAACTTGATGTGCTTTCACTCTTAGGCCCTGTTTGCTTTGACTTTAAGAAATAAGTTCAGGAATTTTTGTACAAATTTAAGCCAGTCTTTCAGCAAGAAAATTTATTAATACTTCTTTGCAAACAACCTGAACTCTTATCAGCTTGTTAGGTAACTCAGGTTTTGCTTCCTTTAGTAATGCAAGTAATAGATTTCATTTTTTACATGGAAAAAGATTGTAATTAAGTTACCTAAATTTTGCTGCTGAGACTAAAAATTCAGCTAGTGTACTGATATAATAGTAACAGTGATTGTTACTAAATGAAGCTATGTCAACTCTATTCCCTGAATATACATTAAAACTGGCAGAGGGTATTGATTAGAGGGATCTTTTTCTCCTCTTTAATGATGTGTTTTGTAGCATTGAGATGTGGATTGAACCATAAAATGAAACAGTTGTCACAAATATGAAAAGTTACTCCAGACAGGATTAGATTTTTAAAACTTAAAAGCAAAAAGTGAAATTAATAACAAACAGATACAACGAAAGTAAGTACATGAACCACCAATGAGGTGAGGAAAGGAGAAGCTTGGATTTAGACACAAAATATCTGATGAATCTCACAGGTTGAAGTAATGATGTCCTATACTTGGACTTACTGAAAATTCATGAGATAATGCTTGCTTGACCATTGTTTTGTGTTTTGACGAAACATCTCTAATTTTGCAAGCAGGAAAATTGAGACACTAATCAGATTGCACACTGGTTATTTGTTTGAGGTTTCCAGTAATAATGGCAATGTAGATTTGAAGTCTTCATCTTTCTTGTATGGGTTTATTAAAAACATTTAAGTATCTTTAAAATTGAACTACTCTACAAAAGGGCACTGTTTTACTTGCATTTATGCTTTTAAGTAAAATATTAAAAACCTAATCCCATCTTAGGTAACTTTTCACATTAATGACAACCAGTTCTGATTTTTACATCCTTATCTTATACATTCAGAGTGGTTTAAAGCATCAGGTTGGATGGAGGTGGAAGAGACTGGTAAGAAGGAGCTCACCAGGGAATGGATTTCATAATAGGAATCTGTGTCTAGTTTTAGAGCACATCTGAGTTTTGAGTTTGATGGTAGACAACATCTAGAAGGAAGGATTTTTTTCTCTTCTATGTATATGATATATTATGAAGTCATTTACTGGAAAAAAAAACTACTCTGTTTTTTTTAAAAAAGTGTTATGCAAGACCAAATTATTACATAAGAATTACAGGAGGAGACATTTGAGGTTTTTGTCTTTGTTATGGTTTTCTTTTCAACTGATGGAGAAAAGAACTTTAAAACCAAGCACGAGTCAAGGATGGTTTTCTTTAATTTTCTTTCAGGTGGAATACACAGTGAAGGCATTACAAGTAACTCAAGATTTAGGATGAGGAAAATATTAATTCACAAAGAAGGTTCAATTGCCCATTTGAAGTGTTATAGGTGCACTCAATGAATTGCAGAAAAGAATGTTAATTCCTAATGGTAAATGAATCAAGGCACAAGAATATTGTCCTACTGGTACCATGCTGTTTTGTTTTGCAGATTTGGTATGGTGTGTAAAAAAACTAACAGATCAGGTTAGAATTTAGAGAGAATAAACTTTCAGTCTTCTTTGAAATATGCAATTTTAATATTGAAAATTAACAGAAGATTAAATGAATTTCTATTTTCAGTTATCTGTTTTTTTCTCTAGTGAAAAGAGAAACTAGGCTAATTTCAGTTTTATTAAATTTTACAATTGCAAATCATTGTAAAATTGGTAATTTACGAACAAGATCTTCATCTAAGACAGTAGTCCTGACAAATATTTATAGTAGCCACCTAAAACAAGACAAATGAAACCCCTTTTTCCACCCAAAGGATGCTGAAGTTCTGTAAGCATAAGTACCCAAATGGCTACTTCCACTGGCACACAGCAACCTGAAAAGTGATGATCTTGATGACACAGTAGGAGAAAACAGTGTGAGAAATTACTTAATTCTATTTATTTCAAGTCCAAATCTTCAATACTGTGTGTTTCCTTCACAGAAACAATGTCTGTTTTCAGTCTACAGAAGTAGTTGAATTCTCAGCTGTGCAAGAAATACAATTATGACAAGTACACTTGACCTTCAGTGAAATTAAGGAGAGTACCACCTGCACTAAATATGTCTTGTAAACAATGTTAGGAGCAAAGGGATGCAATCTGGCTAGAAATCAAATCCAGTTGCATAGCTTACTACAATAACATTTCAGGTTGCTTGAAATTTTTTACTTCTAATTGTATCCTACTCTTAAACAAGGAGTGTTGATGAGTTGCTAGCAGCTGCACTGTGAACAGGAGCACTCTTTGTGCTGAGATAAAGCTGCCTAGCACTAGAAAGAGTCTGTCATGCAATAAACAACTTTTTCTTAATTTTCTTGTAGTCAAAATGTTGCAAATGAAATTAAAGGGGGAAAAAAAAAGAATAAAAAAAGAAGTTGGGGCACTTCCCAAAGTATTAACCTGTGCCTTCCCCTAGAATAAACTAGTATAGTAAGATCTATGTTTTGTTTTAAAGAAAAAAATCCTCCAAAGTGGAACTCCTTAAAAATAGATTATGAAGACAGCCTAAATTAATTTATACATCCCTATCATAGGGAAACCCCGAAATATTCTTTTGGAAAGATACAGTGTACTTCAGGTTGCTTGTTATATCTGAAAGATAATCCAGTGAAATAAATGCTTTACTCCAGATCCAAACACATTGTTGACATGCAAGTTCCCTAAATGTAAATCCTTGGCAGACCTCTTTTTATACAAGTCTCACTTCGAAAAAAATATCATACCTAGAAGAGATGTTATCCTGGGTTATTTTGGCTAGACATTTCTGATTAGTGAAGTTCTCCATAATGACTACCTGCCACTATTCACCTCTTAAACCAATCCTTTTCCTCTGTTCTTTTCTTTAATCTTAATGAACGTTTTGCAACATAGCTCAGTAAGGAAAGAATGTGGGGGAAGACAGTTATTTAAAGCTTTTAATTTTCTAAATCATAATTTCTAAAGGGTTTTTATTTTTAGGTCCAGTTAGCTGGTGTAGATCCCAGTGCAGGAAACGTGTACTGGACATTCTTGTATTTACAGTAAGCTTATACCACAGTGGCAGGGTACATTTTAGTACAGGATGTTATGCAGTGGAGAACTTATGGATCTTAAATGCTAGGGCCACATCTGAAGAAGATCTCAGTCCCACAGCATAACAGGAATGGAGAAAATGGGTTCCTTGCCCACAGTGGCAGGAAAAGCCCATGGTAGGTTTTTCAAAAACAACACAAAATCTGCAATGGTCTCAAAGATGATGATAGCCAGCTTAGACTTTCTCCTCAGCAAAGTCAAATTGCAAGCCCTCAAAAAGCAACCACCTACTAAACAAAAGTTATAGATGAATAAACATTACATATCTACATGCCTTCTTGCATATTATGTGTATCACTGACAGCTGTAGAAATTATGCATCTCATATTTAATACACGTTACTGTGCTCCTTATTTTTTTGTAAATCAAAGTGTATTGTTAGTCTGTAAAACTTGTGGTTTTTCCTTCCAAATTTATCACTCCCATTATAATTAATAACTGTACAAGGAATCAATTTATTTCTGAGGAAAATCAGCTGAAGTGCCTTGGCTGTTTTGTAATGGGTTCTGGTTTTGTCTCCCATTTCCATAGCAAAGAGAATTAATTTAACAGAGATCAATAGTGTTGCCGGCATACATTGCATACTCCTGCTATAATTCAGTGCTGAGGAGTATGCAACTTGAGTTTATACTTAATCTTGTATCTTGTAGAGAGTTATGCAAATGGATTACCCTTACAGAGAAGCTTTTGTTTTTATTAATTTAATGCAGTAATGACGAGTACGGGAAAATGTGTAAAACAAAATGTTGTGTGTACTTAGTATCAAGGCTTAGCACATATTTTTTTTTTTTTATCCTGAGTGTGTGTAATGGATGGTGTTGTGTAAAACTCTCTGTACACTTTGCAGCGTGTGAAACCTGCACAAACTTTCTAATAATGCTGAAGCACTTGCAAAAATTTTGCACCTGGAGCAGGGAGGAGTGAAGAGGGCAAAGGTCAGCATTAGGCATTAAAACACTGACTAAACAGACTTTACACTCGGTGAAAAGTCCAGACAACCCCTGCAGTGTCATCTTACAACTCTGGTTTTCTTCTTTTCAGGACAGAGTAATCCATAAATACACTGAAGTCACCAGCAGCTTAGCTCTTCCCCCCCATCCCCCTTCTCTCCCTTTTTAACTCTCCTTTCATTTTTAATTCTTACATGCAGATCTGAAATTTTAACCCTTTCCATGTGTTTTAATCAACTTTGGAAACTATGTATCTTCACTGTGGTCATTCATTAGACTACTCATCTTTTACAATCTTTTTTTTTTTTTTGGTATTTTTTTGTCTTAGAAAAGCAGGTTCAAATGAATTGAAGTTTACTGCCTGAAAACAGCAGAAGAAACTTGATATTTCGTTAAGACATTCTGTGAAATGATTAGATTTTTACTTCTGAAAAATGACAGTTATCAAACTCTGTAAACATCCTTTCTCTCAAGCTTAACAGGAATTTTTCTGTAAAATATGAGAGCTAGTATAGCATTTGTTTTTCCAATTTTTGAGCTTATTTATTTGGATAGATGAGATTGGTTTTAATTGGGATGCTGCAAAAAAATAGTCATCTTGCTTATATTGTTTTATTAATGAAAAAACTCCACACTTTTCAATTGTGCTAAACTGGAAAGATGTAGGTCTAAAAAACAAAGATATATTTGTACTTTTATTATACAATTAAGTCTTTCAGTTTTGTGTCTATTACACTTACCAGCTGAAATCATGAGACCAAACTGATTTTAATCATTTCATCTGATCCCATTATCCACATCCCATGGCTTAAGAGACTAGATAGGCTCCTAATATAGTCTGGAGTCTTGACAGTAAAAATAGACTGGTGAAATACAGCCCATCAATTGAATGTAACTGTGTACATTTTACTGACTTCCTCTCCTTGTTCTGAGCACTGTACAAGGCTGTACTTCCACACAGGATATTTCTCTCTCCCTGCCCCAGTCGTTCTGCAAACCTGCTGAGATGACCACTGTATCTGCCACGTTACCTTTTTCTTACTTTTTCCAACTCCTGCACAGCAATACCACAAGATAGCTGAAAGTATTTCTTTCATGCTGTGCATGAATATTGATTAGCAGAAACATTCAGCACAAAATTCTTTTTTGCCTTTGTACAGAGATCCCTCATACTTGCTCATGGATAGAGAAAGTTTTTGGTTCTGTGTGTGCAACACTGTCATTTTAAATCACAAAATGGTGGCCTGAAAAAATGTTCTGTGAAATCAAATAACTTTAGGCCCATTCATTTCTCTTCCAGAACAGTGATTTTTTAGAGGTGTTTTCCAAGGGTTTCTAACTCAGTTCAGTGATGGGTGTCAAAGAATCTTCAGTAGAAACAGAAAGGTGAAACTGGGAGCTCAATTAAATGACCACCAGCAAAGGGGGCAGTACTCAGAAAAGGTTTTCACTTCTTATGGCAAAGGGTTCTGTAAAAATCAAATACTTATTTCAGCATGATGCTTTAAGCATGTGCTACGCTTCAAATATGGAAGTGGTTTGCTAGATTGCCTTCAGGCTTTGTAAATATGAATACACTCAACGTCTTTACAAGATGAGATCCTTGGGGAAAACGAGTAGGTAGTAAATGTGTAGAGCTCAGGTTTGGTACTCTTGGTCACACGATGCGGTGTTTTAGCCTGCAGTTCGTCTCATGGCACAGTCTGTTAAACAAGCCACTACTCTGCAGGATTTAGCATTCCGGTATTAGGCCTTGTATGACTGTACTTTGTTGAATGTAGACCATCATTGCAGATGGAGCAGTATCTTCTGTTTATCCGAGGTTCTGATGATGTGTTGCAAGTTAGTGAAAAAATCAAGTTGAAAGTTCAAGTATACAAAAAACTTAAGAAAATTAAGCTAGAAGGGAGTTACGTGACACCTCTTCAGAAACAGGCTGTATGTGACCTGATTTTTAAACATCTGAAACTTTTTCTTTTCAAGTCATCTGAAGTGTCTCCAGTACTCTTTGCTGTGGTATCTCAGTGCTGAGCTGGTACTAATCACAAATTCAAAATTGAATTCTATTAATATGACGTAGATGAGAAGCCAAGCAGTTAAATGATGTGCCCAAGGCTACAAAGCATCTTGCTGAAGAGCTGAAACCAGACCTTTTACCACATCTGCCTGCTAGTCCCAAACTCTGTGCGTTGTTATATGTTCCCAGGCATGTTTTTTCACACACGTGTTAACTTGGACCACATGCTTGACATATAGCAAAGGCCATGCTTCCCACTGCATTTTCTCCTGGATTGTTTTTCACCTTACATTTACAAATTGATTGGAGTCTTGATGAAAACCTGATTCAACTGAAGAAAAAAACCTGATAACTTATGAAACCATTTTCATAGTATTTTTTCGAAATTATTTTCCAAAGCTGTTTGCTTCTTGCTTCAAGTTTACAGTAATAATCTGAAGCCATCAAGTACTCAAGCATAAAGTTAAATTAAACTGTGAATAGTAGAGATTTGTACAGGACATTACAGGAACAATAAATCTGCTGTTAATTTTTATCTTGTGCTTCAAAAGAAAAAATCCCAAAAAAAAAACTCCTCACAAAACAAAACCGATCAAATTTGCACTGTATTGCTTTCCACTGGTCTTTCCCCACCCCATTTTTCTGCCAATGGATTTTTTTACCCACTTATATTATCTATGGTCTCTGTAAATGTATGGGTAGGACCTTATGCATCTTTTGCGTATTCTACTTGCTAAATCTCAAGAAATATTGTTGTATTTCTCCCCTGGTGTCTTACTAAATCCAAATAAAGTAGTAGGTAAGACTGTAGTGATGTCATCTGTGTGCATATTTCTGTAGATAATGTGTGTGACATATACAGTACTTGCAATCTATGTTTTGCATGTAAATCACACAGACACAAGTGAGACTGATCGCCAGCCCACACAGAGTGGGTATGTGTGTAGGCAAACAGGAGTGATTGAAGATTACAGATGTTTTAAGAGTGAGAATTTTAGACAATCTAAAGCTATTTTTTCTGACATTAAAAAAATATTTGACAAGTACTATATCTTTCACTTTTTTTTTTTGCTTTATTGGAAAAGGCAACACAGTTCATGATTTAATTCACCCACACCTTTCCTTTTTTTCTACTTTCTTTGCTTCAGTGGTTTTATTTTTTAATATATTTGGTAATTAAAGGATGCTGAGTACCTGTTTGTCTAGTATGTGGTAGACATACTTATTCCTTGTTGCACACTTTTGTAAAAAAAGGAACTTGCATTAATTTTTACCTGACTGTGACTAGATTTGCTGTTGTACAAATAATATAAATTAAATATTCTTAATTATTTTAGCTCATGCTAGAAAACATGCAAGACAAAGGAGAGATTGATGCAGTGTGCCTTACAATGGCCCTACTGATTTCTCTACTGGCCTTTCCTCTGCACATGGTCAATTAGAATTGAAAATCCTGTGCTGATTTCATTCGCTGGAATTTTTAAGCAGGTCAGGAAGAAAGATGTTATTGAAAGGAAAAGTCTCATCTAAATAAGAAAAGAACACGTGGCCATCTGGTCTAACTGTACCATGCCGAAAGTCATTTTGGCTCAGCCGTAGTTTGGGCTTTGCAACAGTTTGCCTTAATATCAAACAGAAATCTGTTTACATTAAAACACTCTGTGTTTTTTATCTATAAAAATGTAACGTGCAGTTCTCTTCCTATCTGTAATGCATGAGCTCATTTGACCCTGTTGCCTTACTGAGACTGCCTATGCTTCTGGTAGGCTCTCAAGTTACTTCTGCTGTGTAAAGGTGTAAGTGAAACAAGCAATCTTTGGAAAATTTTGGAAGTAATCCTAAGCACTTTATTCTTATGACTAAAACCTTAACTGGGAAAGGCTCAAACAAGCAGATGCAAGAGGAAACACAAAGGGAAGAGGGGACAGGAAAGTTTAACAAAAGAAATTAGAACTTGAAGTTTGTGTGAGTAGCACCATGCAGTTTGCACAATCAATGGGAGACCATAGACTAAGAGATGAGCTGTAATAGACATCCAGTTTTTAAGGAATGGAGTAATGAATACATATGAGTTTCTTTGATTGCCTTGTTTCAGCATCTCTTATTTATTTGTTTTTTAAAGTCAGAAAAAACAGTATTTCACATTTAGTTTTCTACAAGAGTCTATTAACCTAAAACACTCAGCTCCAAGTCTCAAGTGACTGGACAACAGCAGCTGGAGGATAATACCATATTTGCAAAAGCACTGGGCATTTTTACCTCCTACCTACTTTAGTCAGACCTGGTGAAGAGCCAGCATTTACAAGAGACCTTACTGGGAGAAGGGGAGGGTATTGAACTAAATATGGAGGCAAGGGCCCTGTATTCATATGCTCAGGTTTAATGCTCAGCTCCTGAGTGATTAGTTATTACTCTTACATTGGCAAACAATATATAAATTACCAGTTGGAATATCCCTTGTAATACAAGGTAGTGTGTAAATCGCTTCTGAAGTTTGGAGGAATTGATTTGTGTAAGATTGCAGTCCTTAGGAAATGAATAAAAACATTATTGCCCATTGTCCTTACCTTAAGAAAATAAAAGTCAGTACTTGTTTTGAAATACATTTACATTTTTGAAATACATTTGTGAAACATAAGTGACAAATATTAGTTTCCAAACATAACATACCAGGAAAAGTAGAAGGGAAATTAACAAGTTACTACTAGAACACTTGTCTATATACATGTATTTTACATGTATTTCATATAAGATATATAAAACATTCCTTCAGAAAAGTGTTAAAACCTTGTTGAAAAAAAACAAATACAAACACAGGAAGACAAACATGACTGCAGCTCTTAATTTACTGTCTTCATTTATCTGAAATATCTTTTCTAGAATCTTTATCTTGCCTGTGGATTTTGTTGCCACTACATGGAACCTTTTGTGTTAGTACGTCTCTGCTATTTGCCAACGAAGAGGTTTTTAACACTAAGTTGATAGGATACCTATACTGGATTCCTTTTTTAATAGTGTGTATTAGCAATATTAAATAAAAAATACTATCTATCTTTTCAAATATCTGTTAGTGTGCCTAAAATACAGTTCCAGCCTTTTCAGAGAGTAAATTAAAAGCAGTGTGTGTGTGTATGCGCATGCATGTTTAAAAACATGGTTTCTTTTAAGTCTTTTTCACACAGTTTACACTGAAAAGCAAAAATTAATCAACACATATATACTACAACAATTTGTACCAGGATAATGAAATTCCAATGAACTTTTAGAAAATAGGTTTGCACAGCATACACTTAAAAATCAAATAGAATAAATGCTTTGAATCTCCCTTTTCCCTGTATGTCTCTGCTAACCCCACCCATAGCCACACCAAATGGAGAGCAACTATTTTGGGGAGCACTGCATTCCCAAGACCAACTTTCTGGCACGATGACACTGGGCCAGTTGGTGTTTATCTGGGCCGTGGCAACAGGAAGGCCGGGGGTTGCAAGGCCAGCAAAGTAGTCCTCTGCCACACTCCACTTCTTCACTCTGAAGACAACCTACTCTCAAAGCATTTTCCTACCACCTTATTTAAAACTGCTGCAAAATTGTCTAGGAGATCTTGCTAATCTCTCCAAACTTAAATATATTTGAGTATTTCAGTTTGACTGCCTTTCAGAGGTCGTTCTCTGTACAATGGCTGTTTGCCTTTTGTATACATATAGTATATACTACATAAATCTTTACATAGTATGTGAGAGCTACACGGCAATTATGTAAGTGATGCATGAAGTTAACATGAAATACTGCATTGACTGTAAAGCTGGAGTAGAAGGCACCGTAAAATGGGAAAGAGTGGATGCTCCTAGTTACACCGTGTAGGAAAGTGTGTGCACATATGTGCATGTTTTGTACAATAACATGCAGATAACGTTTATAAAGTTTCTTATTTTGTATTTTTTTTTTCTGCAAATCACAATGAAGTTGAACCCAAGCCTGGCCGACATAAGGAGGAAAGGCTTGTGTTTGTCTTTAATCTTTTTTTTTTTTTACCGCACGGTTCAGACTTCTGTCTGATCTGCACATAGCAGAGCAAGGGGCTGGCTGTGCATTGCGTGCAGGCTCCTTGATTGTGGAGGGGGAAAAGAAAAAAAAAATCTGGCTGGAATCCAGACAGGCGAGCGCAGTGCTCTGTTGATCATTGTGTCTAGCCTTCAGGTGTCTCAGCTCACAGTGGGCGGCGGTTGGGGGAGGGGGAGATAACAAGAGGGCAGACAAAGAATAAAATGGTGTATTTAACAGAAAAAAAAATCATAGGTAAGAAGAAAAAAAATTCATGTCAAATCCTTTTTTTAAAAAATGCTTCTTCTAACGTTCCTTTCCCCACAGTGGGAGCAAGCAAACATCTGTCCAGGAAGATTTATTTAAGCCATAATTAGTAGCGTCTGGAGTCTTTCAACAATTTCTCCTTATTGCATTTAATTTTTTTTTTTTTTTAAGAAGCCTGCTCATCTTTCACTTAGAAACTGTTTTCACTTCATGCTTTATTAGAGATCCAGTCTAGCCAGGACTGAGTCAGATTTCTATTGTCTTTGCTTTTTTCCCCTCTCTGATCGTAGTTTTCAGAATTTAACTTTTGGTAGGGGTCGGAGGGGTGGGAAGGAACATGGAAAGGGTGGGAAAGATCTTATTAAAGATCTCATGAACACGTAGGGGGAAAAAAACCAACAAAAAAAATCAGTGCTGCTTCTTATATAGTTATCCATTTGGGTTCAGTTTCTTTTCCGGAGAAGAAGAAAAAGCTCTGCTTTGTCTGTTGCTTCTGTTTGAGAACTCTCATAAATCTTGCCCAGAAAGCAACTTGGGCTTAAGGAGATCTGGCTAGCAAAGCTCTGGGAAGCAATTGTAATGTCTCTTACTTATAGATATTTTTTCTGCCCCTTTCATCCCCGCTGCCCCCTCCACCCCGACATTCTGACATTATACTGCAAAAAGCCCCACACCCTTTCCCACCCCCCCAGGAATCTGAGTAAATGTGAGCCACAATCTAGAGGTAGTTAAAGTTGCTTATCAAAAAGCCTCTCCTTCTGCTGAGTGAGTCCAGATATTATACTTGCTGTGTTTTTTTCAGTCCAGCCATAACCCTTTTCTAACACTCCCCCTGTTGCCTTGCCTCTTCTCCTCCCCCCGTGGAAGGGGTGGGATGGGAACCTTACTCGACTTCATTGTTCCAAATGTAAGAGCTATTTGCCCCAAAGTGTCTTTGCTGTCTTTCATAGCTAATTATAATAACTGTCAGATGTCTGGAAAGTCTGGGCTGCCCTTGCTGGCAGAGTTAAAGTTTGCCTTTATTTTTTCCCCTTGGGGACAGATCAAGCCTGATTAGACACAGAGTACAAATAAAAGTGAACAATATACGTGTGTTAGAGCTTTTTGTCTTTGTTTTTCTTTATGAACAAAGCAGCACGCTGGCTATGTCAGGAAGCAGTGTGGCATGCAGCGTGCATGCAGGCACTGCCCTGGAGGGTAACTCTTTTTTTTTCTTCTTTTTTTTTCTTTTCTTTTATTGAAGCATGCAAGAAATATTTCAGAATCTGAATAGCACTTTAGATACTTGTTCATCTTACAAGAAAAAGTAACCATCAATTTAGTGCACATAGCGTTGTGACAGTTTTAAGGGATTTGCTTTTCTGGGTGAAAATAAAAATAAATAGACCCCGTACTCACAGTTTTGTTGTGCTGTGCAGGTCGATGCCTCCTCCTGCGGAGAAAAGCAGGGTCGGAGGATGTCAAGGGTGCAGAATCCCAGTTTAATTCTGGAGAAATGTACAAATGTGCTTCCTGAAGTCGCCTGGAAGTCAGCCACTTGTGCTCAGACATCCCATTGCTGCTTTGCATGCTATACTATCTGCAGTTCTGAATTGAACTAAATACTGCCCATGTGAAAGACAAGGGAAACAGTCATGTGGGACACACAAATCCACTCTATTGGCTCCGAAGGCACAACTTCAGCATTCTTGCATTTCCACCATTGGTTAACAGTTCAAGCTGAAAGAGTCTAGGTCCTCCTAGTGAGTCCGTTTTCCCTTTATGCGTGGAAGAATGACTGTAGGATTTTACAGTGACAGGATTAGTTAAGAAAGAGACTGAAGTCATCCCTTTGACTGAAGCTGGTGGGTGGGGATTGGAAGCTGTGCTTTTCTCAAGTCGACGTTTTTCCTTTTTCTGCCTGCGTTCTGTGTGTCAGGAAATGCTTGCAGTTTACTTGGGCAGCACTGAGAAACTGAAGTGACTTTCTTCAGGTTCAGGAATAACGACTTGACTTTCAGAGTAAAACGGTGTTACAGACCGTACAATGATTTTTACAGAAAGAACTCTATTCTGTCAGGCTGAAGTGTTGTTCTTTTCTCTTTTCTAGGTTGTTTTTTATAAACCCTGAGAGGGGTCTATCAGGATCTTCTAACTTGAGCATTTGCATCTCATAAGCCAGGCAAATGAATTTGAAAATTCCAAATCCTGGACTAATCATTCAGGTGACAACAGAAAGTAGATTTTACAGAACTACTGAATCTCTGGGGAATATTATGATGTGATAATAATATTTTGAAAGAGGCAACGCATTCCATAGAATCTGTAATTGTTGATTTTTGGTCATTTTGAGAGTAATGAAACTATAAAAATTAAATATGAGGGCAGATTTACTACTCCCTATTTTGGTGTTCTGTAATTTGCCTGACTTAGTTATGCCAGCATGAGCAGTAATTTGAAACGGTACCCAGCCATGTGTGACACTTCTCCAATTAACCCTTATTAAAAAGACTCTTCCCGAGACCCACATGCATGTTTTAAAACCAGAGAAAGTAGAGAATGGTACATTTGTCAGGGTTTGTGTCCATCTTCTTCTCTGGGCAAGTTTCTTTCCTATGCTTTATTTTCAGAGTTTTGTCCAGTGTGGCTGATCAGAGAATCTTAAGGATTGGAAGGGACTTTGAGAGACCATACAGTCCAACTCCACTGCCAGAACAGAACCACCTAGAGTAGGTCACACAGGAATTCTTCCAGGTGGGTTTAGAATGTCTCCAGAGAAAGAGATTCCACAACCCCTATGGGAAGCTGGTTGCAGTGCTCCCTCCCTCTCACAATGAAGTTTTTCCTTATGTTTCTTTGGAACCTCTTATGTTCTAGCTTGCACCCATTGCCCCTTGTCCTATCATTGGCCATCACTGAGAACAGCCTGTCTCCATTCTCCTGACACTCATCCTTTACATATTTGTAAACATGAATGAGGTCATCCCTCAGTCTCCTCCTCTCCAAGCTAAAGAGCCCCAGCTCCCTCAGCCTTTCATCATATGGGAGGTGCTCCACTCCTTTAATCATCTTTGTGTCCCCGCGTTGAACTTTCCAGCAGCTCCCTGTCCTTCTGGAACTGAGGGGCCCAGAATTGGACACAATATTCCAGATGTGGTCTCATGAGGGCAGAGTAGAAGGGGAGGAGAATCTCTCTCTACCTACTAACCATACCCCTTCTCATACATGCCAGGATGCTATTGGCCTTCTTGGCCACGAGGACATATTGCTGGGTCATGCACCCAGCCTGCACTGGTACATGGGGTTGTTCTTTCCCAGATGCAGCACTGTACACTTGCCTTTATTGAATTTCATTAGATTTTTCCCCGCGCAACTCTATAGGGTGTCCAGGTCTCACTGAATGGCAGCACAGCCTCCTGGTGTGACAGCCTAAACGTGTGGCTCCTATTGGTGGACTGTTGAATTTAGGGCCTAATTTAGCAGTTGAAGGACTTAACTGTACTTGGAAATGTACCAAAATCATTATTTGGGAATAGTAAATTCATTATATTCCTGTGGTGTACATAAGGCCAAGCACAAAAAGACTAGACTGTTGGCGTTTGTACTAGGTACAAGCTCCTATGCAGAAGCTTATGCCAGGCTCTGGGTGTCAGGACATCTTTTTGTTTCTACTAGTCAAACTTGTTCAGACCACCTTAAAATAATGCTTATTCCTTTTTTAGAGTTCACCCTCTCAAACTATTTATAGACTTTTATCATCACCTCACTGACCACCCTTGTCATCACTTAACCGAACACCATATTTCAGGTGTGGCTACATAAGATATGGGAACGTTTCTCTGTAGCCTGTGACCTGGTATTGCTGCAGCAAATCAATATGTGTTTGTTCCATATGTGAGCAGGAAAAAAATATATGTATTAAAAATATACTTAGACACCTAACAAACAGGATTTCAAAGAAGATGAATAAGATATGTTCACTCTGACATAAGCAAAAGGCCTTGTAACACCTTCTTTGCTTGTAAGTGCTAAGATGCAAAGAGTTTACTTTTCTTTATCAGGATCACTTAAAAATAATGTTTGGGAGTAATTAAGAAAAGATGAGAGGGGTTTTTTTTTTTCAGTTTCCACAAAGAAAAGTAATTGTCTCTTTTAGATAAAATAAAGCTACAGCAGTAGCATCAAAACTTTCTCTCCTCCCTCCAAAAAATGTTTTTGGCTACACTGGGCTTTCCACATCTGGACTCCAGAACACTGAGGAGAGAGAACTGAAAACCCTGGGAGACATTTTCTTTTTTTCACAGTGCTGGTGGTCTTCATAATTTTGGTTTCTTTTTTTGTTGTTGTTGTTTAATTCAATTAAAGTGGGAAGAAATACTAGTAAAAGAAACCTTACTCCAGAGAGCAGTAAACTCTTTGGTTTTAAGATCGGTACATGGTCTTGTCTTGAATACGTCTTTTTCAAGAATGTCAGTTTCTCATTTTAAAATGCTGAAAAGCTATTTAAAGAGAGGGAATAAACATCTGAATTCATTTAGCATTGTTTAGCTCTTTTCTCAAACAAATCAAGAGTGAATTTCAAGAATATTTAGGGAATCTGGAGCAATGATCATTACCTGCACTTCTTGAGCCATGAATTGAAGACTTACGTGATACAAACAGACGTTTTTGTAAGTTGTCATATTTCAGAGTCCAAATTAATGCTTAGCAACACTGTTTTCTGCACAGAGAAACAAGTGCAGCTTTACATCTGTCCATGTATTTCAATGGGTATCTTATTGTCCATATCATCTTCATTGAAAAGAAATCAAAATTAAGACTTGGGCTACATCGCGTTTATTCTCCTTGAATAATAAACTGATACCAGAGAATTCATAACTGCAAGAGAAAGAATGAAAGCGTCACAAAAATACCACAACGTGGAAAAAAAACCCATGATTTTTTAAATTCTGTCATGCCAATGATGCTGAAGACGTGAGACAATGTTACTGTGTGAACAGGGCTGTCAGAGTCTGGAGATTGTACTGTTACTGCTATGTGGTCCTTTGACCTCATCCATTGACAGACTAGGCTTCTGTTTCTGGTTTGAGGTTAGAGTACTTTGAGTTTGAAAGCTTTTTTCCCTGATCTAGCAAAGACTGGTAAGGCCACTTAACTCTGGCCTAATGGAGATCCTGATCCTAAGAATTTTCTCTGTCTCCTGGCCAGGAACTAGGAAAGAAAAGAGATGACTGAAATAAGTTAGCAACACTAGTCACTAAAATAGCTTTTTTTCATTCTCTGGAATTATTAGAGAACATATGGTGTGAGGCGGAAAAAGTAGGATGGCCTTGATCCTCTCATGTGGGGTGCATTCCCAAACGACTTCACAAAGCAGCTAGTGATTTTTTGTGTGTGTAAATCTAAGCTCAATGACTGTTTGGGGGAAGGAAGAGATTTGCCCCTTGGCAATGCATGCTGCATTTAAAAAGGCAAAAATCAAAAAGTCTGATATTTCTTTCAGAAATGCTTAGAATAAAGGCACTTATTATGCACTTTGTGTGTTGATATGTTGTGTTATATAAATGAATCCTTCTGAAAAGGTTTTAACTCTTTCCTTAGAAAATCAAATACAGTTCTATTGTGTATGATGTAGAGTTCACATTGCTTAGGACTTTTAAGATTTTCTGGTTTTTTTTTCTGTAGAAAGTAAGGGAACTTTACTGTATAGACTGTGTCTTTGCCTGCAGCTTTGCCAGAGATTTCTTGCTGTTCTGTACACCTTTGCTTTTTATAATTCAGAAGTAGGTGGTATCTGCTAAAGTTTAAATCTTACATTAGTCACTGCTAGTAAAATCCCTCAATGTTGGTAGTGCATGAAAAACAGAGATTATTCTAAAACCCAGGAGATAGCAGAGAAGCTGGGAAAAGGCAGAGAAGCAGCGAAGCCATTGAAAATCTTTGAGGGCAAGAAAGTGGACAAAGGGCACTCAAAAGCTATTTCATGGAGAAAAATTACTAGAGCCTGTAAACAGGCACGTGAGGTGCAGTGTGTGCGTATACTCTGGAAATGTTTTTATATCCTAGTTAAGAACAGCCCTAAGCTAACATGAGGAGTTTTTTGAATGCATCTGGTAGAGGAGAGTTGTGAAAGGGAAGATTTCTTCTCATCTCCTGCAGCAGGAGAGGTGTAACTGACTGAAATGGTGTCAGAGCAAGTCATGTGTGCTGTACGTGAACCAGCTGTCTTCATTGCAGTATCTATCATTTGTGTTGAGCAAAAATCACCATTAAAGCTATTAATATCATAAGTGATTTTGTGAGGCTTTTTGGGGGGTTATGTTTTGTTTTGTTTGTGGTTTATTCCCAACTGCGTCTTTTCTCATTCCTCGGTCTCCTCTAACTAGTTGTGTAGATAAAGTGAATGAAACCACACAAGACAATGGGAAGACTTTCAGCTGGCAGGGAAGCTGGTATCTCATTACTAGTGAAAGTCAAAAGTACTTACTCCTGTTTTTCTCTGCAGGCCTTCTTTCTGTTTAGGGTCAGTTTATGGTGGATAGTTTAGATAATTTGTCTATAATGTAACCACTACAAAAACCATCTTGGATTTGGTAGATTCTTGACTCTCTATGTACTGAAATTAATGAATATTTTGAGCTACTAGTTGTTTCATATTTATAGACCTGATTTTGGTAACAGGATTGTTGGTGAGGAATTCAGATCTCATAAACCATTCAATCAGATGAACTCATAACACTAGTAAAAAATCCAGGATTTCCAGCTAATCAGTTCTGAAATTGTGCAAGTTTATACAAGTGAAAATTAAAATATGCTTAAAATAAGCTACAAACACAGTAGTATTCTTAGCAGAAAATATCTAAATAAACCAATGTTATGTATACAGTAGGTTGGTAGCTGCAATGTTGTTTGGATGAAATTGAGGGATCCAAATGTTATATAGCTTGGCTACTTTTTAAGTGCCGTAGAATTGCAATGGCCAGAAAGACTCGAGAAAGAAAGCTAGAACCAACTATGCTTTTAAACTGATGTACCTCAAGACTAAAATATATAAAATCCTTTCCAACCATTAAGGTGCCATTGAAATGAAGGTCACCTGAACAATTTTTGTATCACACATATCACATATTCTAGAAAGCCTTGTAATTTCTTTGAAATTATACTCTTTTTTGGCCTGGATGATTTCTTCAGTTCTTGTTGAATCTTCCCATTTTTATTCCTTTGGTCACTTGTTCCAATAACTCCTTTCAATATAAATTATTTTCCCTAGAATACACAGTCCTGAAACTCAGCTGGCCCACTTTTCAGCAAAATAATTAAGGACTTTATGGGGGCAGTCTGACTTTGTGACTATAACAGGTCTTTTTTTCCTCAGACTACTCCTACAAGGCTATGTAGCTTTTTCAGATTTTATGTAAGTTCTTTCATCTTTAATTAAGTTATAATATTATACAAACAGGTATCTTTTGTAAGTTGTCTATCAAAAGTCCATTTCCTTGTAGAATTCTATAACTGGCACTTTATACTCTAATTTTCCTCTGTTGTAAGATGTTCTGTGGGTATCAAAAACTGAAGCATATCAAAATTGTGTACAGTCCA
This sequence comes from Urocolius indicus, assembly GCA_013401255.1. NCBI lineage: Eukaryota > Metazoa > Chordata > Aves > Coliiformes > Coliidae > Urocolius > Urocolius indicus. The sequence continues at coordinate 510,661 of WBNH01002582.1, read as the reverse complement.
GTATTTAGTGAAGAACAATAGTTTCAAATGTAGAAGCCCTTTCATCAAGCAGTCAATTGTGGTGTAATTTTGAAATGTTTTTGTTGAATCTATAATTCCCCATCTCTCCTTACACAGACAAAAACTAATGATGAAAGTAGTTGGATGTATCACACATAATACATAACAAGGTTAAATAGAGCATTCCCTCCCCTGTCCCACCCCTACAGTGCTGTCTGCCACAGGTGTGAAGTATTGCTGGTCAGATTAAAGCATTGCCAAGTCAAGGCATTAGTGGCTGCAACTCCTTTTGAAGTTAAAAAAAATAATATATATTTAAAATAATATATTATTTTGGGATCAATATAATAAACTTCAGAGAGAATTTTTCTTAACTTTCAGTAATTTAGATCTAAAGAGATCTTTCATTTTTCTAATTCATTATTCTTGTCCAATAGTTCATGCTTTTAGGGATTAAGACCCATTTGACCCATTTCTGTTCCAGTTTTGGGTGGTCTTAAATGAAGATAATTTCAATAGGATTTTTTTTTTTAAAAAGCCATCTGCTCTCCACGTTTTACTCCTTAATGAAATAATTTGTTTTGGTTTTGTTTTGTTTTTTTTCTTAAGGGAAGTTAATACTGCATAAAGACAACACGTAGTTTTCCTTGCAAGAAGCCAGACTTGTTACTGTAAGGCTGTGCTTTTTTTCCTCTGGTAGCTTATGAAAATTTAAATTAAAAGGATTTAATAATTTAAGCAGCATAGTTTAGTGACTGAATGTTGAAGAACAGAGGAGTTGGAAATTGCTAGCAAAACACTAGACGTTTCAGAGAATATAGTTCAGTGCTGCCTTCAGGCACCGATCCTTGCTAGGTGTATGCAGGGTAGAGATGCTTTCAGAAGTAGATTATTATATAGTTGAATATAACTGCTACTCTAGTAATGACATTTTATCTTTAATTATGTGTTGTATTATATATTCTGTATTGATTAATGAATTCCTTATACACTAAAGACCAAAGAATTCTTTAACCAACAGGGCTTTTGATCTTGCTTAAAGAACAAGGTGTAGGCAGAGGAGAGGAAAGGGGAGGGGGACAGAGGGGGAAAGTCAGTGCAAACTGCACTTGTTCAAATAATTGCAGTCACTAAAGTATGTTCACATATTTGTCTGATCCTTGTAAGAGAGTAAAATCCTACCCTGAGCCCTCCTAAATGTCGTCCTACGTTAATCCCCATCATGTTTGTTTGCTTTTTGTTGTTTTTAGAGAGCCATTATGATGGTATCTAAATATCCTCTTACTGTGTCCCTTGGTCTGTTTCTTTTGTTCCTTTAGGCTGTTTAATTATAGACCTGATCTGTGGAATATCACAAACTAAACTGGAGATTTCTTGCTTGAGGGAACCTTGACTGAGATCCTGACCTTAGTGAAATCAAGGAGGAGAGTGGGTTTCAGTGTCTTAAGTGGCACCAGGATTTCACCCCTGCCTTTATTCAGGACACCTCTGCACAAAGAGAACCAGAAAGAATGAAGTGCTTGAGTATTAAGCCAATTATCTCTTTTAATTGGGGCATGTATAGAGAACTCTTAAACTGAAGAAAGGGTGAAGTCTGCTGAATAAATTATTCACAGTAAATAGTCCACCCAGCTCCAGTTCTGACAGAGATAAAGCTGCAATGGCATCAAAGTGTCTGCTCTTACAGGGTGTTGCTCTGACACAGATGTCAAATGACAAATCAACATGAGGTGAACAGATGACTCCTATTCCCTGCTTTACTCAGCTGGAGAGATCACTAAGGGTGGTCAAACAGGCTCCAGCAATGTTCTTGGAGCATCCTTTAGCTGTAAAAGATAAATAAAACTGGCCAGGAGGTAACTTCTGTAATTCCTTAAATCTGCTTTGTAGATATCACAAAGGGCAAGCTACAAATAGTTTGGCAGCTTTTTACAACAAGATGGAGGGAAATCAGGAAGACTTTGTGGCCAGCTCCTCTAAGACTGAGAAGAGACTTGAATATTTAAAATGGTTTTTCTGCTGGTGAAATGGTTATTGCTAAAAGACAGTTTAGCTGTGGTTCATTTCATCAGTACTGAATTAATCTCCCTATTATTTGCTAATCTCTGACAAATCTCTGAGACTTGGTAACTGTAATGGAAGTTACTAAAGATATTATGAATAAATAGTAATTCAAACCCTGTTCTGGTGGAAAAGTTCTGACCATTCATGCTTTTGCAAAATGCTGTAAAAATCATAGTTTCCTTTGGGCTACTGTTACCCTGTGTGATTCCTGTACCACCTGCTAAGTAACTCTCTTCCTAGCCCATTTTCCTTAAAATTGGGTGCTTATTCAGGGAAAACCAAAACCATTAGACAAAAGATGATTCAAAGGTGATTCAGGACATGCATGTAGGAAAGAGCCTCATTCATAATGCTCATCATTTGGTAGACCTCTTTAAGTGTATGCCATGAAAAGAGTGACCCTGACCGTGGTAGATGGGTGACATGGAGTTGAGCAGCAGTAGATTCAGCTCTGTACCCACGGAGAGGAAATCAGAGAATTCAGATAGAATGCCTCTGTAGCTATCAAGCTGTTATTCACGCATTTTAAATAGCATAACACTGAAAAAGGCTAACTTTGTCTGAAATAGCACCAGATTTTACTTTGGATGATGCTCTACCTTTACAGACTTTGTCCTGTATATAGTATTTTGAGCCATAATTTAAAATTAGTGTAGTTTTGTATCAGATTTTTGGCATTCTTTTAATGCTTTTTAAAATACTCTATGCAATGAGATCACAATGTAATTTAAAAACCTTAGATGTAATGATGCCTTTTCAGAGTAAAGATGATAATTAATGTATATGATGGTTAAATTTCTGTAGCTTTTAAATTCCAGTATGCTAAAATTTCTAAAAAGGAGCATCTTCCACAAAAGTAGGATTATACCAAAGACTAATTTTATCATACTGTTAACAACTGTACATCACAGACGAGCAATTCATGTAGAAATATGTGCTTGTTCCTTTGAGAGAGGTGAATAGATAAACTGTCCAAGGTACAGGGAAATAGAGCATGGATAATGCGGGTTTGAGATATTCTGTTGCTTAAGTGATGCATTAAATCAATATTCTGCAAAGCTTTTTCTTGTTAAGTTATTTACTTGGCTGCTGTCACAATTCACCATTTAGGTCATCATCTCTTTTTTAAAAGAAGTATTTTTTCCTGTGGCCTAATTTAACTTTATCTAAATACTTCAGTTCCTCAAGAAAAGAAACTTCTTCAAATATCAAAATTATACCACTGGTTTAAGGTCAATATTTACCCTGAAATTCCCTGAAATACCCTGGTTAATAGACTAAGGAAATAATCGACTTCCAAGTGAATTACTAGTTTATCTGCATGAAAATCTTTCACTACAAATGAATAGCAGAATGACTAAGAAGTCATGTTAAAACTTTAATAGAAAGGGGGAAATTCTTTAATAAAGTTCTGGAAAGAGAATATTGAAAAGACAGACAGTGTTCTTTCTTCAGCTATTTTCATTTTAACATTTATCTGTGTAAATGGAAACTCAGAAGCTGCTGCTTCTCAACAGTCAAAATAAGTATTCAAAAATAATTTTGGAGATAATCAGTGCCTTATTGTAACAGGAGTTGAAGATGTGCACTCAGAGTATCACAGGAAAATCTTCATCCTTCCATCATTCAAATGTCCAAGAGCTGCAGAACTGCAGCACCCTGAAGGTGTTTTTTGTTTGTGAAAAAAAATAGACATATCCTGGATCATGAATCTCCTCAGTTGTGCTAAGGTTTTGCTGAGCTTCAGATAGCTGAATCATTTTAAACCAAGCAATTTATACAATTATTGTTTTCCCTTTAATCAAAATTCAAAAGGCTAAAATCACTCACTTTCCTTTGAAAACTGTCTTAATGATCTATCATCTATACAGTTCTGCCTGTGAGATACCGTGTACAAAACATGTAATTAGTCACAGTGTCTACACATGCGTGTGGCTAAGTCTGCGCTTCAGTTTTAGATGATTTGGGGTTTTTTATTAATATAATTTTGGAAGGAATTATAATTACAGGTGACAGCCACACAGTTTGTTCTTGTGTTGAGTTTGGTTTTTTTTTCCAAGCAGTTTCATTTAAGCTAGACTTAGTCTAGCCCTGTTTCTTAATTACTATATGGCTAAGAACTATTTTGAGGCTCTTCCATTGTTTTATTTGTAGTTTCTCTCAACCCCATCAAGTTTTATGAATCTGTTTCTGTGCTGCCTTTTCTGATGCACATTTCCCAGTTTGTGGCAACTTGAATGCAAAACAAAACATATGCTGTCTTGTTATCTACTCCAAATTGCAGAACCTTTTTAAGAAAGTACACAGATTGTGTAGCTGTATTTCCCCAGCACTCTGAAAGGTTTTAAAGTGGTCATTTAGAAAATAAACACAATTCTTGGACATGCTACAAAATTACCCCAAGATAGATCTTGTTAATGTTGCTTAGATAAGAATATTTTTTGACAGGTATCATTTCCCTAAAGAAAGCTACCATTTTTTTTTTCTTGATATCAGGAGAAAAGAGAAACAAAGCTCCTTTTGAAATCAGATTGATAGAATTTCAACTATGTGAGCCATTGCACTCAGTGAAGGTAACTCTGAAAAAACTTAAAATTTCTGGGCTTAAACTNTATAACATATAAAAATACTGAAAAAATGAAAGTGGCAAAACTTTCTTCTTTTTTTTTTGCCAATCAGAGATTTGTTTACATGTTTTATAGGGTTTTGAAAATTTTGTGGAAGTATTGTATTCTATTTTTGTTGAGCAATACTATATGCAACAAAACATGCAGTATGAGTATGAAAAGCAGTGGAAGCTCCATTTCCTGACTAGACAAAACATACTGCATCAAGCAACAGGCTTTGTAATCAAAATCATTGTAGAGTAGGTAGTAAGGCTACTCAGACAATACAAGCAAACTTAATCCCGTGGGCTACATGTCAAACTGAAGGCTGTTGGTATCTTCTTAGTGGGCTGAGATCACAAGAGGATGCTGTTGCTGACATGGAACAAAATATACCAAGAAAAAAAAAAAGAAAGATGGAATAGCTGAAGTGATGGGAACAAGAAGTTCCAATGAACCAAAAATTCACTAAATCCAAAAATGTAAAGTGTTGACCCCTGTTGACCTCAACAAGTTGTTAATTAGCAGAGGATTAACACCCTTTTCATGTGATGGCAATGACTAGAAAATAATGTGCATGCATCAAAGAACTTCAGAGTCTAACAAAAGATTAAACACAAAGATTCTACAAATTCTAAAAGTGGAATCTGAAAGGGGCACTACACTGTCCAGTTTAAAATTTTAAAGAAATTATCAATACCTTAATGAAATATTTTAGGAAGAATTGAAATAGAAATATTATTTTTAAAATAAAACTTCAGTTGCATTCATCTCTGAATTTAGTATCTTTAACCTTATTCTTTCCATTTTGAATGATTTAGGCCTCACAAAGAATGATGAGGGTTGAATTGTGTTTTGTAGCAGAGGACCTGTTGAGGAGTAGTAGCAACCTACAGTATTTGGGATGTCAATGTGCTTTGGGAAGGCTGTGCTGCTGTGAGCTGGTGGTGCTGGCCCCCTGTGGCCCAGTCAAGTGCAGCTGTCAGGGGACATGCCATTCGGCAGCTCCCAGCTATGTCAGGGGTCAGGCAAGGAGTGCTTGGGAGCCTCTTGGTACAGCTGTGACATGAGACAGAACTGAGGAGCTAGAATCAGCCTTAGCTGGGCCATTGATTGGTTCCCAGCAGCTGCAAGATTAAATCATGATGCATTTCTGTTTTGGCTGACAAGGAACAAAAATGCACCAATTCACAGAAGCAGAAATAAGGCAGTTTGGAGACTTCTACAATGACCATAACTTTGTACATGTGTTTCTAATACTTTTGAATGCAATGTAATTTCAATCAAAGAAGTATTGCCTTCTCTGAAAGGGTTGGTTGCTTCTTAATTCTGAAAATGTGGCATTCTAGATGTACCTGCTGCAAAACAGAACTGATTTCCTTTCAAGATGCACATGATACTTTATAATATAGTCATAATAGTACAATTATAACTTTTCTTCAGATTTGGACCCCTAAGGCTACATGGGTGTTGGAGAGCTGCCTGTGCAATGTGCTGGTTTGCAGATGACTAACAGGGTGCAGAGAGAGGGCTATGTCCCTCTTGGATTGTGCTGTATCACAACCTGTGCTGGCAGTGAAGCTGCACACCTCAGCTAAATGGAGAACGTGAAGAAACTGAAACCCTGTCATTAGTGTAGCTGAAAAGTGTGTGCCTCTCACTACTCTTAAATTGCTAATCTTAGAAACTTCTATATCTCAGCTGCCCATGGGGGAGATTTATGCACAGACCTGGCCTTACCAAAGCCTGTGATTTACGACATGAAGCAGTGCGTTGATGAGCACTTCCCTCTTTTGTAAAGATCCTCTTTCATTTTATTTTCCAGACAAATATCTGAGCTGTTAAATAAATGAAGCTCTTGGTCTATCTAACGACTTGTAGGTAGTGAGGTGTGCAGGTTAGTTATGTTGTAAAACTGTATCTCTCTTTTTGTAATCAAAAGAGGTAACTAATTATTTTTCCTTTTATAGGGTGATAAATGTTTATTAGAGCACATTTTGCTGTTTACATTTACTTTATTCATGTCTAGTTTCATCTCACTCAAGTCCTTTTTCTTTCCGTGTTACAAGTTTGGTAAATTTAAGGCTTCACAATGAACAGATTATAGAGTAATTTGTATTGTGAAAGGGGAGTAATGGTGATTCTAACTGCAATATTCAGGCTTGTATTCATAGTTGCACTCATCACAGAAGCATGGAACTATTTTGATTGGTTAAGACCTTTAAGGTTATCCAATCCAACTGCTAACCTTATGCTGCCAAACCCACCACTAACCCATGTCCCTCAGCAACTCAGCTAGATGGCTTTTAATTATCTTCAGGGATGGGGAATCCACCACCTCCCTGGGCAGCCTGGGACAGTGTCTAACAACTCTTTCAGGGAAAAAGTTTTTTTCTAGTTTCCAAATTGAGGCCACTGCCTCTTATCCTGTTACTTCAGAAGGAGCCCATGCTTTGTCTGTCATATTTAAGGTCAGCTTTGCAGGGCTGGAAACTGAGAAAAATGGTTTTTTTCAGATAAATTGAGTGAATTGGACGTGGAAGTTTCTGAAAGAAAATAAATAGGAAGCTGTGCAACTCTTAGACTTGTTTCTCAACAGAGTCACAATTGAAGCACACAGACGTTCTCTCTGTTGTGAAGCTACTTGTGGTAGATTCTGCATTATCAAGGGGACTTTACATTATTAATTATACTCTGATGCTGTCATGTTCTATTGGTACATTTGGTTTGTCTCTGTCTCACCTGTTCAACTATTTAATAAACATTTGAATCTTCCTTTTGATGCCTAGGTCTGCAAAAATATGCTTTTTACTATTGCCCAGTTAATTCCCTGTTTTTTAAACATAAGCTGATTCAGCTTCAGAATTTTTATGGTAATAGTTAAAAAGAAAACTAAAATATCTGATCTTCTTAAGAGGAAATAAACGTAAATTACTCTAGTCATATGTAACCATATATGAGAAAAGCTATTGATATCCTAAGTAACCAATACATGACTAGGTGCTGATTTAACTCTTCTTGTTTTCAAGTAAGAGGGAAGTTAATTCAGAAAGGGTTTGTATATGTCAACCAAAAGCATGACTCTGATTGAATCTCTATTATTATTGGTCTAGGATTCTGATTAAATACTGCTTGTCAGTTATGTCTCCTCCTAATTAGATAAAAGTTTTAACCAAGAGTCCTGAGGGGCCAGAAAAGCTCAAGTAAACAACTTTGACATTTGCTTTCTGTAAGTGCTCATGCCAGCAGAGTTGATTATTTGAATGTTGTTGGAAAATAATTCAAATGAGTATTCATGAGAGGTGTTGTTCTTTCAGATCTAAGAACTGAACTTAGAGAGAGACGTTGTTAGACTTTCAGCTGCACAGCTCTGTTTCCAGCAAACTGTGTTTTCGTATATACTAGATTAAGCCTCCCTCATTTTTATCTAAGAGAATAGTTCCATAAATACCATAAACTACTCAGGCCATGCCTCACTGAAAGGCAGCATTGCCCTTTCCAGTAGAAATATGTAACTGAGGATGGGAGAGGTGGGACTTTTCCTTTTGCTAGCATGGATTTAGATTGGTGTAAATCAAGCATAAACTCTACCCTGAAGTATGATAGAGAAAAACAAAACCAGATAAATTCCTTTTGATATAAAGCGTTCATAAACTCTTAAATTGAGATGAATATTTCATCAGAGTACTCTCATGTTTCTCAGGACTTCATAAAATTCAATTGTTTTCACTCTTCAAAGGTCACAAACAGCATCTTTTGTTCATAATAAATAAAACTCATAACTGTTGTCTAAAAAACATCAAAGCCAATGTATAAGTTTTTAAAAGATTCACGTTTCTGGAACCTAATCAGTGTTTGTTTTCTATCTTTTGTGTTGATAAACTCAAATGAAGTTTACTGCAATAACTAAAATCCACAGGCACTAAGGCATGTGCTACTTGGAATTACTTAGAATAAAGATGGTGACCACAAGATTCTGCTGGCTTTCCTTTTCCCTTGAGCATTAGGTCAGATATGGTAGTTGTCTGAAACAAAGGGTACTGAGGGGATGTGAAATGCTTTCCATATCATATAAAAATACAGAATAAAAGTATTGATACATGTATGGTAAATGATTCTGTGAAACCCTCAGCGTCTCTTGTAAAACTATCCTGCAGAATCCGATATTGAAGTTACTGTGAAATGTAGATGCAGTTCAATTCCACAACAAAGTGAATCAATTCAAGGCTTTTCTTGAAGACAGTGGCTCTCATAAATTGGTATTTTTCATTTCCTAAAAAGGAGTATGGAGGGAGTGAAGGGGCTGAGATAATTTTTTTTTTCTGGAAGTTGAGTTGATGGAAATCTTAGTGGGGTCAACAGAAATAAAATTGAGTGGAAAACACTGGTGTATAATAAACCCACTTTTCTACTACTCCAGCTAACTCCAGACTAAATACCTGTTTATCACATGGTGGGAGCTATTCTCGTCATGATTTTCCTTAATGCTGTTCATGTTCAAAGTTAGGTTAGCACTGCACATCCCATTTATCACAACCTTAGTGTGGAAAAGCCATATGGTGATCAAGGCTGGGAATTATGCCCCAAGTTTCACACTAAATGCACTTATATGGTCTTATGGCTACTTACACTTGGTGCCCATCTGTTAGGATGGCAGGGGGCCCACTGCTAAGTTGGCCAGACAATTGCCCTTGAGGATAGTTGCCAGACAATGTTTGAGCTTCATTGGGCAACACAGCAATGGAAAATCCATAGTCTTTGCTTAAACTACCTCCTTATACCAACAGTGGCTCCTTACACATGGTTATGATTTCTACTTAACATACAAAATATACGGAACAACTATGTGACAATGATGCTTTTTGTTCCTTGCAGTGGTACAGGTTACATTGCAGGAAGCAGATATAAAAATCATGCAGAAGAACTGTGTCAGGTCAGACTGCAGTAGGTTAAAATTATGAATGTACAGTATACATGCAATTTCACATCAAACAGTAAATTAGAAAACAGACTGATGTAATGCATCTATGGCAAAGCTAAACATGCAAGTCCTACGTGTGCTTCAGGAATTTAGCACTAGTCTTCAGAGGAAAGATTGTATGATTCAAGTTGGTATCTACCATTTAGAAGGTGGGATGATCTCTGTTGGTTTCAAACCACCATTTTGCTTCATTGTAATGCTAAGTAACAAAAGTATTACTTTAGGGGGGATAAAAACTAATCTAAACCAAATTTGGACATTGAAAACAGTGTATAAAAATAATAGGCAGAGAAAGAAATAAGGAATAAATTTATACCTAATACTACAATGTAAATTAATTTTTTAGGACTTAAAATGGAGATTAACCCAAGAAAAGAGGAAAAATGATCAAAGATGTATTGGAAGCAGGGAAAAGGTAAAAAAAAACAAAAAAAAACCAGACAGGGTGGTTTATTTCCATTAAAAAAAACCAGAAACATTGTAGTCAAAATTTTAGGTACAGACTAGGAATTGACTGCACTGAAGATAAAAGCAGTCATAACTCCAGGAAGGAGAGAGAAAACATAAGCAGGAAAAAGCATTCAGACTAAGAAAGAAAAATAAGCTTTCATGTGAAGGGGAGCTGGGAAAAAACAAGAAATTAAAAGCAGGTGGTAGTAATTGAAGTTCAGCTCTTACACCAAGTTGTGTGGTTTAGGCCTTAGTAGATCCAAAACGTTGATTGCTTAACAGTTTGTCTGAGAAGAAAAAAAAATACTGCTGCTCTCAAAATACATTCTGGGTCTGGTCAGCAATCTTGCATCTAATAGGTCTGCTCTGTCAGAATATCATCTTTGCCTGTACAGATGATGATTTATTTATCACTTTAATAACATTGCTTTCTGTATCTGTAACTTTCCAGGGGGCTTTACGTTCTCATTTGAAAAATCAAGTTATGCAGAAGTCTGAAATATGCCAGTAACATTAAAACTTCTCACAAGAGTGCAATGGTTTTGATGGAGATTGTACTGGAAAAGATCTTTGTGTCAGATGGACAAGGCTAATTAAGAATGATTGCTTATAATGGAGAAAGTTGCGTGCCAGGTCTTGTATCTGATTAATTCCTGGACACTTTGGTTTTCTTCATGTCAAACAAGTGCCTATGCACTTTGGGGTTTTTTGAGGAAATGGTCATCTTCTCCATGTGTTATTTTCATCTTGAAATGGATCTCTAGAATGAAATATTTTTTTAAAACATAAAGATTGCCAGGAGCTGGTTTCTGTGAATCATTTATGAGGGACAGGAAGTTACTGACTTCAGGAAGTGCTGTCCCACCACAGAAAAGTTCAGTAGGTGAAACTGGTTGGAAATCCATTCTCAAAACTCCAATTGAACAACAGGAGGAAGGTCTATTTTTGTCATGAAGATGTTAATAATCAGCTTGACTCTTTTCAGTCTCTTGAACCACTTGGAGAAGGAAATGCCTGAATCAGAATCCTTGTTAGTGAATCTGATCACTTTTCTACCCTGTTTCTAACACTCAGGTAATAAATACATATTTTCTAAAATAATCATCCAAGACAATTATTATTGTGTGCTCCAGAGATTAGGTATAACATACTAAATGGTAATAGAACCACTTATGCAAAATACTAACTTCTCTTAAAATCATATTTTTGTAAGGACCCAACACTGTAAATAAGTTTGGATTTTTTTGTTGGCTTTATGGTATTCTGTAGAAATCATAAAATTAACAGGTTAAAAATGAAATTATGTATTCTGGCTGGGTAGATTCACAGAGGATCTACCGTCATGTTGACTTTCTAGGAGACTTTTCAGATGTGAAGAGAAATGTGAATTTAATTTTGAGCTCGGCCCAACATCTGAGATGAAACAGGCAAGAACCTGGTTATGCGGTTCATTGTGGACCTGAACTCTAACAAAAAAACCTTTTGACTTTTAAGTTTCTCCACAATAATTGAAATGCAGTACCTATTAGTAGCAAGATGTAATTTAAGTAAATACTTTCAGTTTTAACAGATGGGCCTTTCAAAAACAACTATATGGAACTAGTTTATTTTGAGTGTTTTGTTCCTGGAGGGACAGCTTTTTATTTAATCATCACAGCTCTCATTTGCATATTATGTTTCATTTGTTTCATGACCACATTAATTAGAAGAAAATATTATCTTGCTGTACATGACATTTCAGTTCCTGAACGAACAAGGACATGAGCTTCAGGCAAGCTGCATTAATTCGATCTGTATAGAAATTAATAACAAGTGTAGTTCAAACTTTCCCCTTAAAAAATAATAATTTGAATATTTATGCATTAGAAAAGGCCATTCCTGACCCGTGGCCAAGACATAATTTTGTTGGTTTTTTTTTATCCACAGGAAGATATTTTATGTTAACAATCCATTACATGAGTGGTTTTTGAAACATAAACAGAGCACACTGTTCTTACAAAAGCTGAATAACAAATTTGTTTCCTAGATCTGCTTGATTATGACCTGAGAGGTTACTCTTAATCTGCAAAGCAAAAAATCAAATATCCATTTCAGAGAAGTTCTAGGTATGAAAAAATGTCCTTAGTAATGAAAATTCCAAAAATTTGGTTGTGGATAATGTAATGAGCATAAGAAAAGAAGGTAAGGAGGAATATTGATGTAATTGATGAATTTTGACGCCAGAAGAGACTACATCAAATTTAATCAAGTATATTGCTACTGAAAATATTTCCAATCTTGAAAGGAGGGTTTGTAGTTACTACACTAGAAAAGTAAAACATTGTAGGGAGATTTGCTGACATTTTAATTCCATCCTTGAAAATGACGTTCAGATAAGTGGTGGAAAAGTTGAAAAGAAAAATCTGCTTGGAACTAGAAAAGAAATTTCATCACACATACCTCATTTCTAGGAGGAAGACTTTTAAATCTTAGGTGCTCTATTAGGTATTCTTGATAAGTAAAGCATTCTCAGAGAACATAGCTTCAATGAGAAACCTCAAGTGGTCTATAAAGCCATGTTGAAACCAATATTTTTCTTTGAAGATATTGCAGTCTCATGTTTTCCATTGGAGAAGAAAATCCTTTTCTACTCCACCTTTCCTGGAGTGCTTTATATTTGCAGACTGCATACCTTATAAGATCAAGGAGAACTACAGTTGCCCTTTTACCTGTGGCTTTCAGATTATTTGACTGGTGCTAGGTCTAAATATCCTGCCATAAACTTCACAAGTCTGTTAATTCTTAGGATCTTTACATTTTGAAAAATCTCATATTTAAAGTAATTGTGATTAGTGCATAAAAATAAGCATATTTGTCTCAGAAGTTATTTTTTATCATATTTCAGATTTCTTTAGGGAAATTTGTAGCATTTGTTTTTCTGTTTTTCTTTTTACAATCCTCGGTGTACCTTCTCTTTATCCTAATCTGAAGACAAAATGTGACTTTAAAAGCTGTGTCCCCTTTCACATACATTACAACAATAATTTCTCAAAATAAACAAGGCAAGAAATAATCCGAAGTAGAAGAGATTAGATTTTCATTTGGCAATGAATCAAGTCTTGCACTTGATTTTACCTATGCAATCAGAAAGAAGGGTATCAGGTTATGGCAGCTCAAGTGAGGACAAAGTGTGATATGTGGCTTGAAATATTTCCTGGGCAGCCCACAGAGAAGCCTCAGACATTTGCAGCCGTCTCCTTCAGCAGTGAAGTCAATGATATTGTATCTGCTTCTGTAACACTTGCATGCATTCCATTCCTTTTACCTATAGGCATTAAATTCTCTTTTTGTATTTCAAGTTTCTCAATACTTTTCTTGCAGATATTTAAACAGCTTAGAAATCCAGTCCAATAAAACTATTGTATCAGGTTTTGCACCTAGTCCCTATTTAATCTTAGAAAATTAAATATATTTCTGTTGCGATTATGTTGTTAATGCAAGCAAATGATGTTGAAGGGAGAGGGGGTACCCCAGCAAATCTCCTTTTATTCTGCAGCTCTATTCTTGCTTGCGTTTTGTTAATTTTTGAGTGCTGCTCATGAAGCCAGGAAAGCAGTAAAGTCTTTGAAAAGCATGAAATAAATTCTGTTCAGTGAGTGGGTAATTGTTCAAGGTCATCTGTTCGTTGTCTTTGTCTTGATTGTTTGAATTAGTAGCTAATAATGGGGCTGAACCGTGAATGAATTATTATCCATAGGGCATATTTTGGGGAGTGTCAGGAAATATTACAGGGTAATTAAGGTTATCCAATAGTAAGGCTGTGTTACTGGCAGATGTCTAGTAATTACTGTGTTTAAAAAGTGTGGGGATTAAACTAAGATTATAGCTTTTACATTGTCTGCCTTTACAAGTCATATTTGGAATTTATTCAGTTTATTCTCCTGCCCTTTTCCTTTTGTTCTGATTCTGTCACTTGAATTCCAACTTAAACACAGGCCTTTCCTGGTGAATTAAAATAAACATCAGCAGATGGTATGCAGTGCATGTGTATACAAAATAGTAGTGTGGTTATTGAGGACTACAAAGATAACTGCCTTGATAAACACTGCTACTATTTATTTGTTAACAATTTCTGATTCCATTCTAGAGAATGAACATTAGGCCCTTTAGGTCCTAAAATAGTGCAAAAATGATGTTTTGGAGCTATTTTTCAACGCTAAAATAGTATTTAATAAGATGAGAGATAATTTTTTTCATTTAATTTTAGTTTGAGTTGCTCATCTTCAGGCAAAACCATAAGTCCCGAGTTAAAAGTTCTGCTGTTATTACTGACCCTAAGCTGCCTTAGTGCCACTAGAGGCCAGGGGAGGGGAAGCATTTGTTTAGTCCAATCCAGAAAATTTGATTTTAGCAGATGTGCTGAAGGGAGATAATGTAATGGACAAGTATCTGTGGCATCTGGAATGTCTGGATTTAGCACAGCTGACTGGCACTGGGGTGAGTGGGACAGTGCAGAAGCTAACTGTGCAAAAAGTAAGCATCAGAGGTTGAGAAGCCTCTGAGTAGAAAATAGTGATGATTAGGAAGAAAAATTCAGGACATTAAAGGTTTCCAGCAATAAAAGAGAAAAGGTGTGAGGCCTGAAACATGGAGGAGAGTTACAAAATGAACATGTCAGCAAAGGGTAATTTAGTCTATGGCAAACGCTGATAGCTTGTTGTAGTTCAAGCCTCTGCTCACTCTAGCTGGTTTCTGTAGCCATCTTGTGCCAATCACAGTCATACCCATTAATGCACATTCCATAATTTCAGAAGTTATTAGAGCCACACTAGAAGGCATTCATTAACATTGCATTGACAGCTTCTTTGCCTTTGAAGTAGGTGTTTGTTACGTGTTTATGACTAGAGATTGCTCTAATTTTAAAATGCTAATTATGGACTTGTGTGCATGAGAAAAGAAAAATAACCAACTGTAACCTGACATGCCAACATGGGTAAGTGGCTTACTGTGGACATGCAGTACTAGGATTTTACTTTGTGATGAGCAGTCTAGGATGTGTAACGCACAGTAATTGTCTTAGTTACATGTGGGATTTCAGTAAAGTTAAAGGCATTTTTCAGGATCTTAAATTTAGGACCACCTCAAATATTTTACTGGACCAGAACATTCTTACAAAACTTTTCACTTGAAGAAATTAAAAATTAGAGCAAAAATATACTCAGAATCAAAGATATATCCTCTAATACTTAATAATTGACTGTAATCCAGATGGATTTTGTTTGGCATGGAGTTTCAAAGAAAACCTCAAAGTTACACGTTTTCATCTATTAATCTCTATTGGAATTAATATTTGACTGGTGTAGAAGAGAACATGGAAGGGGAGAGACAGGGAAGGGCAAAACCAACCACAAGAAAGTTTGGGTTTTGTGCAGTTAAAGGTGAAATGTGAGGTTTCTCTGTGCACCTCTGAATGTCACTCTTTGCAAGTATTCTGACTTTAAGTCCATATTAATCCATACATATTACAACAGGATTTTCATTTGTTTAGGTTTCCTGAATTTGGAAAATGCAGGCCCCTCATCAAATCAGTTAAGAACTTTAATAGCTATTAGTCCTTTCACTGAAATACTGTAATGTCTCTTGTCTGTACTCCAAGTCATTGATATCCATATGTTAACATGATAAATGAAAAAAGCTGATGTAAAATATTCATAATATTATAAAAGACAGCCATCTTTCTCAGTTATCCAGTTATTACCATACAGATGCTTGACAAGAGACTGTTTAAACTTATTTTTACTAACCTCATTGTACTTTGGATCCGAAATAGAAAAGTACTCAACTTTTCTTTTAGCAAGTTATGAGTTTTGTTTAAAGAACATAAAGTTGACATTTTGTTTGATGGAATTAGTTAAAATACAGCAGTGGGGAAAGAGGAAGTTCTAACACCTCATCTTACCTTTTGATCTGATTGTGTATTAACTGTTACCAAATTAGTAAAAGCCACTGTAGTTTTTATAGTATCATTTTTGTATTGTTGGAAAAGGAGCTTAATGGAAAAGCTGTATTTTACCCTAAAGCTTTTCTTTCACTTTGTAATGAAAAGAAACACCAGTGATCATGTTTTCCTGTGCTAACTGAAGTCACTGTTGCAGCAGTAATGCTTTTATTGAAATCTCAACACTGCCAAATGTAAGCAAAATTAGTAAGTACACAAGGCACTGCATTACTCCCTTGAGTGTGTTAATAACAACCTCGGTCACTTCAGAGAAGTAAAGCAGTCTCTGCAAGTTCGTGAGCCTCTTTTACACAAGAAAGGGGGTGAAACTGGGAACATTCCTTGATAAGGAAGGAATAGTTAATGTAATGAAAAACTGTCAAGTGTGAGACAGATCCAGTGAAAGTGGAAAAAACAACCATGTTCATGGTGTGAGTTTAGGACACTTGCAGATTTCCTTAACCTTAATTAACCTGTGGCAAAGTAGTGCTTTTGCTTACTTTAGGAAAATGGTCCGTGTGTTTCTTTAAAATGGAGAATCTCCCACATGCAGAGTAATGTTCAATTAACCTCCAAAAAAATTAAGGAAAATAAGAAGTTCACTCTTGTGATGGCTGATACAGACCTCCAAAAATGCCCAAAATACTAAAGCATGATTAACAGTAAAATTTAAATGAGTGAGATATGTTTAAAGGTTGTGCAGAACATCTCTGTTTTAAAAGTATGCATTTATTTGTATTGACGTGAGACATTTTACTTTTCATATTGATGCTGTTGCGCTGAAGTGGATTGTAGCAGAGTTTTGAACTTGTATTGATCTTTTTCTACTAAAAAGGGAAGAAAGAGTACAGAAGATATGCACAGTTAATACTTTGTCTTCAGATTTAGAAAGGAAGAATGATCACTTGTTTACTCCCACCACCTTTGAATCTCAAGTGTTGGGAAAGTTAGATATAAAATAGCCGTAAAAAAAATAAAATTGCTAGTAGACAGTTGCTAGTAAACAAGGTAAGACTTTTGAATATTACTGCTACTGATATAATATTGGTTAGAGTTAGAAAATGGGAGAACTTTGAATATTTTGTGTTTTCATTTTAATCCTCAGAACACAATTATTTTAAAGCTGTAATTCTGGGTGGATGATTGCTAATACCTTTCTCTGATTTAAACTGAGGATATTTCTAATATTTATCTTGAGAGACATAAACTTAACCTTGTGCATAAATTGGAGAAACAGAATCTGCCTATGCTTAGCTTTGGAAGTAAATAGGTTTTCTCACGTATAAGAAGCTAAACATGTGTTGGGGTATTTGCATGACAAGAGTTGCAGAGATAGGAAAGTTGGCATTGAAGTCCTCACTTTTCCATGCCAAGTTTTTTAGGGTTGTTTAAGCTGTCTTTTAGGGGTGAGCAAATCAATGTTTGCACACCAATCCCTGTGGTGTTGGCGAGCATATATCCTGACAAGTTTAACACATTCCCCTGCAATTGAGGCTTCCCAGCCAGGTAACACACTTTTCCAGCTGTTTTCCAGCAAGTTGGCATTGTTAGTGACTTGTGAATTAGTAATAAGCTGCAGGGAGAGGTATCCTGACTTCAGTGTCAAGGTAAATGTGAAAGAATAGCTGATTCACTGTAAGAAAACAATGAGCTTTTGGGAAAATAAATATTTTCAGACTTTTGGCTTTAAAGAGACATGTATAGTTTGAAACTGTCCATAATAGAAAATGGATTTTTTATAAAGATTAGTTAATTTGCAGATCAAACACGAGACATTATTAAATTTGTCCTAAATCTACTATTACTTAAAAAGTTTTGGTTTTACCACTTGAGAGAACCATTTTTCCCAGAGTTCGATTCTCAGTTTCATTGCATGTAAATTGAGGCTGTAACTTCCTCTGAGATGAGAATTGTGAAAACTGTACAGCACATGGGGTAATTCCTCATCTGACTTTAAAACCTATGAACTCCAAGGCAAAACATCGTGATGTGAAAGCCTGTAAGTAACTGCTTTTACTTTCAACACCTTTAAGATTACTAAAGCTTAAGTCTGAGGTATATTAAGCATTCTTGTGGACATTTGTTTTTTATCAATCAAGAATGCATGCTCCAAAATAAAGTCTTAAAAGTAGGGGAAATAATTCACTGCAATTTCTTCAAATCTCTTTTCCACTTTTCTGCATATCTTTTAAAACAGCAGCCTAAAGATCGCTTTCTTTCATAACTTC
Organism: Urocolius indicus; assembly: GCA_013401255.1. Taxonomy (NCBI): domain Eukaryota; kingdom Metazoa; phylum Chordata; class Aves; order Coliiformes; family Coliidae; genus Urocolius; species Urocolius indicus. Next base: position 492,355 of record WBNH01002582.1, on the reverse strand, counting down.
CAATATGTAAGTTGTTATAGCTGAGAGAAGAAATAATTTTGATGTTTATTTTTGATCTACAATACTCTCATCTGGCTCTGGATTTAAGAAAAAGGGATGGCTGGTGCTTATTTTTAACATGTTTAAATCAAAAAGGAAATACAAGTGGTCATTTCTTGAAACATGATTTTCTGAACTCTTGAAAAGGGTAATTTAGAAGGGTATCCTGTGACAGGAAATGACAAGCTACCTTCACCAGGGTATAGGCTGGGCTGCGGTGCTTGGATCAGTATATAACTGTTGACTTAGGAGGGAGACGCTTGCGCAGAAAAAGCAGCACTTTGTTCAAGTGACCCGACAGTCTGAGGATTTGGGAAGGAGGCAGGGAGGGGCTGAGGGTTTACACTAAAAAGCCCAGAGTCATCAGACTTTAAAATAGCTTGTATGGCCTTGTTCAGTGAAAATAGAGAGTAATGTGGCTATAAAAAGCAAAGTAAACTACCAGTTGACTGCCTCTTTTATGCCATCCACATCTTTGAAGGTTAAATTTGTTGTTTTAGAAAAACATATGGTAGGTTCGAAAAGAAAACCCAGGTTGTTTGACTTCAGTTTTTTATGATGTGAACTGAAAAGTTGTCTTGCGCTGAAGAAGCAGAAATCCCCACCTTTAATGTAGTGATATTAACGATCATGTGTGCTACTTTTACAAATTCCATTAATAATGTTAGTTAGTGTTTAATATTGAAGTGCTTTTTGCAAAAATCTATCATATTAACTTAAAGCCATAAAAAGGAACTTCACTGGTTCACAAAAGTGGAACGAGCGCTAAATGTTCGTACCACAAATCTTTCTAATTGTTACAGTTTCCTTATACACCCAGTTTTCAAACAAATACCACTTCTTTCTTGTGCATTACTCTGTCAGAAATAACCAATGTGCAAAATCACTAGTAACCCTTTGATTTTATAGAACTATTGAAAGAAAATTAAGGAAAAACTTATAAATTGTAAGGACTTCAGGAAAATAAACATGTGCATCTTATCTTCAATGTGTAATACCTGCCATGAAAGGCAAGTCTCAGATACCCGAGAGACATTTCTGAATTTCCTGGAACAGAAATGCTTAGTGTGATTATCTCTCTCCCTTCTTTAAGGGGTTGTCCTCCTTTCTTATGCTCAGGAAAAGGCTTGCCAAAATATATTGATATTTTGGGGAGCACTAGAGTTCATTGGGAACAAGATCTTGTCTGTCTGAATTAAAAATCTGTGTAAGCACTTAGTGTGTGTGCTGTTGGAGTTAGGATGGTCAGCTAATCTATGTAGTGATGCTTCTGTTCTTCAAGTGGGAAAATACTTGTGTTGCAAATATTTTTTGCTGAACTTGAATACTTACATGTGTGCCTTTGAACTTGTCTTCCATAATAATTTCTGTTTCTAAGGCTTGTAGACTCTTTTCTGTAACTGATTGCCAAAGGGGCATGAATGCAGTCTAGGGAGATGAATTTTTAAGAAAAGACAACACCCAAGTACTGAGTTATTGAGAACATTCAACTGAACTCATTCATCTCAAGTAGTCATGTCTAAAGGGTGGTTAAAATTACAGAGTTGATGTAACGCAGTTGAGTGTACTTATTTGTGGGTTTTTTCACCTATATAATTTGCTAGCTGCTCTTAATGTCTTCATTCTTCTGATTCTAAAGAAACCTGCAGTTTTTTATTCCCTTGTTTAAAAAAAAGTAAGAACCAGCAACTTTTAATGATTTAATGAAAGCACACTGTTAAAAGGCAACTAAGTCATAGCCATGGTATAAAACATTTGAGTGGTCTTAAACTTGCAACTTCTTTGTGGAGTTTACTAATATGTTCTTGCACAAATTAGATTTCTCATTTATGGGATTTTTTTCTGATAAAAAGTTTTTTTCTTTCAGTTCAGACTTAGTTTATCTTGATTATGCTTTTATGAAGTGTTCTATTTCAAAGAAAACTTGATGTTTTAAGAAAATCTTACTGAAGTGAATGTAAAATAAACTGCAAAAACGTGTCCCCCTGAAGAACGTAGGCAGAAAGGGAACACAAATGATTACATAAAAATACAGGAATGAGAGATACTGCTTATTCTGGAGGCTGTGGCACTGGGAAATTCCTCGCTACTAAGATTATTTAATGAAACAGTGTTTGCATGTTGGTTCAATGTGATGTGATAACCTGAACAGTAAATGTCTGAAGGAAGTCTATACATCTGTTATCTGGTTTACAGTATCAGCCTTATGGCATCAAATCAATTAGGCTAAACATCTTGTCTAGGAAGTTGGTAAATAAGCATATAGATGTTTCAGTGTTCAAGTTTATAACTGAAAGTGCATTACTAGTGTTTTTGTGACATGAGATAGAGAGAGTCGTACTTCAGAGCTTGTAGATCTGAGGGATTTTCTCACTGACGTTCAGAGATGGAGAGCATTGTGCTGTTACTGTTCCTGGAGAGGGAGATATGACAAATCTGCTTGTGTATGAGCTGCTGAGCCTAAGGTGAAAATATTACTGACTGTGGACAGGTGATGAGAGTGGAGAAGTTGCAGTCCTTGAGTTGGAGAGGCAGAGGAGGAGAAAGGAAATGGAGCTGGTCAAAGAAAAGAATAATGTCACCTATTGCACATAAGGCTAGGTATAATGACATAGAATGATTTTGCATTGCTGAATGTCAGACCAATATGGGAGCATAATCCAGCATTTAACAGATGATGAGGATGATTTCCATCTGTGTCTGTGTGGTTTCACAAAAATTAAATAGCACATCTTATTTTCTCAGGTGAATGATCTGTGATAGCCTTTTTCTGCCTTTTCTCTCTATTATTAAAAAAAGAAGAGAGTTTGTAGAGATCTGTGAGCTAATAAACCTCTGATATAAGAGGAAAAACTTTCACCATGTGACTGTCTGGTTCTTACAAACTTCACTAGCATCTCTTGATAGCCAGTGATGAAGGCAGGTGTGATGCCACAAAGCTTTGGCTTCGTCCAGTGGGAAGCCATTTTACCTGCTTATAAACAGACTTCTCCTGGATGAAAATTATATGGTTACTATACTATGGAAGTTGTTTTCTCAGTCTCAGCACTGGGAGGAATCTTCCAGATGATAACACTTAGCCAGTTGCTGTTTTGGGTCTGGAGAGCTGAGGAGGTGAAATTTTGCAATAGTTGTCAGAGAGATGACAAGAAGTTTGTACCCTTGGGGGGTTTCCCACAGCAGAGCAGAAAACTGAAGATGAGAAGAAAAGATGATGACTTCACTGATTTGTCAGTGGAGATGATTTCCACTGCAGGGCTGGGCACACAAGCTAATGAAGCAAGAGGAAGAAAAAGCTAAAACCAGCACCACCAAAGCTTAGAATACTTTCCATATTTCAGTACGGAATGTGGAAAGATTTTTACCCTTTCAGAGGTCATTCCTCAGCACTGAGGATGCTGAAACACAGGCACAGTCTATTGCACTTTTTTTTTTTTAAACCTTTGAGAGACCTGCCAACCTCTCTGATTTTATAGTTTCATATATTTAAAGAGGTGTTGCTAAACCCAAACAGCCCACAGGGCTAGAGCACTTGAAGTTTTGCTTTGTGTCTGCCAAGCATTGAAGTCCTACATTGTGGGCAAGGTGACAGACTTTGCTGGAAAAGCATGCCAGAAAGAGGAAAAAGGAGGCAATTGCCTGGCTATAGCCAAGGAAGGTCAGGAGGATATGAGGTGACAGAGAGGCACCCAAGCACTGCTGGTTATTTAGTGCCCCATGTGGACTTCTCTGTTAAGGTTGTATAAGAAGACTTGGTATTTGTTAGGCAAGGTAGGATCTGAGGTTTACCAAATATTGTGCAAAAAGTGGTGACTGATAAATAATCATAGAATGATAGGCGTGAATTTTTGCATTTTCTCACCTCTAAATACTATTCTTGCCTCATGGGACACAAACTTTGTTGTATTCTAACACTAGAGGGTTCTTTCTGGCTTTATAAACTGTCTTACAGACTCGATAACCTCTCCCTCAAGACCTTGTAAGATGATATTAGCCAATAGTGCTAACATCAAAGGTGCTTTATTGAATATGATCAAGGAACCTCTAATGTCAATACAGAGGCATTCGTTTTGCAGCTGGTTGGCAGCCAGCCAGTTGCCAAGCAGTTATATGGAGCTCCTTGATTGTTGAAGTGGCTTTAAAAAGTATGGTGAGAAAGACTGATGGAAGGCTTACAGCTCTAGACTGTGCAGGAAAGGGATTGCTTGTGTAATATTAAGGTAGTATTTTTTGGTTTATGTTTAAAAGAGATGGAAAAGAAAGGGAAAAAAAAGGAAGAAAAACCAGAGCAACTATGTATTTTGTCAGCTGCATATGCCAGCCTGGTGACCAATGTGAATTAGTGATATGTTGCCAGTGACCTGTTGTCTCACCAAAGATGAATAAATTGAGGTAGAAAATTTAATGTAAAATATACAGTAGAATAGCAGGAACTCTTGTGCCTCTGGATTTGAGTCATTCTTTGGTGGCAGGCAGTAATATGAGACATTTCAGTCTTCGCCAGATTCATCCAGGGAAAGCTGAAAGTGCCAGTGTGAATGACTGAAGGTTGAATTCTTCAGCCGTAAATTATGTGTTCAAAGGAAGCTTATTGGCAAGTTATTTTGTAATTTCTCACAGTTCTATCCTAGTGGAGACTAGGCTTTTGAGATGTATTAGCACATGTACCTTTGGCAGCTGTGCACTTTGGTTAACGATTTTCCTTCTGGTACCATATGAACAAATCATGTTAAAACTGCAGAGGTATTGTCAGGAATCTTCTAGTGGTTTTGAAGGTATGGAGCTGTCTGTTGGCTGTTTTGGCTGTAAGACAAACAGTAAAGTTTTATCTCTGACATGAGATTTTGGAGGAGAGCGACTGGAATTGGTGTATCAGGCATCTATAGAAAAAAACAGATACAGATGGAGGCATAGAGTACTTACAGTATAGACAGATTATTTTACTCACATTTTCCTGTGAGTGGCTGCTATTCAAGTTATTGTGATGTCTCCTTGGCTTGTGTATGTTAAGTTTTTTACTTTTAAAAAATGCATGCATCTCAGTCTCTGCTAATGCTCCATCACCTATACAAAAGAAATATGTGAATAGTAAAATCCAGCCTTGCCTCTACTCATTTTCTCAATCCAAAACCAAAACAACATCAGTTAAGACTTTAAGCTACCCTATGTGAATGAAATAAAACTCCATTGGTTTGGCATATCATCAGCTGATGCTATTGTTATCCATGAAAGCAGGGATAAATTGTGAATAACACAGTGCATAAGAGCAGTGAATGAGGCCTGAAAGGAGTGTCAGTGAAAGCTCCTCCACTTATTGCAGTTGCTGGCACAGAAATAAGAAAAAGTTGATTTACATTCTTATAACCTTAACATTTTTCTATAAATATTGTTTACATACTCAATGTTGCAAAATAAGTTTACACAAAGTTGGAAATGCAGAATTGAAACTACATTCGCTACTCTGACAAAGTGGGTTGTGGCATATCGTTGGTGAGCTGGAAAGAGGACAGGGTGCATTTGTTGCTGTGTACGTTTTCTCATGGAGGGAGAGGAAGTGTGAGAGCTAACAAGCTGGTGTTTAGTGTCCTCACTGACAAATATGTGCATCTCTATGTATGAGAAATTTCCAAACCAACTCTTGGCGATGTAGAAAAATAAACAGTCGAATACTAAAGGCCTGATAAGGGCACACAATTTACTTAAAGTGTTGAATGTGTGTGTTGAAGCCTGATTCTCATTTTGTTTCAAGCGGCTGGTTTGTACAACGAAATGACGAGCTACTTCTAAAATTAGAGGTTTACAGGTTTATTGTTTCAAAAACGAAACTGAAAAGTATGAAATGGCTGTTTCTTTGTGAGTCTATTTGTATGCACAGTTTAATTAAAATGTGTTCGTTTTGAGATTTTTTTGCAGGAAAAACAGTCTGTGGTCTTCACGGTCTTTTAAAACTGGCAAGTGTTCTTGTTTACTGAAAAAGACTATAAAATAACAGTTCTAATTAAAACAAAATTTAAATAAGTTCTTAATGCCTAAATTAAAACTTTAAATAGCTTTAGTTAATGTGAAAGTGTAAAACTGGCAAATATTAAGTAAATAACTGCTTTTTGGAGCACAGCAAATGCAGACAATCAGAGTTTTACAATAGAAAAGTTATCTGTTGTACTTAACATCTCCTTTGAGTTTTTCACATAAAAACAATAAATAAAACGTGTTAGGAATTAGAAAAACAAAACATAAACCATAGGATGAACCTGTCTTGTATTTTAACATAAGAAATCTTATATCCCACTAAAAACTTCTAATTATGCATTGGAAGTAGAAGCAAAGCTATTTTCACTAAATGCTATAAAAACGTTACTGATAATCATCTTCAGGTTTCTGCATTATAAACTTTCTGTTGAGAAACATAAACCTAGGATCTGAGAATTTTTCTTTGTGGTATTCTCCTAAATAATTAGAGGAAATAAAAATAGTCACTAACTTATATTGTCTTCAATGCATCTATTTTGGGTTTGTTTGGTTTTTTTTTTGTGGTAGCTTCTAGGTTTTGTTCCTTTTGGTTTTTAGCCCTTTGTGCCTTATTAATCTTCTCAAATCAGTATCCTACACGCCTTTTGGAACTGATGTAGAAGACAAGCCAGCCCAAATGGTTCTTAGACCAGAAAGAGCTTTCTAGGAACTAAATTAACTGTGAATTTCCACTGGGATTTGAATTGTTCACCTAAGTTTTGGTCTTGTCCTCTTTCTTTACAAATTCCACTCTTTATCTTTCCTGTATTGCTGTAATACAGAATGCCTTCCAAAAAAAATGAAATTAAGAAATTTGGTTCAATGCTCTAGCCAAGCAAACTGAATTTCCAGTATCTCATTCTAATATTAGGATATATTGCTTTAAAAGTTTTGCTTCATTTTTCATTAAAAAAAACAAACCCCAAACCATGAATTAGCACATTTAGTGATATTATTAACATAACAGTGTTATCAATCTTACTGTTAATGCATTTCTAATGTTTTTTGTTGGAGGGAGAGGTGATGCTGACTGGTGTGTGTAAGCAGTGGCACAAACATTCCATAATCAATTGATGCTAATAAACGTGAACTGATTAGAGTGCCCTTTTCCTCCTTTGAGTCTGTAAGAGCCCCAGAGACTAACCTCAGCAGCGCTCCTGGCTGCCACACAAACTGTAGCTGAGCATGTTTTTTACTGCCAGGGTACCAGGCTATTTAGATGTAGATTCAGATGACTCTCTATAAACACTGATCATTTATTTTACTGCTCGTGAGTGCCTCACAACTGACCTTTCTGGATAACAATTTAATTTTAATCTAAATTTAATCCACCTCTTGATATGATTAATTTGACTGAGTGAAAGCCTTTGGTTATGAACAGCCTTCTGTTTTCAGGTGGAAAAAAAAATTAATACACGTTTTATTGTTTATTTTTCCTTTGATTGCAGATACTAGTGAGTAAATACTCTTTAGCACTTTTTAATCCAGATCCTTACAGACTATCTACTTAACATTCTCTTAATGATGTCGACAGTCTCTGATGAGATCAGAGGATATCTGCAGTGACTTAATATTATATTGTTTTTTGGAACTAACTATTGAGTGACTGATTTTACAGAGGCATAAAGGCATTTCTGTGATATTTTGTCATCACTCTCAGCTGCATGTTTTGATTTAAATAAAAGCACTTCTCTTTTTTTTTTGATGGGGAGAGAGCAATGTTCAGAATTCTGTGTATAAATGGATTTGTATTTTTGTTAGAGTCAGGTCAAAAAACAGGTGTCAGCTTAGAATTTCTGAATCATGTAATTGCTCTTTACCTTAAATAAAGTTTGTGCATATTCCATGAAATAGCACTCTATATGAATAGTTAAAAGACCATCGTGTACAGGTTCTTCTGGTGCAGCTGTCATTGGTTTTTTTCATAACAAATAAGTAAATAGATGTGTGAGGGAGAGTGTGCAATGTTTTAGTAGTTTCGATTATATGTTGGTATTAAAACACACTGATTTGCTGGGCTGTTTGGATACTCTCAGTTACTGTCAAAGGAAACCACAGTCAAATATTTCACTGCAACTTTAAATAAATGTGTATGTGAAAGTTTTACCCCATAAAGGTTAAAATACATTTTTCTTAATGTGGCATGAGTTTAAGAAGTCAATTGGGCACTTCTCCAGAGTCCTCTGGAAAATGAAGCAAACATTAAATTTCCCAGAAAAGTCAGCATATGTCTATCAGCAGATAGTGGCCCTTGGAACAAAACAAAGTTTTGTGTACTTCACTGTTTTTAAGAGAGATTTATTTGTAATTTGAAAGAATATGGGATAATTTAGAACAGTGGACTTTTCTGTATTAAGTATTAATCTTGTAACAGTTTTATTGCATGGGGAAAGGTCACTTGTTTTTTCTTGCTGTGAAGATTTCAGTAAAGACTACTACAGTCTCAGCACGGGAAAGAGTATATACCAATCATTTTGGCCACATCTGCTACCTGCACACATTCAGGACTGTTTCCGTTTATATTCTTTAGTGAAAAATGTACACCTAATTTTAAGTTCTTTGAGATATTATCTCTTTCAACAGCCTGGTGTGCAGATATTTGTAAATCTTCTCCCAAATGTGTCTCTTCTTTTTTTTTTTTTTTTTTTCGGAAAGGTGGAAGTGGTAAGAAACCGTTAAACCAGTGGTTCAGAAGGTAGATGTCTGTGGGTATTGATGGGAAATAGTCGTTAGAGGAAAGCTGCATCACCACACAGGAAGAAGCATAAAATTCTTGAAAGCATTTTCTCCAGCTGTTGCGGAAGAACAATTTAGACAGTAGAATTTGAAAGCCACAGATCTTATACCTCATTTCTAACAGAGAGAGTCCTTCCAGAAAAAGGACTGATTAGCTGCGCTCTTTTAACAGCTCTCACAAAGAGTGTTTTCACAGAAAATATGAGTTTAACAGTAGGGAAACAATAAATTTCAAATACGTAATCAAATTTATACAGGATAGCCTTTGAGCTTTGCAAAGAAAATGACAAATTGTGAAAGAAAAATAGTGGATCTTTGAGTTTTGGAAACAGAATGTAACTCCATAATTTATTACTAACTTGTCTGCCAAATAACAGTCAGAAATTTCTACAAAAAGTTGCATTTGAAACTGTTTATGACTGTTAAGTAACTCTATTCACCCAGTCATATATTATCTTTTTTACTCCTTCAGCTATTACATTTTGTGTTAAGGGCTAGACAAGATTTCCCCGTGACTTCAAATCATTCAGTTATTTGCAGGGGCTGTGAGGGGGCAGCTCAGAGTTCCTCTTTCTTCCTCCACTCCCCCTAGTTTGTCTGAAAAACTAGAGAGACTGTTTTTCCCATATAAATGTCAAGTGTTCTGCCATTAAGTAACTTCAACACTTATTTCACATGACATATTGTTGGTAGCTATTCTGCTTTTAAAAGATTGCCCACTAGCACCCTTGGAATAAATATTTGGAACTTTTCTTTGAAGTGTGTATTTGGAGACAAAGCAGACCAGCATGTGCTTTAAGCCAATATTTTTCTTTCAAGTAAGATTTAAAGGAAGCAATATGATAGTTTATAAGAGTAGCACATGATTCACTTAACTGATGGTGCATTTTATAGTCCTACTTCTGTTACTGACCTGTTACATCATCATAGGCAAGACATTTCATCTTTACTTCTGGCCTTTCCAAGGCAAGGGTGGTCCCTTTTTTTGGTCTGTATATTTTGAAGCAGCATTTAGTAAACTGTCTTGTGTAGTAAATGTGTGTTTGTGCGTGATGGTGAGATTTGTAGTCCTATCTTTGGTCATAAATTTTAAGAATTTTAAAAGTTTTTTTCTAATAGCAGCTTACTTTGATGTTCTTCTATAAAGAACAGCCTGTCCCTTTATTCTTAGGGACACTCAAATCAAGGTCTCTCAAGCACAAGGAGATCTTCAGTGACAGAAAATCCAAGCCACATTTAGGGTGGCATGTTTGTTGAGACATTCTGAAGCAAAAACACAGTGTGAAAGTATTCTCTAGTTAACTGTCTTCTAAGGTTTATAGCAGTCTCAAATATTAAACACATCCAGGTTATTCGTCATGCTCCTTCTGTAGTGCAAACTTCAGGTTTCTCTATGCGTTATCTATTTCCATAACTTATAAGAGTTGCTTTTGGTATACTTGTGGCATCCTGTATTTGATGCATTTTTCTTTAACAGTTATAGATTTTATCTAGGAGGAAAGTGTATAATTTCGTATGCCAAAGGATGACAAAGAAGGTAGAGACATCATAGTTCACACAAATTGAGAGATTCAAAGTCACAAACTGTGCTACAGTCGGGAGTGAGGGGCCTGAGAAAAGGAAAACTAATGATGTCAAACATCATTACTTTGACCATCTTTGGAATTTAGGATCTCAAGGCAATAATAGACATGAGTCTTACAGGGAATTTTGTTTGCAAATAATCTATAGTTTTACTGTAGATTACTTTGGCCGTTCCCAAACTATGATCATAGTAAGTGATGCACATGTGGTTTTTAGTCAATCTTGCTTTTACAGGGATATCGTTCTTTGGAGGAAGGAGATCATGGTGCAATCATTTAGAAAAAGACCTCAGGTTGGTAGTGATACAAAAGACTTTGTCATGACTAGGCAAAACTGAGCACTGTCAGCTGAATATGTCAACTGAAGAGAAGGACCTCAGGTTCAGAGAGAATACAGTATAGTGTAGTTTACAATTCTTCTTCATGACATTTACTTTCTGCAAGAATAATCTTACTAAAAACAGCTTTTCTTCTGTGCAGGCAATCCCAGAACTTGAAAAATACATTGATGATACGTTTGGTGTGCATTAGCTTAACTTTAATGTCCTGAACCAGAAATACACTATTTTATACTGACAATCTGCACTCTATGTGAAGCAAAAAAATGATGAGGGGTAGTATACATCTACCACAGTACAGATGTTGCTGTTTGATACCAAGAACAGAATCAACTGTGCTGCTTTACTGGAAGTCCTAGTTAATGTTTTTCTGTGTTAATATTTCCATGTGCTGATCCTCTAGGGCATCACTTCAAAGTACATGTATTTCACCACTAAAAAATCTTCGTCTAATTGAAAATTATTGGAATTTGAATTTTTGAGGGTTTCTTTTCTTTTCTTTTCTTTTCTTTGGGCAGGTATCCAAAAGATATGCAGTCTGAAAAACAGGGAAAAAAAGATACGAATCTCTTCTGTGCCACAGATATCTATGTCATTTTGAACAAGTTGTTTAGTATCTCTGTTCCTTATATCCCCATTAAGGAATGGAAAAAAATGTGGTATTTCTCTATTTGTAAATAGCACCTTATAAAAGCTACAGTATTTATGGTTTTATGTAAATATCTTTAGTTGCTTTGTTTGCCAGACACAGTCTTCACACATATTGTACCAGTATTATAACTTTATAGAAGTGAGCTCTGTCAGGGGCTGCACTTAAGTGAGTGCATCAGGTGCTACTTCTGTTCTCAAAAGGTCATCTGAGAAATATGTCAGAGGCAGTGTGAATTGCTGTGCTGTTAATGTTTCAATTCTAATTCAGTCACTAAATGAGAACAAGTACCAAGATTTTTGCCACTTACTTTCACAGTGGGGATGAGATTAAAGATGTTGCCCTTCTTCACTTATGTACCTCATATGAGTATGATGATACACTAGAGATGTATATTCTTATATGAGCAGATGGTATCTGTCCATAGTTCACGCAGCCTGTGAAAGCCAAAAAACTTCTGAAACTCTTCCAAAAATAATGACTTGTTCCCCAAGACAAACTTATTCAGGATGCAGTTACCAGACAGAATTCAACATTCTCTATTAAGAGAAACTGTTTGAGCAAAGGCAGTTATTGCATGCTATGACATTTTGAAAATGAAATTGATGGATTCTTCTCACGTCTGGAGCAGACACTAATGGAAACTCTTGTGAATGTGCTGAGACCATTTGAACAAGTCACTAGAGAGCTAACTGCTGAAACAGCATAGTTAAGCCAAGTCGCACCACTAGTTCTTATTCTGTGATTATTGATGCGTGACTTCTCCCCGTCACCCCTGATGTCAACCAACAAGGAACCTTATTTGTTGCCAAAACATTTAGAGGAGAGGAAAAAGATGGTGCAGACTGTTTAAACCATTTTTCAGGTTTAGGGAAAAAAAATAAATCTCCCTTTTTATGGAGCTCACTTCTAAATCTCTTTCTTTGAAAAAGTTAGTGGAAAGTTTGTCTCAGAGAGGTAACAAGACTGTTAAATGACCAAAGATACTTGAAAAATCATGGAACATTCATATTCCTTTGGCTACCACTGTTTCTGTAAATTCTTTTTGAAACGTTGCTCAGGGGGATGAACACACAAAATTTGGTTAAAACAAGCAAAAGAATCACATACTCTTGCTATCCTTTGCCTTTGCTAACTCGCTGAGTACAACTTAAAGCAAAAATCAGATACTCATCTGCTGGGATTTTAAATAAACCATCTGGCTAACTAATGTGATAATTAAGTGTCTTGAATTCCATCCCACTAATTTGTCATCTGAAAAAACAATGACAACACTTTAGTACTGGAAGCTTTTTTTCGTATCTTTTTTAATTCTATGCCAGTCATGTTTAAATCTCAAAGTCGGAGTATCTAGGCTGTCAGGCAGACTATTCAGATTGAAGTGCTGATACTCACTTGTTTAAAGTCACTTCAGATAGTTTTAAAGAACTGGTTAATTAGTCTTAAAAAAGAAAAAAGTGACATTCTAAAGGACTTAATTTAATTTAGTGCTATATGAATATTGTGGAGTAAGAATGTCATAGAGCACTGACCAAAAGCCGGGCCACCTCAGAAAAGTCTACCATGTTGGACTGTGGTTGATTTCACCAGTGTGTCCCCTTGCAAGGACCCTGTTGAAAACAATACAAACTCTTCTTTACTGTAGTACCCTGATGGGCAAGTTGGAGAGTTGCTGACTGACTGAAAAGTGCAGTATCCACTAATAATTCTAATAAAGTCAGTGGGGAGACTTGTGATATAGTGTTACCTTGTAAATAATCTCTTTATATCTTCTACTGATTTTTAACCAATACAAATGGTGTTTGATTTTTTTCTGGAAATCACATAACCTAAACACAATTTTAGTGAAGTGTTAGCTAGTGTGTATTTCTGTGTGTGTGTAAGACCTGTGGAAGGTTTTCCTTTAGCTGACACGTTTTAAGGAGTATAATGAAACCGGTATCTGATATAAAAATCAGAAACACATGGATACCCAGTTAAAATGATTTACTGTTAGTCACCAGAGTATTTCTGATCATTATATTGCAAGGAAGTATACAGAATTATCAGATATAGCTAAGGAAGGGACAAATCTCTAAAGATATTATCAACATCTGTATTTAAACCAATGCTGCTCCAAGTTAGCGTGGCTTTGAATGGAGACTTGGACCAGATGATCTTCAGAGCTCCTTTCCAAACTAAACCATTTGATGTCAGATGTATTTTAACTAAACATTCCCTTATCCAAAATTCTTACTTGGAAACAGAATTCCCTGGGGGAAGCTCTTGATTTTGGTGGAGGTTATGCTGGAAATAAGGAGGAGGGGGAAACAGAGGAGCCCAGAAGACTCCAGTATTTGGGTTAATTACCTGACATGTTACCTAACACAAGTTAGGGTGTGAGCTTTGATCCACAAAATAAGGGAACCACTTCTCTTAATCTTCCTGTACTTTTAATTGATTGTGAAACGTCTGATTTGTTTTGATGAGTAACAAAAAGAAATTATGGAGCATCAAAAAATGCTGTAAACCTGGTAATTCCTGGTTTCTTGCCAGCCACACTCAACTGGACCTAGTTAGGGGAAAACATTAGACCTTGTGTAGTCCTACTGTAGTCCTACTCTTTCCTTTTGATTATAATAGAGACATGCTTAATTATATATTTCCAAATTATGTGATTCTAATTAAGAATTTCTGTTAGTTACTCCAAAATACGTTCTTAAGAGATACATATGTATGGATTTTTTTAAAACCAAGAAGCATAGTTCTTTATAATTCAGTCAAGATTGGGCTGAGGAGGGATCCAAAGAGTAAAGAAATACTGTTGTGATCTAGTCATTTTACAGTCTGAACCAAAAATATAAAAAGCTATCAGAAGAATTTCAATAATAAGGATAAATATTTTTCTTTTCTGTGGGTGGACATCCATATGGTAAGGAAAGGTATGAGATTTTTCTCTCATATGTTTCATTCTTTAGCTATAGTAAAATAGAATAAGTATAGATAGAACAAAGTAAATTTAAACCATTTTTTTCCTAGGGAAAAGTCAAATATTTAAATCTTTCACATCACAATTGAACACCCAAACCAAAGGTGTCCACAAAATCAGTTTCTCTGCAGCCCTATAAATATTTGAGTTGGAGGGACATAAGTAGCTCACTACTTGACTCTCAACAAATGAGAACGATTGCAGTCAGCATTGGGTAAAAGGAAGGAGCAGCAGGCTGCCAGAAAGATAGCTCCACTCCTCACTGCTGTAGTGAGTGTAACTCTGAATAAATGTTGATGAGACAGTGTCTCTTAGAAGTAAGATAGTAACAAATTAGCATGCATTATCTAGGAAAAAACAGTGTTACAATTTACAGTCTATTCCTAAAATGAACAGTTATCATCTGGCACTAATACTCATTTTGCTCTTCTATGACACAGGTCTGGGATTGATTTTGAGATTGGCTTAATCTAAACCATATGTGTTTTCTTTTATTTCACATGTGTGTTCTGCATTTCCCATTTACCAAGAGCAAGTACCATCACCATAGCATGCTGTGATGAGAGAAATACAGGGTTTGTTGTTGTGATAAAGCTACAGAAAAAGAAATATGAAACCTGTAATAAAATATGTATATTCTCTTTTTGTGGGTTTTATTTTGTGGCACAGGCTATTGTTTCTGTTAAGATTAGAGAAAGTTTCCCCTGTTGGGCATGGCGTCTACTGGATCCCCCTTCCTTTCTCCCGATAAAGCACTTTAGTAACTTCACAGAGTAGTTAAGATCATTTGTAGCAAAGTTTGAAGCAGTCTGAAATGATGAACCCTCGACATTTGTCTGTCTTCTATCATGGGAATGCTGTGAAGGAGGGCTTTGTCACAAAGCTTGGGATCACTGAGATTTCTATGTGTCTTTGTGCCTGGATCTATTCAAATCTGTCATTTTAAGACAAAGGACTGAAAGGCTTTCTCAAATAAAAGGATAATTTGTAGAATTAGTTTATCAAAGTGGAATCAAAATATATATTTAATTTGAAAAGCATTTCATGTAAAGATGTCATGTCCTTTCAGTACTAGAATATAAGTATATCCCATAATATTTTCTTTTGTTATGTAGAGCTATGCTACAGCATAGTACAAAATAAATTAAAGTCCCTGTCATAACAATGTGGTATATGCAATTCTACAAGAATTGTTTGTCCAACACAATTTTCCTTCCAGTCAGAAACCCCCTAACTGCCATGGTGAACCTGTCTTTTCTGGAAAAGAAGTTCCCTTGATCAGTGCTATATCCCCACAAGGGATTTTCTTTTGTCTCATTTGGTCATGAGGTTGTCTTACTGTGTGAAACTAGTTCAGTATGGTAAAGGAAGTCCCAGCTGAAAACTGATTATGTAGCACAGTGCCTCTTCCTAATGTGTTGTTTCCTTTCGCTAGAGCCACTGGTTTTAAATAAGTGAATACTGAAAGTACATTTCAATTATAAATAGCCTGGATTTCAGAAAGGAGATTTGCTGTCTTTTCTCACAGGCATCAAACATCTTTTATGTGTTTCAACCATTGCATTTGCAGGGAGACTTGTCTTTACCCTAGTGAGAATTCAGGGGAATCTGTTGGACGTATTTAAGCATGCTCACTGATGCTGGGAAGTAGTGATGGAAGTTATCTAAAACAAGCCTTATATTTTACCTAATCTATAATTTTCTTCAGCTTTCACAAAGCTGCAAACATAAAATCCTCTTTCATGATTAACAGTCAAGTAATGAGTCTGGGAAAGGCTTTAAATTCTACTGTGTAATTAATATCAGACATACAGTCTATGTGATACTATTTTAAATGGAACAGTAAAGAATTAGTTAAAAAAACCCAACAAATAGATAAACCTTGGTATTATCCTGCCTAAACTGAAGGAAGGAAAAGCTTCAACTCCTGTTTAGAGCAGAGGAATGAAAGTATGGGAGAACACTGCGTGGTGACCTGTTATACTGCTTGAGAGGGTTGATCAGACATGCAGTGATGCAGAGGGGCAGCAGCCATACAGCCTCACCTTCACCAGAATGCAAAATATTTAATTGCAGAAATGCACAACATTGCCACCACTTCCCCTTTCCCAGGTTTTACAGGGTGTCGAGGCAGATTGATGGTTCTAGCTTGTATAGATCGAGCTAGACAAGTACAAATTTGTTTTCCCTGCATGGAAAATGAGGGAGGAGCATATTTGGCTGTAGTAATCAAAAAAAGGTCCAAGTATGATAGTTTTTGTCCTGCTCTTTGACTCTTTCCAAAAACAATCTCCCTAGTTAAACACAGAGGAGGAACAGATCAGGTTGATTTTGCACATTGCTTGGGATTTCTCACCACTAGATAGTTATAGAATCATAGAATGGTTGGAAGGGACCTTTAGAGTTTTTAAGGCATGGAATAATCTGGTTTTCTCCCATTGTCCTGAAAATTCTGGATTTTTTTTCTAATTGAAATGAATATTGGCCTCAAGGACATTTTCTGAAACTTTCCAGTATCTGAAATGCAAATTGTTGTGCAGCCTGCACTGCTGTGCAGCAGATGTGGCCTGTGCTGGAACTAAAAGTACAAGAAGTGTATGTTGTTGATCAGTGGAATATGTATATGGATTAATTTGATGTACCTAAGAATAAAAGCACAAGTGATGTTTTCCAAATAAGTGATGTTGCTTTGTTTTCAGACTGGTAGTTCTTTACCAGAAGGAGTTCTTTTACAACACAGTTTCAAAATCTACAGTCAGAAACTTTTCAGAAAGATTTTTTTAGTATCTAGACAACTATCAAAGCTGTGATTTAATCTTTTGTAATGATGCTACGAAAACTGAATTTCTTTGGCCACTATTTCATGATTAATATATAGTTTTATTATTCACTGGACCCAGATGTGAATTTTATTAAGCAAATGGTCTTTGCAGTTGTGCAGAACTGACACGTTGCAAAGATGGAGCAAAAGTTCTGGGTATGTATACAAAGGGTGCAGGTAGCAAGGAAATGTCACATCAATATCATTTCTTGACTGATTAATAAAATTATTTTTTGCTATTTTCATGTGAATTAAGAGCACTCAATGACAGATGATTTATTATGACAAATATTTTTACCAACCTCTTTGTTCTCTGAAATAAAATAAACAGGAAACTACATGTTGGGTCTACCAAAGACACTTATCTTCTTATCAAAAATAGGATAGCCTGCAGTCTAGTTTGGAATTTTTCCTTCTCTTATATTCAGGTTCTATGTCCAAACTAATCCTCCTTTTTGATGGCAACATAAACTTATCTCATATAAATACTACATTTATAGTGCTATAAGAAAAGCAACAAAAAATAACCTTAGCTATTCTGAGTAAAGATTGTATTTTAGCACAAGAAAACAGTTCAAGATAGAAACATAAACAGGAAGACTATAGAACAGTGCTTTAATATCCATACAATTCATCTTGCTGAGAAGCTAGGAAAAGCTACACTACTGTCATCTATTTACAAGTATTTAAACCTTTTCTACCTTCTAAACTTTCTAACTTTAACTGCATTACAGGGAACTGCCTTGGCAGAGCACATATAAGGTATATGATGGGATTCCATCTTCAATTTCTGTGCTTCTGCAAGATAGATGTCATTTTTAAAAGTCTGGTTTACATTGGTTGATAAGGCACCTGTAGCCATTGTTTTTAAGCGATCTGTTTGAATACAGTTAGTGTTTGAGGGCTAGGATGTTTTTTAAGTTTAATTTTGCTTGTGACTTGCCTTTGGAGAAAAAAAAAAAAAAAAGAGAGAGTTGGTCTATAGAAGGTACCACCAAAACAAAAGGAAAAAAAATGCAACAAGAAGCCAACAAAAATAAATGAGCTGTTTTTTGGGTTTTGTGTCTTTTTTTTTTTCTTGAAACTGAAGCGGGTTCATGATCTATGGGTTAGAAACTCAAGCACGAGAAGGACCAACTGGGCTGTCAGACTGACAGTTGTGTAACACGGAGTTAATCTGGGCAGGCCTGGGGGACATCTGCTGTGGCTCCTTCTCCCAAAGGCTGCACAGCACTTCTAATACCCTGTAACAAGCTTAAATCCATGATAAGAGGTCTATGGTCACAATTACTGTGTGCCACAGGAAGATGAGAGGAGACCTCAGAAGATTTATTGGCATCATGGTAGCAGGGAACTTGCTAAGGGAAATTTCCAGGTGAGCCTCAGATGCAAGGCTGGGGCTGTGCTAGCAGGGGAGACCCACAGTCCCATCACCTCTGTAGCCAGGAAGGCATTTCCCCACAGGGCTGCCTGGCAGTCTGACAAATCTGTAAGTGCTTGAGCCAAGCATCACACCAGCTTCAGAGATTGTTTTTTTATATCAGGCAAAGTGTTCTGTTCCTATTTCTAGCTACAGCTGTATTTCCTCAGAAAAATACCCCAGAAGTTAGCTAATATGTCACTTTGAGGAAAGTGGTAGGGGAGAATAACTGATAGAAAGAAAAGCTGCTAGATCCTGCAGCAATCAGTGAGATTGCTGAAGGAAGGGGGAATACAAGCTTAATACAAATGTCTTTTTGAACCATCTTGTCACTATCCTCACAGGGTATACTGAAAACCTGTGTGGTTTTAGAGAAATGCTCTGTGTCTGCAGAGAGCTGCCTCTCGTGTGCTCTGTACCCTTTCCAATGAGCAATTAGGTCACACACGATGATCTCTGGATTTTGATCGCTGTGTCCATATGAGGTATGGGACTAGAAAGAAATGTAGAAAGGCTACTTCTGTGTTTTGGTCAAAATCAAAGCCAATCTACATCTGACATTAGCAGCTGGCTTCTATTATGGTTAAATGAAAGAAAAACCAGAATTCAAGAATACTTGGATCATTGGTACAGTCTCTTCATCAAATATTTCCCAAAATACTCCAGTAATAAATAGCTAAAAATATCTGCAAATTTGAGATATTTAACTATTTAGTGGTTTTGTGACTACCTCGGAGAGCAGGCTGTTTCTGAATAGATAATACTTGACCAAATCAATTATCATGGTGGTTATTAATCATATCTATGTTAATAATATTGCCTTCATTGAAACTAGTGTCCATTAGTCTGGCTTTTGTTTTTTTAAGCTACTCTGAATTTTAAGGAAACATATGATAAGGTTGTATATTAGGTCTTTACTAACAACACCTTTGTAGCATTAACACTAAAGTTGAGCATCGTTTTACATCTGGCACTTTCCATACCTCATTCTCTGTTACAGCTTAACGTGTGGTAACGAGAACATGACAAGATTGCACAGCAAAACTCTCCCAACAGAGTCTGTTATTCTCTCACTGTTATCTGCATAGGCCCGAGTAAAATAAAAGCATATTGCCATTTACTCCTTTCTTCCAGCACCATAGGGAATTCGAACTAATGGTTTAAAATTTTGATATATCTTTGATTGTCAAATCAAAACCCGTTCTTTAACTGATGTGTGTTTGGTATATATCTGTCTCTAGATGCATAGGTCTCATCACATCAGGTATTTAACTTGAACAATCAGTGAATTCCCATGAATGATTTAAAGAATTTGTTATAATCTGAAATGAGTTAAATGCCTAATTTTAAGCATAGATAATTGAGTGACCCATTTCCTTTCTGCTTAAGATGTGCAAAGAGGCTTAATTTCAGATTCTGATGGATGTGTTGCAGTTTTATCCAACTGTCTTAATCCTGGCCTTATATAAACCATAGCATTGGTGTATTTTTAAGCACAAGATGAAAATAGGAATTTCTATGTATGTACTTGGAAAGTGAATGTGATTTGGCAGCCTGAAAACTTTGAATCAGACTGCTCCTCAGGCCTCAAGGTGATACAGCATCCTGCAGAAGTGTGAAAGAGAAACATTTCTAATGCACTGACAGGAGATGATGGAGTTTCTAGATAAAGGAGTTGATTTTTTACAGGAATCATTTCAGGTCATGCTGCTGTGTGGCAGTTCCCAGGATTTCATTCCTCTTGGCCCCCGTATGAATGGCTATATAAATCAATGAGTTTACATTCAGACATGATTTTTTTTATCATTATTTTAAAACAATTAACCTTTCAGCGATGCTGGAAAGAACAGTAGTGCCATTCTGAGATCCTTGTCTTAAATAATATTATGTCCTCCCTATACCAGGTCACAAACTACGTAAGCCCAAAACCCCAAAAGGTCAGCTTTGATTCCAGACCTTCTCAGTGCGAGAAGTTCTCTCCATGTTGAATTTCAGCTCACCCACTCTTGAAGCAAAAGCCAAATGCTGAGATTTGAAAGAGGCTGGGACTAATTCTAATTGCCTAATTCTGACTGTGCAATAGGCTGTGACTACTTTCAAGTTCTAAAGATAGCTTTGGAGCACAGTTATATACAGATCTGGTGAGGTTCAGTGCATTTTATGGGATTTATACATGCTGCCTTGTTTGAAGCTGTGCATTCCAGAATATGGTTTACCCAAACAAGTTCATCTATGAAAAACAGAATTCAGTTTTAAGGACTCTGTAAATCCAATGAATTTACATCTCATGTCACTTAACTTCTGCCCTTATCCTCTGTTTCCCTTCCCTGTCCCTGCTTCTTAGATTGTTATCCCTAGTCATTTTCCTGTGCTACCAAGTGTCTCAACTTGCTGAGCTGAAAATCATTCTGCAGGCTTACATTTGGTAACTATGAGTGTAATGTAAACGAGAGTGTAGGTTTAAGTCTTCAAAATTTCAAAATTACATAAATGCCTAACAAACCTGAAATATATTTAATTTTTTTGTAGAGGTTTACATTTTTATTTCTTTCCTCACAACCTCCAAAGGGGCTGCAATACATCCAGATCTTAAATTATAGTGGCTCTGAAAAAGTGAATTGGAGTTGTGAAAGCTGAGAATATTGGAAAATGAAGTAGTGCACAGCATCTAACAACAATGACTGATCTAAATGTATGCTTGCTGGAGGGGAGTTTTAAACCACATAACTCTCTTCCTTTATTGGAAGGAAGGAGGAAGTTTTGTTATGAAATTGCTGATAATTTTCAGCCTCAGTAAACTTTTACAAAGCTTTTGTGCACTTAAATATAGCCATAAGCTAGTGGAAGTTTAGAACATATCTGAAGTTTGGGTACTGTACCTCAGGTCCAAGTGATGTTCTGGAAACCCTTAAGCTTTCTTGAGAAGGTTGTCTTGGATTTCTTGTGCATAAACAGTTTTCCAATCTGCCTTAGAGTAGACTTTCTGAGGTTTTTGTCCAGTATGACTTAAGATCAGGTAGTTTGGTTTTGGTTTGGGTTTTATTTTCCCCCTTGTCTAATCCTATTCATTTCAATATGAAAGATGATAAATGCTAGCAATGTCAGTTGAGATTATAGAAGCAGCAAGAAGAAGATCAGCTGAATAATATCAGGAGTAAATTTGGCCACAAACTTAATGGGAAAAAAAAAAAAAGAAAATGCATCTTTATATGGACAGATTCTTCTCTATCTCTACTTTAAGAAAAACCTTGCTTTATTCTTGTGTTTTCTCTCTTCCCCTTCAGGCTTTGGGATTATAATTTTATTCTCCAATCCTTAAATTTAGTTTTGAATCAAGTACAATGGCATTAGATCCACATTGAATTTCACATGACGGGCTTTACATAGGCTGAAGGCTTGGGGGCTATAGTTTTAACACTCATCTCACTCACATTTAGGTTGAACGCAGTTTGATGCATGTCTAGGAAATTTGTGTTTTGCTCATGCAGGGCATGATTCAAGTCTACAGCTGTCGCAAACAGTATGCAAGACCTAATTCATGAATTAGCTGTCAGTTACTATGCTCCCACAATAAAAGCAAACTAGAATCACAAAAAGAAATTGCATGAAACATAAGATGGGAGTTAACAAAAATTTTCAAAATCACATTAGTGTTAAATTTGGATGAAGTTTCATCTGAAAAAATAGAATATATACTCCTGTCTCAACTTGTATTATTGTAACTGGATCTCAGTAAAATACACTGCAACTACAAATGTGGAACTCTAGGTGTGAAGAGTATTGTTTATCCTTAAAAATACAATCATTCATCTACAATGCTGTGAAAATAGCTATAATGAGAAAAAACCTGTATTTGCCTAATCATGCTGTTCTCCCAGCCTTTATGCCATCAATCTACCATGCAAGAAAAGTAATATGAAATACCTTGTAATAAAGACATTACACTTTCATAGCTAAAATGAGAATTCATCAATTTAAGAAGAAATCCAACAAATCTTTCTGAAAGTGTCTGATATGATCTTCTAAGGTAGGGTTAAAAACATCAAATGCAGAGTGCATTTTTATAGCAAATGTGATTATTTCACCCTTTTGAGTGCAGGACTGCCTATTTGCCTATAGTATAGTGTTATGCATTTATTTACAGAAGTTTAATAACATAACATTTCAGATGGTCAAGTGATATTTCTTTTTCCAAGCATCAAAATCAGCATGAAGTGTTCATTGATATAGAAGTGCTGATGCACTGAAGTATTTTGAAAACTATTATTTGATCCAATTGTGTGTGTTGGTACCCAGATGGTAGAAAATATTAGGTGTATTATATAAATACAAACGAGAGTTAGACATATAATATAAAACTAATTAAGCTTCTAGTTGCTGAAAAGTAAGAACTGGTAATGATTTGATATCAAAAAATAGCATATAGGATTAGACATCCATTATTTTTACTAAAGGGAATAAACCATAGAAAATACCAGAAGGAGCATATTTATTTATCATTAGTATTTCTGACTGTGAATCTTGGAGGCCTCTTACTGGAAAGTTGTTCCCCAGAACACTCCTTCTATTCATCCAATCTTGTGTGTTCATTCTCATAATTATCTGGGATGGTACTTTTGACTGATTGTATGCATGTCATTATGCTTCATTTCTAAATCTCAGTTTGTAATCTAGGTTTATGGCACCAACATGAGTACAGTTCCCTCATTTTGCTTCTTTCTGTGTCACTTGAACAAAATTCTCCCCCCTTAGCTTACACTGAGAAAACTCAGTTCCCCTGGAAGAGCCTTTTCCCACCAGGACTTCAGAGGTATAAAGGTGATTCCTCATTATATGAACATACTTTTCTCTTTTATGATCAAAATCTGTTTGACAACTCGCACTACATATATTCATGTGGTAATACATGTGCTTAGGTTGCTGCTGGATCAGATCTCAATATGTGTGCTCCAGTTTATAACAACTGTTGGATACAAACAGTTAAATACTAATCTGATAATTATAAGCACAACAGAAGAATTACAGTGTAAGTTTGGCTGGTAGAAACAGGTGCTGTTCATAATGATCTATTTTTTGTACAGGAAAGCTCCATCTGTAGCTATTCCTGCACATCATGTGTTGTACAAGGCACATTTATTTAAAATAATAAATTACTGCATTAAAAATTAAGGTACATTTCAAGAAGCTTGCTTATTTAAAAAATGAATATTCCCACAGCATGTGCAAAGTACCTGCCATCACGTGATGCCAGCATGTACCGTACTGTTTGTGGAAGACCACTGGCATGCAAGCTGTATGGCCTGAAACATCCATCAAATCAGACCTTTAGTCAATGTAATATCATTGCTACAAACAGGACCGAGGAATTGTTTCAGACGATTAAAGCTGCACCACACAATAGATCATCCGTGTGTGTAACTTCACTTCCAGTTCAATTGTCTCTGTGTACAGATCACTCAAGTGCTCTTATCTAGTTTTCTCCGAGCTTGTTCTGACAAGTTTGAATAGTGGTGGTTTGTTCTGATGCAGTCAGTCCTTCTAACAATGCGAAGAATTAGGCTTTTGTCAGTACATACCAAGTGCAACAAAGGCGCCGTTTTGCACAGCCTGATTCCGTGGCTGGTTTTCAGCAGAACTGATGACTACATTTCCAAATTGTGAAAACTTAACACTGCTAGCATGACTAGAACTTCTTTTCTTTTTGTTATGTGTTCAGTGCCAAAAGGCCATGGTTTAAATTGTTGCTATCTTAGAAGAGCTCATTTTATTATTATAGTTCTTGTTGGTTTTTAAAGGCTCCGTGCCTTACTCTCTGGGTATGCATAGTCATATTTGGCTAGGTTTGGCACTTAGGGGAAATGTCATACCATTTTCTGAAACTTTTTGAAATATTTCACAGTGCTTCTGCTCGTAGTTTATTTCTAATTCTCAAAACCTGTCTAATTTATATTTCTCTTATTTTTATCTTAGTATTTAAAGAAAGAATTGATGGGAAGTGACAGTTGATTTTAATAGTTATTACTGAGATTTATTTTGGTTTATTCTGCTTTAACCATCTTTAGCATAACACTTATTTACATTTTTTAATTGCATGGATGCATATTTTATATCTAAATTGAAATTACAGTTTGAATTCTCTAGATTGCTGTTATCATACTGATATAGGTCTCTGCATCAGAAATGGATGCTTATTTTTATTATGTAAAATTTGAGTGCTTTTACTTACAGATGTACAAAATTTTTTCTGTTCCTGGAAGTCTTGAACCCTTCTGAAAGACCTTGCTATATATAGCTCATGAAAGGCTACTAGATATAATACTCTTATTATGTAGGAAAACTTTATGGAATAAAGTGAGTTGTTTTTTAAAGTGGCTAGTCATAATGGTCCACTGTACTCTTTAAATCAGTAATGCCTTTAATGATTGGAAGAGGTAGAATGTAAAAATATCATGGAGGAAAACAGACAATGTAGGTATATAGGAAAGAAGAATAGATCAGTTTTGATGGAACTCTATGGTGAGTAGCTTCCAAATGGATATAAATGATCTGTTCTTTACTTTGATGTGACTTTAATGAACACAAAGCACAGATAAAAGGCTCTCTGCAGTTTATTTATAAAATTACTAGGCAAAATTAGAAACCCTCAGGACATACACAAATCCTTCAAAATTTGCCAAATGTGTTTAAGTGTTCCTGCCTCCCTTTACAATACTGTAAGCTGGAAGCAAATCTAAGGCCTGCCTGCCTTCTGCTACAGGACAACAGAGGCACTCTTACAGCAGCATACAACTGCAAAACAAGAGTATTTCATCTTCAGGTTTGTTGCCTTCGTGTAGATAAAAAGCATGCTCCTTTTTACTACATTCCGTTTTTATTCCTCGTACCTTCTTTCTGACTGTCACATCTACTTTAGTAAACTATTTCAGGTCAATACAGACCTTGCCAGCCAGTCAGTTAGCAATGGAAACATTATTTTAAGCATAGTTTCAGAGGGAATTTCTTGGGGGAAAAGTTCATTCACAGTTAGAGGAGAAGGTGATTGATTTGTTGAAATCAGACAAAAAATCCTTAGTTTGTCTAGACAACAAAAACATTTCTAGAGGAAGAAAATAGGTTATTGACATCTATAGTAAATTTATTATCAAACACCAAGTTCTTCCCAGGTTAAAATGTGATTGACTTATTTAATTTAACCTGTCTTCACACAGTGAATGTAATAGTGCCCCTGATTGGCACTCTGTTTAGAATAAGCTGAACCAAAATGTTTGACCTGTCTTGCTCCTGTAGTTTATCAGATTGCACCACCACTACTGGCGAAGTAAAATCTGAGAGAAAATAATGGAATGACTCAGCCACTTACAAGGCTGTTTGTCATAGTGGTTGTAAGGTTTTATGATGTGTTTTATTAGAATTACAGTTTATATACAAATGTGACAGAGTATAAAAAGTGAGAACACAAACGTTTATCTAAATACATTTCATACACTCTTGTGAAATGTAAACACATGATATGGCCAAGCTTTTAATTAAAGTGACCATTATGAATTCCCTAATCCTATATAGCCTTTCTCACTTAAAAATGCACCTGTCATTTTAATCTCACTGTAAAATCCATGTTTCCCAAGAATTTTTTGTCCTGCAAGCTTGCTCATAAATGTTGACTGGTTAAGGAACAACATGTGGTAGGATGCATGATGTTTCAGTTAAAAAATGTGAGCATATTAATTATCTACAAGACAAATTCAAACTCTGGATTGCTCATCTGCTAACGTTTCGTCTTATTTTCTTTTTTTCCTCTCATTTTTTCTTAACATATAATTGATTCTTGCATGTTCTCAAGTAAGAGACTTACTGAAATTTGGTTGTAGCAAATCAATTGCTTTTAGTATGGAAAATACTTTTTTGATGAAGTAGAAATTTTATGATGAAAATCTAGGCTCTTGCTTTGTGGTTATGGCTAAGAATTTGATTTTAAAGAGTAAACTTTAGAGTTATTTTTCAAATACAAGTTTATTTCTGGTTGTATTTTTAATTGCAGTGTTTCTAGCAGACAATTTATGTAAGCTGCTTTGTTTTGTGTCTCCATTTACAATAGCAATGTGAGAGCAGATACTTGAAGGATGTCTCTAGCCAAGAATAAAAGAAGGCTATTGTAATGTAGCTCTTTTATTATGTGATAAAGTTTTTATCCATTCCAAAAAGACTTGGATAACTCCTAAACAAGCAGTGACCTGTCTGAACAGGTCTGCTTCTTGTGATATTTGGAGCCTCTCTGAAATACAAGAAAATATGAAAAACCTCTTGTTGTGCCTATGTACAATCCATCAGCTGTTACAGAGGGCTGTTCTGTTCTTCTGCTATGTCAGTGGCTACTTCATAGGCTCAGTCACCAAAAGGGGAAGGCAGGGAGCAGTTTCAGTCCCAGCAGGATAGCTGTCAGGTTAACAACCTAAATTAATTTTACCAGACTAAGAAAGTGCAGAATCACACCCTAAGAGATGATGACTGTATGGAGTGATTGATAGCACGACAGCAAAAATACCAACTCAAAAAGATAGATGCTTTTTTTGTCCTGAAAGCTTAACTGCCCATGCACTGGGAAATACAGTGCCAGTATTTCGTGGCTTTGCAATTTGATTGATATGTGCTGGGAGGAGTTCTACTGTACACATGTGAGACATCTACACTCCTGGGTAACTGCACAGAAAAAAAAAAAAATACTAATTTCTCAGGTAAACCTCTGGAAAATTTTCAAGTTATTTTTTATTTGATATGAGAATTGCCCAAGAAATAACACTGACCCACATCTGCATATGTTATAGGTTAACAGTATCTAGCTCTAGGATCTTAATAGGGCTCTACATCCAGCAATCCTCCTGAATGGGGAATTTTCCTTCCTCCAATGTCTGCAGAAATAACCTACTGTCACCATCTCATCTACCAGAGGTGAAGCCTCTCTATGTTTGCACTGTAGTAAATATCCTCCTGCTCTTACCTGCCTATTTTTGACTTCCATACGGCCAAATTATCAATATGGCATCTCACGTTTCCAGTCAAGAAACAGCTCTGGGGATAACAGTCCTCCCTAAAACAGCACCTCTGACTATCAGCCCCAGCAGCTCTGGCACACATCTCCCTTACAGTCCAGATAAAACCAGATGAATCTCTCTGTTCACCAGCTCATGTTTTGTCTGATTTCCTTCCTATACCTGCTGATATTCTTATCAGCTCAGTGGATTCTTTATATGAGCTTAGATAAAGCTTCAATCCTTACACAATTTTAGAGTGAAAAACAGATTGTTGAATGATTCTACAGAGATAAGAGAGATTGTTACCTGGGCTATGCTTGATCTTTTTTTTTGGTTTCTGACTTAAAAAAGATAATGGCTCTTTAAAAAAAACCCAGAATTTAATTTTGACTTAAAGAAAGAAGGATTGGTGTGCCAAAGCTGAACTTTGTGTTCTAAATATGAGTTGGGAAAGTCCCTTCTGTTCATGGAGAGTCTTCATAGTTCTGTTTCAGTCAATGACTGATAATACAAGAAGACAGAACAGAAAGGATAGCTTTCACTTGTTTATTTACTGGTGGTTTGGGTGCATGTTTCCTTATAATGTAATAAAACATCTCTCACCTTAAAACAATTCAAGTTAAGGGTTGGAGACAATACAGATTTTTGACAGATAACCACATTTCTGAAACCCCTTACAGAAAACTGTAGGAATTTTTATGTAGGTAGATTCCCTGCCTATTATTTGTCTATGTTGGCCTGGTTTAAACATCCTTTATCATGGGCAAGTGAGAATGTTCGTATTTATCAGATTCATGTTGACAATAACACAGATTAAAAAATATCTTGCGACTTTGTCTGTTCTTTGGGAATACGAATTTCTTGGATAGATTTCTGCTCTGTTGTATCCATTATTCTTAATACTTGCTGTCATCACAAAATGACTGTACTGCTGCATCTTGTTCAGACACCAGAATCACATGAAGTTTGCAGCTTGGTCTCCAGTTTCAGTGTGTTTTTAATCGAATTTGTAGTTTTGGGAGTCTGTTATATCAGCAGAAATTTACAAGACACTTTTAACTAACTGTTATGTGATTTCCAAGCCCATTAGTGAATACAGCAAATTAAATTCAAAACAGTTGAGAATGAATAAAACAAATTAAATCCAAAGGCCCTGAAGATCTGCTAGCTAGTGCTGATGATATAAAGCTCACACCATTGATATTCAAAGTAGAGTAGAGTTTGATATTCAAAGTAGATTTGTCATGGGGTGCAATAAGGTGCTACAGGACATGTTTGGGAGTGGCAGATAGTCGTTTGAAAGGAAAGATGTTTACTTACAGAAGAGGAGAAAAAAGGGAAGGCTTCTGATACATTCTTAGATTCTGTGTGTTTTTTTCATACTTAGTTACATGTTAGATCTGTCTGGATGATTTACAAGATGACTAAAATTAGGCAGTAAAAGAATAAATTAAAAAGACACCATTTCAGTATTTACAAAGAGTTGGAATTACTGTTAGCAGTGGAAAGGTGGCATTTCCAAAAGACACAATGATTTAGTATTTCTCTTAGAAAATACTTTTATTGAGAATCACAATCTGGCCTCTCCAATGGAAATATTTTTTCATAAACCATAATTATTTTATTTGTCAGATTTATTTGGGTTGCACAGAGATAGATTTGTTTGGAATATCACTGTTCAGTTATATGTGGACAAAAGAAATATTTAGACAGCACCTTTGAATTGAAAAAAAGTGTTAATTGGAATGTGTTTACTCTTAGGTAACTCATATATTAGACACAGTAACAGCAGAGTTCATTTTTCAGACAAATAGGTAAAAATTGAAAAAAAAAATACTCCATTTCATGCTAAATCTACTTAATAATAGTTTTTTTCTTATTATTGCAGCCCCTCAAGCAAATCAGACTAGGATTCTGTCTGATGTGCATTTGTTTGTATTCAAGACATTAACCTGTATAAGAAGTGCTAGAGGATCATATTTCAAAACTATGAATGTATTCCAGCTTTGTGAATCAAACACCTTCTGACAGAGCTTTTACTTGTCAAAATAAAATATGTATTTTAACATTTCTATCTGCATACTCTGATGTATATCCTCTTCCAACCCATATTTAAAATGTCAATTGCCTAACACCAATTGAGAACACCCATATAAAAAAAGACTTTGTGTACGTGTTTGAAATTGTTATGTGGTTTTTACTTTAAAAATGCAGACATTAAAAAGAGGACTTTAAAGTTTTACTTTAATGCTGGTATTACAAATCACAAGTATTTCTGGAATACTGAAAACCTCACTAATTACTTTAACTGTAGGAAACTTTACTGCTCTGTTTACAAGTTCATGTACAAGTTAGCATTGCACTTCTCTCTTTGGGCTTCTGTATGAGCGCATTGTACTGAAGATAAAGTTAATAGAGTGTTCACAGGTCTTGGATAGCCACACAGCTATGTCATGAGGCATCGTATTCCAAAGACTTTACAAAACAGTACTATGACTATAGATTTTATCAGTTCCACAAGATCGCTTTAACCAAATGACTTTTATTATCTTGAGTTAGTGTATTTGAAGGTCTCATGAGTCTCTTCAACTACAGACCTTTGAGGAGATTTATCCCTTTTAAAGACATACTCTGATGTCTCCTTCTCAGAAGCCCACAGGCACACATCAACCACACAGAGACACGTAGGAGAAAACTCTGAGCATTTTGAATTAAATTGGCAATTTTACCAGCAACCTATTTAATATTCATTTCAGCCAACCTGCAAGTCTCACTAATTTATTGGAAAGCACAGTGTAGACAAAATTATCAGCAGCAGCACTGGGGAGGACCTTTTCAGATAAAGAAAAAAGTCCTTAAAACCCTGAAACACCTTGCTAGCACTTCAACAGAGAGGAATCAGATCACTGCTTCTCTGTATAAAACATAACTTTTTGCCAACCTGAGAGTGTATTTCTTGTTTATCAAAATGTCAGCAGTCAGGTCAGCACTCCAGAACATGACAAAGCACAGAGGGATATGGAGTCTTTACTCAGAACACTGTCAATAAGCAGCATCAGACAGGAATTGAAGTATTCCCCTGCACAAGGGGACTGGAGTTCAGAGGGTACCATTAGCCAGATCAGTATCTTCTCACCCATCTAATGGTGACAACAAGCCTGCTGCAGAGCACCTCAGAGAGCATCCATAAGGAATTCACTGTTCTAATACTCCAAAGAACATTTTTTTGTCAGGATAACATGTTTTGTTTGTTCACCAAAGAATATATTTGATCAAAGATCTCAGGGCTTATCTGTCTCCGTTGTTTTGTCATTGATTATACGATGTCTGTCTTTTCTAGGTCACTTACATATTATGCTTATATATGAGCATGTCAAAGAAATGTATTCACTAATGTATGTTTAATGTGCATGCATCTGAACTATTATTCAAACAATGAATATTTCTTACTCCTTAATGTTCCACTCAAATCCATTTGAAAATTAACATCTCTTGTTTTGATATTATCCATAATCCCGAATACTATCAGCAGATATAATAGGTTTAAAAAAAACCATAACATTTACAGTTAAGCCTTATACTGTGATGCATGTTTTGCACTAATTAACCCATTTTAGTTGTTTTGTATCCCAAGAAGCTCTATATTCATCATTTATATGCTCTATTTAACTCTTTTCAGGCAGAAGACAATATGAATATATACAAGCAAGCTCCCGCATATGTTACCCTAGTGAATTGCTCATTGTTTGATGAATGTGCTAGCTGGAAAGCGATTAGTGTCACTGAATAGCAAATTCTTGCTCTCTTGTTTTAAAAAATAAATAAATTAAATTGCCCATTTTCCAGGACATAGTGTTCCTAAAAGTGACAGTCTGGCTGTATATGAAATAGAAAATACATACTGAAATTCCCATTTATTACAAGAAAAAGAAAAAAAGAGGTTTTCAAAATTGTCATAGCAGTAACATCTATGATCCACTGTGAAATATGCAACACTTCTACAAAACAGACCCTGCAAAAATATTGATGTTTCCTCTGTATTTCCTCCACAGGGTCTCTGAATGCATTTATATATTCGGAAATCTCTTTTATCAAAATTCTGGAACCTGAAACGTGTGATTCGTATTCCAAGAAACTGATTTGGTAAGTAGGTGTGATTTCTTTTGTGTAATTCAGTAAGATGAAATTGAAGGATTTTTATTGTAGTTATCTGAATGTTTCAAACAAAATAGAGTGTTCCTATAGGAATTTATCCTTTCACACCTGGAGAACAGAATGGTTCTAGCATTCAGAACTGTAACACTTTTAGCTATGCTGTCTCTGGCAACCAGTTTTTGCCCTAATTCTTCATAAAGTGAGTGACATTTTTAGGGCTCAAAAGGTATGTTATCAAGAAACTGGTGTATGTATTTTTAATATAGATTTGAAAATCTCAGCCTACCTATGTAATAACACCTGGTTTCAGCTTGGATGAAACACGTTATTGAGTTATAATGTAATCTCCAAACCTTTGGCTTTTCTTTTTATTGAGATGGTTATCTGTGTCTGTTTTTCTCTGACGTGCGTTTCTTGTGACCAGATGAGCATACTGTGAGTTCTCTCAGTGGTTAAAGCCCAACAGTCAGATGATTTGGGGGAAGGTGAAGAGTTCATGGTGCTTATGAAAACCATGAACTTGTATTTTAAAAATCAAAAGTTATGCAAGAGTAAACTCCATTCAGTAAAGCATCATAAATATCTGTACCATTCACTTTGAGTGTAGAATACATGCTGGAGCTTTTTTTGTGTGTGTTCAGTAACATCTTACACAGTTCTTATGGTACCACATTGATTTTTAGCCTGACAGACGTTTCCTGAAGTTGCTAGTATTAAATTTAGAGATGATACATATACAGGATGATTGATTTGAGTATTGAGAAGTTTGAAATGGTGGAGAATTAAATCAAGTAGAATATTCAAGTTTGGTTTGTGATTTTTTTGAACTACAGACTGGTTTAGACTGGGTGAAAAACTATGCTCACTCCTCTTTCCTTGTATTGAATGAGGGGAAAATATTATCCCTATCTAGTTTATTGCACTGAAAATGAGAGTTATAATTAGATTTCTGTTTCCATCAAAGCCTATCCTAAAGCTCTTGTTAGAAACAACTAGACAGATTTACTTTACTAAAAGGGCAGTGCAAGAAATAAATCACGTAAAATATGATTCAATGCCTATAAGCAGGTGTGTGAGAATCATAAAACACCTTTATTCAAAAATATTTTTTGCAAATGGATATTTAAAAGGAAGAACGCTGTGGCTGGAACAAAAATTAAAATCATTCCCAAAGCAAGTACAGACATGAAACTTCAAAAGACAAACTTGAGACTGGCTAGAAAAGAGAGCAAGAGAAGTTTCTGTTTGGAAAAAGTAATTGCCGTCTAGAATTTTACCCTATAGTGTATGAATGCACTGGTACCTGATTTAGCTTGATGCACAAGTCTTTCATTCATTACTAAACTCTTTCTGTATGTGAATTATATCCTGAGACATCATCATGCAATGGGGGTGCTTTTAATATATTGTCTTACGACTTCACATTATTTTTTTATTTAGTAATCAGTATTTTTATTTAGTAATCAGTAATTAGTATTAATTTAGTGAATTAATATACGTGTCTGATTTGATCTAAAAGGAAATTTTTCTTTCTAATTTTTCTTTCTAATAATATCAGATTAATCTGCAGCCTGAACTTCATAGTACAAATTCTGGAAGGATGGTAGTTCTTTAAGGGAATTCATCTTCAAAGTAGAAATAGGTCATTTATTATCACAGAAGTAGGAGAAATTCTTTCCTCCTCTGGTATTTCTCTCTTTTTCTATTAATGCATTTCATATTACCAATGTGCATCTCTTTCCAGCATCCAAACTTTGCCAGTGTGTTAGAATGCATTAATCTTGCTGAGATTTGTTACGTACTCAAGTGTTATTGTAATTGACAGTTCAGGGTAGCCCTGTCCCTTGAGTAGTTCTGCATTTTATTTTCTGTCAAAATGTTTACTACCTTGTTCTGATAATCTCTGCCAGTGGTATAACGGAACAAAGAAGAAAGGTGATGTCCCCATTTCAGAAACAATGCAAAGAGACCAAAGATCAGGACAGACACTGAAGTAGGAATTATTCAGAAATGATTTGTGAGCATATGCAAAAGCTGCCTTTTTTTCTGGATAATATTAGCTATTAAATGTGGGAAAATCAAGACTTCCATTTGCCTGGGAGAACTCAAAGGGATGATAAAAGGATATCATAATTCATAAGTGAGATTCATCACCCAGATCAATAGCTTGGGTGAATTTTGACTGTGTTTAAAGTCTAGCACAACATTTCAGACTGGATGACCTCAAGTAAGGATTTACCAGCTTAGCATTCAAATTTCAGACTTCATGAGCAGCTGATTGTGTATTGGACTATGTTAAAGAACTTTCACAGTTTTTTTTAAATACATTTTAACTGATCCAAAAGGGGAAACATATTGGACATGGACAGATCAAATCATTTTGCCCGGGGAGGCATTCTAACAGCCTGATTCTTGAGAGTTGCAGTGAGTTAGGTATGGTGAATGCAATGGTAGAGGGAGACAACTGTAAAGGACTGGCTGTTTCCAAGTGCTTTTTAAGATTTCTTTCCCAGGCCTCACTGTATATGAGAGATTTAAGCCTTATGTAAAATGGGGCCTTATGCAAGAACTTCGATTCTTCAGAAATCACTGAAAGTCACTTGAGAAGGCTGCATGTATTCCTCTGCTTTTCAGGTTTTTTGTTCAAAATATTTAGAGCTTAACAACTGATTTCCAGAGAAGCATCAACTGCTGAGAGCATCCCGATTTCAGGGTGAACATTCAACATCTTTAGGAAATGATGCTTTCCTGGATGGATTTGGCATTGTCAGCTTGCTTTTACTGTTATTTTCTGACTGTTTCATCTACATTTTCCTCTACTTGTCATTGGTGTCAGAAGAGAAATAAGACAACTGATTCAAAGGTCAGAGACATCATTTCAGATTTGATGAGTCAGTGACAATAGAGCTCAGAGAAGTAGCCCTTGGCAAGTTTAAAAGTAGTGACAGTTTTGATGTTGAAATGGTTATAGGCAGCTGTGAAGGAGACATCTTTCTACATAGAAAGATAAATAATGAAGTAAAACTTCTATTGATGCTACGTGCAAAGGATTTCATTAGAGACAAGGTTGGCCCTTAGTTTTTATACCCTGAAATGTGATGAATGTTTGAATATTACAGCTGCTGCTATGGATGGGTTGTGCTCACCAGCAGGGTGGTAGGAAGCAAATCTCCTATGATTGAATCTCACTCCTTACATGATTAAAAAATGATAGAGCCTTTCCCAAACATATCTCGTGATTCACCCAAATGTATTCTGAGTGCAAGTGGTCCTGTACAACCTGGCACCATTAACATATTGGTTTTTTTTCCTGAAGCAAGGAAGAAACCAGAGAATAATGGTGACATGTAAGCCTAGGCTAAAAGGACGTGACAGTTGAATGATGAAACCAGTGTCTTCCTCCTCAAACTGAAGGTACATCTTAAAATGAAAGCAATAAGCTACATTAAGTCATACATCATTTCCTATGTTATGGATCATCAGCTGGCAAAACCATGTGCACTGCTCCACACCCTGACCTCTCCATTCAACTTTTAATCACTGGAAAAGCTAGAGAAGGAATCAACATAAAACCACGTTTCTTACAGGAGAAACCACTGACTCTGTTACTCATTTAGGTTTGCAGTAGAATTTCACCAAAAATGTCCACATCAAGTTTCATTCCTCTTGACTCAAATTTAGAGTCTAAAACAGAGGGGGAATCTTTGATAATATTAATGAAAACTTTCCTGCTTTCTGCTTTGATTCTTGCCTAGAGTAGGAAACTGGTCATGGAAAAAGTAGGTCACTGAAATAATTGCTGTACTGAAAATAATATAGCCTGACAGTTCTGGGGTTGAGCTACTGTATGTCCACCGGGCTGCAGCAGGTTTGGAGTCTGTGTATTAACATAAAGATGGAAGTCTTCAGTATTTAACATTCATTGTGTACCTAATCTCCTATAAGAGGTGTTTTCTTGTCAGCTAGATGAAATCTATTTTCATTTTCAAATCTACTTGCCAACTGTATATTTTTTAAAGTAATATCATTTATAATTGTTCTTGCAAGTACTATGTTTTCATTTTACCACACTCTGTGTGTATGGGTGTGTATATATATCCTTTCTGTTTTCTTTGCTCTTGTTGTCTAGATTTATCAGGTTATTTGGTACTTAATTTCTCTCATTTTTGCACAAACTTTTAAAAACACAACTTTTTTTTTTTTTTTTAGTAACATGACAATTATATAACATATGTTTATATTAAATGCTAAAAAAAAAGACTAAAGCAGGGAAAGGAAGAAAAGGGGATCCAAAGGATGACTGAAGGTCAGATAGGAAAGTATTTACGTTACATCAATTCCCAACTGTTGCCTTATCTTACATACATGGTGTAACATGGGAGAAAGATTTAACTGCATGCAATAGGTTTTCCTGCATTTTGTGGTCTCATTTTAATATGTGCCATATTAAAAGATATATATATGACATAACTCAAAGGACTGTTTTAAACCTACTAGTAAATATACTCCTTTCTAAATCATTTACATAGAAGAAAGTAAAGGTAAGGGTAAGGTTATGCCCTCCAGTAAAGATACATAAATCAAAAGGAGAAAAAGTCCCTTCAAAACACAGGAATGGGCTCCAAATCATAGGTTATATTGAAGACAATATTAGAAAAATAAAACATGATTGTAGTTTTAGAGACAATGCTACTGCTTCTTATGTTTCACAGTTCTATTTTTAGACAGCCAAAAGCTCCAGCGTGTTAAAAAGCCATTCCTCATGAATTATACATTTCTTCTTTTTCATTTGGCTACGGTGCCTTTGTCATATGAGTCCTCAAGAACCTGAAGATGTATTTATGGTATGTCGAGATTTTTTTTGTTAGCAGTATGCACAGTTGCCTGTTCATGCTTCTTGACTCATTTTGTATATTTATATATTGACTAGATTGTACACTTTCTTTGTTCCTTTTATTATTTTCCCATTTATTCTGATAGTTGCAGATAGAACTAGTGCATTGCTTCTGCCTAGATGGTGCTGGGGTTGTTTTTAATTAAGAGCTTAGGAAGAGAGGTGTCAAATGTTTTAAATATCCCCTTTCATTATTAAGGAATAGTAGGAACAAAGTGTTCTTTGGCCTTCTGGCTGTCCTTACATCTTATGGAGAGATAAGAGTAACTGTTTGCTTTGTTGTAAGTGTTGCACTAAACATTCTGGGCACCTCTTAACCAGACCACCTTGTGAAGTCTTGCTTTCATCAACAAGAATACAGCCTGTTTATGCATGTTGGGAAGACTTTCTCATCCTCTCAGTGTTTCACTTTTGAGATTGTATTACCAAAGTTGTAGATGATTTTCATGCTAAGAAGACATATCCTGCAAGCCTCATAAAGCCAGTATTTTCTTCTGCCAGTCACAAAACTCCAGCCCAAGCTGTCCTGTATGCTAACAAGAGCTAAGTAAAACTACACATATAATCTATTTCTCATTTTGGTGTGATGTAATTGCCAGCATAATTCAGTTTGAAAGGATGGTTTTGCAGTAGTTAGCAACGTAATCTAGGGTGTGGGCTCCATTTTGGGTTTTCCCAGGGATGGTTTGTGTCATGTTCAGTCAGTAATTTAGTCTGTCTCTTTTCTCCATCTGTAAAATGAGCATGAATGCCCTGTTTCACTAAAATATTCTCAAGGTAACTGAATCATCTTTTGTGAAGCATCCAGGCATCCTCCTCTTGGAAGTCAGATAAGAATCTATTGACGAATTCCAGAATACAAGACACTTTCTGCCATTGAGAGGACAAATGAACATATTTGTTTCTCATTTCTAATGAACATTTACTTAAGCCTTAAAGGAAAGGCACCATCTTACTCAAAGTGCTTCCTCTGACCTCTACTTCCTTTTCTCCTTAGCTATTTTCATCATCAAATGCCAAAGATTCCTTTTCACAGTCCTTCACAGTCACTTCTCATCTGTAACCCTTAGTATTTTGCCTCTCTCTACTCTGGAAAAG
Organism: Urocolius indicus; assembly: GCA_013401255.1. Classification (NCBI taxonomy): domain Eukaryota; kingdom Metazoa; phylum Chordata; class Aves; order Coliiformes; family Coliidae; genus Urocolius; species Urocolius indicus. The sequence continues at coordinate 454,616 of WBNH01002582.1, read as the reverse complement.
CTGCAGATTAAAAATAAATAAAGCAGGTTTTCTGCCTTCCAATAGCTCAGCTCATTCTCAGTAGCAATTTTATGTAAGTCAAAAGTGGTGAAATTCCTCTTTTTTTTTTTGTTTTGATGGGTTTTGTTTTGAGAGTTTTTGGTGGGGTTTTTTTTGAGTTGACTTTTTTATTGTTGTTTAAAATTTGATTGTATTTGTTTTGGTTTTTGTTTGAGTACTTTTAAATTTAGCAGACAAAATAATACTTCAACGTTGTGTATTAGCTGCAGCATCTAACTTCATGGTTTGTCATCATACAAGTTTGCAGATCTGGATCTACAGAACTTATTCAAATTGAGCACCTAGTGAAATCAATTCTTAACTTGATTAAAAGTGCAATTTCTTGATTCGTGGATTTTACATGTTAAATTCTTTACTATGGTCTTCTGAGTATGCCCTAAATTTCAGTCATGGGAATTTGAACTCGACAATATTTCTGTAAAATGGGAGACAGTGCTTTGGAATCAGGAAAATAATGAATGTTGCAATATACCACTGACTGCTTTTTTTATCTCAGTGACTATGATTTTGTTTTCTTCCAAGCCCTAATACTTGAAACCATGATTAATTTTGTAGAGCGTTTATAGTATATTTTTAGCCAAAATAGAAAACACTATCTTTTTTCTACTGCAAATCTGTGGAAGTAGAGTGTTACGTGGCTTTCTCAGCAATGTGTTCAAGCATCAGTATCAGAAAACTCTTTCCAAAAAAGCAAACCATCCCCCAGTCCCATCACTAATTTGTCAAATGTTGACTGCTCTGTTTGCACCATTACCACTGCAGATGAAAGGTCAGCATGACAGCAGGAAGAAACCCGTCATTCGAAAATGGACTCAAAAGGGTAGGGAAGGTGAAACTGTGTGGAGGGAGGTGAGAGGGATGACTGCACTCTGAGATGCTGCAATGCGGGGGAGTGAAGATAATTCTTCCTGATGGGGTGGCTGGGGGCTGAGGGAAGCCATGGTCTCTTAAAGGGAAAAAGGACCGCCCTCCCCCCATCTGGCATATATAAGAAGCTGTCTGAATACAGCCCTGAAGAAAAAAGAAAGACTGAGGGTTTCATTCACCCCTCAAGTCATGTTTCAAAATACTTATATTCAAACAGTTACATGAGAACTAGACACCTTCAGGGACAGCAGTGTTGGTGCTGAGTTTCCTATAGCTTCATGCCAGTCCAGGTATCAAACACAGAGGATGTGGCATTTTCCATAATGATAATTATAGAATTATCTGGACTGAAGAGGCTGCAGCAATGAGGGAGCAGTGTGGGAAGGCATATGTATATTAACAGTGCAAGAACACCTGCAATGTCCACAACAGAAGCAAAAACAGGTGTTCAATGAGTTGGCCATAGTGGCTGAGAAAGACTGCCAGTGTTACAGTGTATGACTGCCTCTGATACTTAGTATAACAGCAGTTGTAAGGGTAATCTTTAGACAGTTCAGAGTTTTTTTAGTATTTACCTAGGAGCTTGTGCAGGTTGCAGTAGTTTGGTTTCTAGAGCGAACACAATGCCACATTAAGTCTCTTTAGCTTTAACAGACCCTTCTCGTCTTCAGTAGTTAACTAGGACTATGAGACAGCAAAACTTCTGTTGTTTTGTTTTAGTTGTTTTACTTGGAAAAATGTGTTACAGAGAAGTTTCAATCCACTGAATGTGATTGGTTGACTGTCAAGTTTATAATGCAGACTGGAATTCTATACTGCTTATAAATACAGATGAAGCCAGAACACTAGCCATGAGCTGGAGATGGCTTTTCAAAGTTAACTGTAAAAAATCACAAGTTTGGCTTGACTTTAGTGCTTGTTTTCATTTATCTTTGCTATGAAGTGACCCAAGAGGAATGATTTTTTTAATATCATTGTGAAGAATGCTGTAAATACATTGAAAAAAGTAGATGTAGCTTCACTAATCTCAGAATGAAGTCTTGACCAAAGTGCTACTGTGATTTTCCTAGACGTGTCAAACCACTCTGTCTGGCAAGTTTGTTTTCCTTTTGTGTCATGGTTTAGCAAGGAGTTGCTTTTGCTTAGTAACAGGGGGAGCGGGTTGCAGTGAAGACCCGGTAAAAGTTTTTTTAGACTCTCCCCCGACACCTGGGTTCAGACCCACCCCCCGGCCCGACTGGGCCAATCTGGCATCTCTGCGATCACTATTTAGGGACGGGAATTCGAGGTGCCAGGCAGGAGGTGTAAGAGTGGTACAAGATGGAGACGACCATGCGGACCCCACAGTCGGAGAAGGAGGAAGGATGGAGCATCAGACCAGAGACCCCTCTGCAAGCCGTGGTGAGAGTGCAGGCGGTACCCCTGCAACCTATGGATAGCAACGGCAGAATTGAGAGCCAGCAACAGCAGCAACTTCATGTGAGTGTGCCTGGACGGGCCANGGACTCTTCATCTCTGTACCATTCTGTGTTGTTTTGTTTTGGTTCTGTTTTTGGGGGTTTTATGTTTTAGTTGGTATGAAATTGTTTTCTGTTTTTCTTCCCCAAGCCGAGTAGCCTGGTCTGTTTTGCCCTGCACCTTAAGTGGCAATTAAGCCCTCCCTGCCCTTTAGCAATCCTTAAGTCTTCGGTACTTGAGGCTAATCGTGGTCTTTTGTTCCCTGATGGGCCTAAACCACGACATCTTGCCATCATGGTAAGGCGAGAGTAAATCCACCTTACTGAGCTTCATAGACATGAAGTTGAAGGAGATGTGAGTCATGCCCAGAATTACTTGCATGGTCCAAAGTGAGTTTCTCTTAACCCTGCAATATACTGTGCAAAAATTGTGTCTTTCATGAGAATCAAGTAGTCAATGACTGAAAAAGTAACTTGCAATTAGACTTTTAAACTAAACCAGAAGGTTTTAGACACCATCGAAACCTCTTTGAAAGTTTTCCTACCTGAAGTTTTGTATTTATTTTTAAGTCTGTGTCATTTAAAGCAAAGCCATTAAGAAGGGAGGCAGTTATTTAGGGAACATCACTTACATGATGTCCCAAGTGCATTAAAAGAGGTATTTTCTCTTAGTTTCTGACAAAAGAAATGTGCAAGTCACTGGAAAAGATAAAGCTTTTTTTCCCAAAGGAAGAAGAGAAATTAGGAGGATGATTCATGAGAGACTGAATATAGGTTTCTAAGACCACAGTAAATATAAAGCTACAGGACTCCTTGACAAAGATGCAAGGACATGCTTCCCTCTCATTTTACAAATGTACTTTCTGTAATACCAGTTTGACTCCTACGTGAAAGTCAACATTCTTTCCTTGACCAAAGATTAGATTAATGGAATGATTATGTCGCTTTCCTTTGCCACGCTCTCACTTTAATGCCTCTACTGGCCTGAGGCCCTCAGAAGTCTGCCTAGCTTGCAGGGTGTAGGAAAAGGGTGGCCACAGAAGTGGCATCAGTGCTCCACATGCAGCACAACTACACAGCCTATCAGCTGCTTAGCTGATAGTGTGATAAACTAAAGCGGGTACTGATGTGCTGCTGGGAACCAGGCAATTGCACAGCACATGTTCCTTTAGGATCAGTCCCTCTGCCTGTGTGGGTCTGGTGAGCCCCTGGACCAGAATGGGCAGCTGCAGCTTCCTCCAAATAACCTTTCAGTATAGCTTGTGTAAGCCATTGGACAAACTATTGTTCATTGTGTGGAATCAATTGGAGAGCAGAGGCAGGAGTGACAGCCATCTGAGAGACTAATTGATGCTTTTTTGAGGGAAGGAGGGATCTAAGGAAGAGTTAAAAATGGATGTTATACCAAGAAAAATGGGAAGCAGCTTGATAGTACACAAAGGATGGTTTATTGCAACTTGCAATTCAATTTGATATTTAAATACCTTCTATGTATTGAAGGGCGTTAAAAAACCCATAATGGCCAGAGCATTCAAACCTGTACAATTATGTGAAAGCTCCCTAACAGCAACAAGAAACTGTTCTCAAATGCCAAATCTGCAACTAGCCTAATTTGAAATACTGGTTAGAAGCTCTGGATCTGTGGTTGGCATGGCAGTCAGTGATTTTCTCTCATTCTGCCCCATCATAATAGATAATAAACGTGTTATTTTTCTCAGCAATCTTTAAGTTTGGTTATTGGGATGCTGGAGGCAGACAGTTCTTGGAGGAAGTCTGTCAGCCCCAGAATTTGTTTCCCTGTTGGTTTGTCAAAGCTATTCTTTTGACCTTCAAGGTGCAGAACAGGGCTCATCTCTTCACTCAAGCTTTTGCCTGAGGAGAGGAGACTGAGGGAAATCAAGCCTACTCTTGGATCACAGTCTATTTGGCTTGACGTTGTCAGTAAGCATTATATATCACTGTAAATGTTTACTTAGCCTGTTGGTGAAGCACACTTTATAAGATGAAGGATATATAAAAGCAACATGGATATGTGTAAAGAGGGAAACAGTTAAATGGCACTAGGGCAGAACAAAGAAATGAAATAAATGAAATGTATTTTACTGTAATCCACCCCAATGCATCTGCACTGAGGTAGACACAGACAATTTCCCATCATTTTAGAGACTAAAATATATATACTAAAATGGAATGCTGTAGGTGTTTGTTACAAATTCAACATGTTTGTTGAACTTTACATCTGTAAGAAAATATATACGTCAACTTAAAATACAGCACTGACAGTTGTGGTGCAGAAGTGGTATTTTCAGGTTAATTTTCCTTAGTACATAAACTGCATTTAAAGCTGAGCACGAACATGAGGAAAAACCTAAACCAATGGGTAGTGGGTCTCTGTTCTTCTAGGCTGTTCGTGGTGTGCCTCTGCTCACAGGCAACAGAGCTTCTGAAAACTTTGCATGACAGGGCTGACTCCAGCTTTGCTGCACAGAAGTGTCCCATCAGTGTTACAGCTAGGGCTATTGAGAGCCCCAGGTCTGTCAGTTAAGAAGCTTTGGCAATGTTATGTAGGATAACAAGCAGTCATGCCATGAGCAAGTCCATTTATCCTCACATGGATGGGCACTCATCTTTTAAAAGTTTGAAACAAGTCGTTTTTACAGATGTAGATGGTCATGTTTATAATTCTCAAATTATCTTCAAATTTCAATCTATCTGGAACGTTTTGCCTGAAAACTTTTTGCTAGCAAAAGTTGGAGTTTAAATCAAAACCAGAAGTTTCGTCTGGTAAAAGCAGTATTTCCTTTTTTTTTCTTTTTTTTAGATGGGAAACTTTTATTTTAATTGTGACTTTTGTTCCATTTCTGCTTGAGAAAACAGCTAGATTAAAAAAGAAAGAAACAAAACTAAAACCAAAATTTCTGGGCAAAAAAAATAATAATTAAAAACGTGTCCATTTTTGACAGAGAGAAGGAGTTGCAAACTTTCCCTACAGTCCTTCTATGTATCTGAAAGGTGGCATTTTGAAATTAAAGAAGAAACTTAGTTCTTTCTCTGCTGTTACAAAATACACTCAAGAAGTATCTTCTTATTCAATGGTCTTTCCATTTATATACTTATAGCAAAGGCAATTTAGATCCATCGCTGTGCTCCTCTGGAGTAGTAAACCACTCTGAACTCAGCACAGCAGGCATGAAGTCTGACTGAACCAAACAGAAATGTCTTACACCCCCTTGTACAGATGTCAATATAAAAGTGTTGTGTTAGAAAAGTATTTCTGCAGCCACTGTGGCACATGAGAAACCTCTCTCTCCTCCCACCCAAGTGGCAGCAGTTACAGCTGTGTGACTGCAGTTAGCATGAAGTGATTCAAATGCTCCTTCCCATTTACTGTCATTCAGTGTAAAAATAGAGCAGGACTGGCTTAGATGACTGGCCAGGCCATCTGAGTGTGGATTTAGGGAATGAAAGAGATTTGGTGAGTTTGGGTGGGGTTTTCTAATAATTCCTAGATACTCTGAAAATCCGATTAAATGTCAAATTTCTGTGAAATTATTTCTATTAAATCTGATCAATTTAAACTTTGCATCCATCTCCCATATACATCACACGTGGTGAAAAACCTCATCTCTGAACATGCCTTCGAATGTTCTGAAAGTGCACATCTGAAGGCTCTGGTTATTGCTAACTTGTAATGTTGTTTAAAAAATAATAATTTGCCATGAAATTCTGTAGGCAATGTGTTAGGGAAGGAATTAGGAAGTACAGTGAGTAAGAAATAGATTAGCTTAGGCCATTATAACCAACCTACATTTTAAAAATTGCTGTCCAGTTTATCTCTCCTGCAGCTGTATCAGACCTTGTAATGGGATTAGACTTTTCCTTAAAAAGCTTTTTTTTTTTTTTCAGAGCTGTATGCTTCTGGCAGGGAAATAATATCCCAGTTATTTCCCCCTCTCTCCTCAAAGAGACAATGCTCTTTAATAAAGAGACAACTATAAAGGCTAAGTCATAGTGTGAGTTCATTTCAATGGGAGTGGTACTTGTGTACATTGCACAACAGGCTGGTCCTCATTTTGTTTAAACACAAATGCTGTTACTGGAATAATGTTATGGCCCAGTATTGGTCTGGAAGAACCCTTTAGAAATCCTGTCTCCTCACAAGAAGGAATTCACTGGGAAGAAAAAATAGAAACAACTCGGTTAACTGCAATTGTTAAGATGCTCCCGAAAGAATGGAAGTCCTGAAGTTCAGCTTTTCAGTGGTCTTAGCTGTTAACTGACTGCTACACTCTTTCTATAGATTTGCCCAGAAAATACAGCATTCTAATTATAGAGCATCATAACACAGTTGACATCTAGAGGTGAGGAATCAAACATCTACTAATGCTAGCAATGAAAAGGCAGAAAAGGGGATAGGCTCTGTGAGTAAGCAACAATTTCTAAGGCTGTGGAGGGTATCTGCAGAGAAACATACCTCATCAAGCAAATGGGAATATATCTGGCATTCATTTGACTTGTTCTAGTTTGTCATTTCTTTCTTAAAGGCAACTCAATACATCTCTGACTGCTAACCATCCCAGGGTTTGCATCCTGGCAGCATGAAAAGCATGCAGTGGACACGCAGCCTGCTCTTGTAGTGAGTGCAGTGGTCTTTCATGTGCTTCCAAAGGGATCTGCTGGGGTCACATGCAGATCACTGGGAATGACACTGCCATTGCTCTTAGTGATTTATTTTGCTCCTGATTTAAGCAGGATTATGAATTGAGGCTAAATTGTACATCTCTCTAATCCCTATTGTGAGTAGTTTCAGGACAGATATGCATGTGTCAGGAATTCTTAGCAGAGTCCCTGTTTAGCATGGATAAGAGCAGAAGGGTCTGCTCTGCATGGCCTGCTCCAAAGACAAAGTGGAGAAGTGTTAGTGGGCTTGTTCCCTGGGATGACCTGGGTAATCTTCTATAGCTGTGGCACAGGTTTTCCTGCCAGGCCAGAATGTCTTTATGAGGCTGTCCTACAGCCTGATTAGTAAAAGTCATGGAGTTGTGACATTTTTCAGTGTTTCAGTTTTAACTTTAACCAGGATTTGAAGTACGTGCCTATTTATAAAAGATTTGTTATCCCTATACTACAATTCTTTAACTATATATTAATAAAAAATATGTATGTATGTCTGTATGAGTTTATATGTATGCTTATGTGTGTATATGCATGCACATGTATATGTGTTATTGCTGTTATGGTCATACTGATTCTAGGTGTAATATCTACTGAGAGTCACAGCCTAGCTGTCAGGAGCTGGTGTAACTCTAATGTGACCCTTACTGACAGAAATCAGAATGTGACTGGGGAAGTTGATTTCAGTGGCACATGACGTGCCACTGACTTACAGTAAAAGAGGCTACAACATAATAATCTGTTACTCTTGCTGCTCTCTGTTGAGTGTTGAAACCTGGCAAAGGATGTGCTTTGAAAGTACTTTTGTGTTTATTGAGTACAGTAGTATGCAGAGTCTTCTGCATTAAGCATGACAATTTAGTTTTCAAATAGATTTTGTCCTGGATTTATAAGTCCTAATCACTCTTTCTCCCCATACATACATGCAGAAAATACTGCTTTGGAGTCTGGTAGACCTTCTTGATTTATAATTTATCCTTTTCCGTTTCTTTTTTTCTTGTCACATGGCTGATTCCTGTGCAAAGTAGTGAATCTGGAACTGAATATGCCCCAGGTCACATAGAGGAAGCATGTATTTGCTGAGACACGAAACCATAACTTCTACAAGAAATGTTTGCATTGGAGTGTGTTACTTCCAGTAGAAAAAAGGACAGATAACATAGGTCTGCACATTTCCTGGGAGTTCATTTTATGACCTGTCTTTCTACAAGCTAAGTGTTTATCTTCTGTCAATGTATGATTTTAAATGAAAAAGCATGCTCTGTGCGCTACTCCAGTCATATAAACAGAAACACAAGTCTTTATTGAGCTACAATAAGCTGTTTAGCACAATGTTGAACTCCAGCCAACTCCACCTCTCAATACTATCTAACAACAGCTCAAATCTGGTTTTACGTTTCCCTGTCAGACTTGTGTTGGGGTTACACAGGCTTAAAAATCAAATGAAAGGGGAAGAAATCACCTTGAGTTTATGGCTTTCAGTTAAGCAATAAAAAAAGGAGGCAACACCTAGCCAGGGGAAAGACATTCAGAGGACTCTCCTGTTTGAAAGAGATAAAAAGTTGGGAGTAAGAGAATTTTGATGCTCAATCTGAATAAGAAGCAAATACTATGGATGGCAGGACAGGGAAAATGATGAAATCAGAGAATATCAGGTAGAAAAGGGACCTCAAGGATCATCTCATCCAAAGAATGAGACAGTTCTCATTTTTTAAGGCCAGAAGGAAAGAAAAGGCACTATTAGAAATGCTGTGAGAAAGCTAATTTCAAGGAGAGATGTGACATAAATTTTAAGCTCAAGTGAAAGATTTTAAAAAACAGGCAGATAAATTTCTGTATTCCTAATCACTGTCCTCACCATCAAAATGAGTAAGCACCAGGTACTCCCACTATAATCAGGAGTTTTTAAAATGAAACCATCCAAATAATGGAGTTTGAGTCTAATGTTAGGGTTTCCATATAAAATTAACTGAAAAAGCCTCCTCAAGAGACTCAGTTAAATATCTGGCTCTTTGAGGGTAAGCATCCTGAACAATTTTCCAAGTCATCCAAAACTATATTGTCCTTATTGACACAAATTCCAACACATTTCAGAAACTCTTGGGTATCATCAAAAGGGAATGAATATGTTACTGGATGAAGGACTTCAGAAGCAAAACTGTCAAAGCCAAGAACCTTCAAAGGTACTTTTGGGGAAGCAGGACTTGCCAGAACACATAAACCTGCTCATGTTAGAGGCTGTACAAAAAAAAAAAACAGTTGTTTTCTTGTGCTCATTTGTCTATTTATATTTAGCATATTCTTGGCATCAATAATTAACAAAGGTGTTATTAAGATTGGATTCTTTCTCCTGCTTATATTCATAGTAGTCTATGTCGTATGTGAAAATTTGATTTGGTCTGAATATTGCCAGGCTGCTCTCTGCTAGACACGGGGCTACAGCACGGCTTTACTCCTTCAAGTATCACTGGACTTATTGAGACTGCAATACTTATTAAACAGTTTAAATCCCCCAATTTTGTAAACAAATGCACTAGTGACCTTTCTCATTTGGGTGTAGCAGCTCCTTGCATGCAACTGTTAATTGAAATCACTTTCCTCAGTGACCTCCCAGGCAGCCTTGATGCAGTGCATCTCTGATTTCTGATTGCAAGTCCAGAAGTCAAAAATGACAAAAGATATTTGTTTTATCTCTAGTCTTTGTTTTAATTTGTAGTTTTGAAGTTAAGTGCTTCCAAAGTTACCAGACAACAGTGCTATTGCCTTTTTAATTGTCTAATGTGAGATATGTTTGCCAAGTGCTTTGGTAACTGAAGAAATACTGCAATTTACTGATTAATGAAAGCCCTCTGTAATTTAGCTTTATGTACCATACTGACTTTCAGTCACTCAAGGAAAATGTCCTTTGACATGGCCTCTTTTACAGTTCTCGATTATTTGAACACATCTATTTATCTGCGTTTCAGGTCTATTTATGTACAAATAAATGCTTTAACAAAAAAGAAAATAAATGTTAAAAAGCCCTTGCATGAGCAATATGCACAGATCCCATGGATCTTCTGCATGACTTAAGCTGCATAATTGTACATTTAGTTCTAAAAATGGATAGCTTACACAAGGGAACACTAGCCTGCAGCCATGGCTGAAAGTGCATATTTCTGTGAAATATTCAAATGTGAACTTGAGTTTCTAGAGTTGAGAATGAAGAGTTACATATTTGATAAGATCTGGAATTGCCATATGTCTTACAGCAGACCTAGATGTCATATAAGTCACTGCAATTTACACAGGTTGTGGTAATAATTTGTAGGAATTTGGAATTTGGCACCAATTATCACCAAAACAGTAGCACAATATAGTCATTAGAAATCATTCTGGCTTATTCTAGTTTTAGATACAAATGAGGAATGTTCAAAATGTTCAGAGTTTCCGTTTGGACAAGCTTTTGGAAAGGAGTGTCCTTATCAAATTTTCCTTGCCCTACATGTGAAGTCAAAAAACCAAAGTACTGGTACTCTTAGGCAATAGTCTGGATGGAAAACAATGCTTGACTTTAGCTGAAGTCTGCAGTAATTTGATACCTAAGTCAAAACAGCAAAATAAATTAATGAAAATTTATGCTTAAAAATCACTTTTGAGTGATAGATACCAACAAATTTAACAAAGACAGGAAATATTTTTATGTGGATGAGTAAACTGAAACACAGCAAAGTTAATGGCCTAAGTTTTCAAGGGTTTAGGCAGTTGAAACTGCCAGTGAAATAATTTTAATGCACATTCAAATAGTTTTCCTAACAAACTTTCAGCAAGTAACTTACTTGTTCCAGGCAATTGACAACAAGAGATGAGTTGTGTACAAGAGACTTTTTGGAGGAAATCTGCCTAAGCTGTGTGACAGGTTTTATTTCCAGTCATAGCTCAGTGTGATGTTCATCAATGGGACAGTGGTTGAGATCTGCAAGATGCATACCATATTTTTTTTCTTACTTTTATATAAGACAAGGATCATCCCCTTTATCGCCAGGGTTGGATATTGTTCTCTCCCAGGCTCAGCTCTGCAGCAATGAGTTGTTTTTGTCCAGAGTAGCCGCAACAGCAGTCCTGGCTCCTCCTCATCCCAACAGAGGAAGATCATTTTGAAGGGATTCATACATCATTTATGGTATATGATGTGTGTTCTGAAAATGCCTATTCCAAAGGACTGTTATTCTAGGCTAACCAGATATCAATTAAGTTAATTACAAGAAAATGTATGTGAGAAGGCAGAGAAAATGAGTGTTGGTTAAAGAAAAAATAATCAAAGTAGTTGAAACGAAAGTGCCTAAGGCATCATGATATTTTGAGAAACAATTCTTTGTTATGAGTTTGGGCGATAACACAATTCAGAAATCGTTATTTGTGAGGATACATCCAACACTGTTTACTGGTAATAAAATCTATATGATTAGAACTCACTACTTGACAACAGGGTCCAAATTCCTCACTAGCTGGAAAATACATACCTGAGTGTGCATGGATTACTTATCAAAGTGCTTCTGAATGATCTGGGGATGTAACTATCATGGACTTTCAAACACTCTATGCCAGAAAATGTTGGGGTTTTTTTCAAAAATTAAAAATATCAGTTTCCTAACTTGATGAGCATTACATGTTCCATGGGAAATCCATAGCAATCCTCACATTAAAGCTTACATAGGGAGCGATCTTGGAACGAAAGGTTGGTGATTGTTCTGATTGTTAAATGATTGAGATATATATATATAAGTATAATCAAATCCATCCTAATGCTTATAAATCTGTAATTGATTATGATTTAAGTCATAAGTGAAAAATATAAATATTGATCGTGCTTAGGAAGAAGTTGGCAAGATTTTACTTTCCTATTCCTAAACCTGAAACCTCAAAGTTAGGGGAAAAAAACCTTTCACTGATTTAAAAAGAAACATATGGGGTAGGAGGGAAGTTTTTTAAGCCAGAAGAGGAATAATTCAGTAAATTAAAGTGGAAAAATGTAAAACCAGTAGAAAGTTCATAAAGGAAGAAAGGGAACTAGAAAAAGAAATCTGTGGTCATTAGAGTATGGTAATATATTAAGATTAAAGGAACAAAGCAATTATATAGAATTACTAGATGAAAAGGTAATGTTCTTACTCCGGGGGGAGCAGATGCTTCAATAAATATTTCTATTCTGTAATTAGGAAAGAGGTAGATGATGTATTCATGGGATATATTGCTGAAATATTTTCCATTACTGCAGTTAATTTCCCTGAGTGTTTTAGGAGATGTGTCTTACAAGCATGATGTCTTGGAAAACTGTGAAAGTTCTCTGGAAAACAAAATCTTATGTTGTCTTATAAATATTGCCTACCTGACTTGAGATATATGAGGAGAGGATTGGCCTATATGACTCTACTTTAAATCATAATGAACCAGTATTTTAAATATTATTGTTTAACAGAGGATCAGAGAAGGGACTTTTTAATCAGATTAGCTTACTTGCAAGATTATATTAATAGCAGTGCTAATCTATTTTATAAAGCTTTCAACTTAGAAAGTCAAAGTTTGAAAAATCAAATTGATACGGAAGATGTTAAATAGAACAACTGAAATGGATGTGTAACCAAGGGAGTCATCACAATGTATATTTCACAATGTGAGCCAATGAACATCTGAATCTTAGCATCCAACTTCATTTCCTCCCAAATCTATATAGTTTCTTATCTGTCATGATGATGAAATATCCATGCATTCTGAATATGAAAGAAGCAAAAGATACTGCTAAATTAGAGAGGCTGGAAGAGACAAGATTGTTCAATATCAGACGGAAATAAAATAGAATCTTCATCAAGTCTGAGTTTCCCTGTGCAGGGAAGCTTCATGAACCTTTAGAGGTTGTTTCAAAGCACATCAACCAATGCTAGGTCATCAAGAAGTTGGCCAGACATGCCTCAGTCACCCTTCTTACCTCTATAGCTGTCCTCATCAGTAGAGAAGCAAATTCTGAACTCTATAAAATGTCCTGCAAATGTCATCACCATTAGGCAATTACTCTACTTTTAGCTGGCAGTCCTTAGACCAACTTTCTTTGCTCTACTGCAATGCTCAAAAAAAAGAAAGAGATGATTATGTTGGACAGGAGCTGGCACCTGATTTTTCATTTCAGATATCAAGGCAAAACAGCTTTTAAATCCTGTTTAGACTGGGTAATTCATAAGAGAGGATTTTCTGTAAAATAAATGAAGCCTTAACTTTCCATGGACTAGTTCCTTGTGGAAGGCATGGTGATCATGCACTCTGTGACAGGTACTACTTACCTACATTTTCCTGGGCTGATTTATAGAAAGCTGAAGCATTTCATGAAGTGTTTAGGCCATAGTGATGAAATTCTGTAAGTATGAACTACCTTCGTTCCTTCTTTGACCCAAATGATGATGTGCAGTTTAGAAGACCACTGATTCTAGAACATTTTTCTGTATTAGCTATGACATGCAAAACCTCTTTGAGAGAAAATTTGAACTTGAATATACTGTGCTGTATAAAAACCCAAAAATGGCTCATGCATAATAAGCCTTGGCAAGCTTTACAAATATTTTTGTCCCTTCTATTCCATTCAGGAGTGTGATATTTTAGATTGGGGTTAGTTTATAGTATTGTTACATCTTCCTTAGTTATTAAAACATAGAAAGAATGTTTCATATACTATAGTTTTGGTTGGGAGTTTCCTGGTTTGTTGACCATGGAAAGTGTGCAAATTAATTCAAGATAGAAAAATGTACAATCAAAGATGCATTGTGTCCTGTCACATAAAGACACTGTAGTCTTTAATCTAAAACAAAATCCATTCAGATTGAAATGAGTTTTTCTCTTTGTGTTTGAGGAACTTAACCAAACCAATCTTGAGGCATTAGCCACACTTGGTTTGCGCTTGGAGAAAGAACCACAGTCCTAAACCAATAAAACTCCACAAGTGGATATAGATAATTAACATAATTTTTATCTTGGCAAGATGGAGTTTCTCAAATATAAACAGACTGCTCTCTTAGCATATATTTGTTTTAAAGTGCCTGCCTTGCCTAATAGTTTAGAAATTCCAAGGACAGCAGAACGCACTTTCCAGCTGACTTCAGTTTCTGGTGTAGCTGTGGAAGAGAGCTCTCTGATCTTTTTTTGAGATATTTAATTTATACCTTCTATCCATCCATGCATAATGATAGAATTTTAGACATGCCTTATATAAAACATACTTGTAACAAACCCTGCACTCACAGTTATGTTTATGAACACCATGGATTCTCTGTGGAACAATTGCCTATGAAACCAGTGTCTAGAGGTCACTCAATTATTCCTGTTCAATCTTTCCTGGATTTATTCTGCAGTTCATCTTAAAAAACCAGTGGTTTTTGTGCACTGTGTTTTTTTCAACTTAGTTGAAATATTTCTCTGAAAGAACAAATGTGAAATTAGTGAGTGGTTTTATGACTTTATCAATGTTGATTTTTCTCTAAGTTTTCCTAAAAGTAGTTCTGTTGAGAGCAGAAAAGCTGGAAGCACTTTAAAAGACTCTTTCGAGGTGCTTTTGTGAAGGGAAAACGTATGTGAGCTTTATTGAAATCTCCCCGAGAGCAGGCAGAGAGACCTGATTCTGCTTCTTGCTGGCCCTGGCAGCCACACCAGGGCCAGGGTAAGGAGTATATGTCTATTTTGTAATATGATTTCAGTGTTTATTCTTTAAAGAGTTTTATTCCCCTTTATTGTTTTGCCTGATTTTCACATGATAATGAGCTTTGTCAGTTTGTTAGTTTCAAAAGACAGGTGTTTTTTTTTACCATGTGTTGCCAAGGATTGTGGTTGTGTTTTTTAGGCTTAGGCAACATGGTATTCAGGAGGCAAACTGCCCTAGCTTATCTGAAATGAGTGGCAGCTACAGTGAAGACACTTGGGTGGATCTTAGTGTCACTGTCGTAGCAACTAGAATAGGTAAACATAGCTTACACTGAAGCCCAACTGCCTCGTTCCTGACATGCTGGAAGTTGAACTTGTGTGGGTTATAATCCGATCTCACAGTAACACGCTGGTTATGGCGTTAGACTTTGCATGCAAGCTCTGAGAGCACTGAGGTTGCAGTGTAGCATGTGTTACATTTCTATAGCTGCTAACCACGTGCTTTGTAAGGGCACAGAATGAAAGCCATTGCCTTCTGGTTTTGTCCTAACAGTACAGGATACGTACATTTGCTCACCCTACTGAAGTCAGCCACAAAACATCCCTTGCATTTAGCTGGACCGTGGTTTCATCTCTTGTGCATTTTTAATTTTTAGGTGCAAGATATATGAAAGTATTCTTTAGCCATTTGGTCTTACCCACAATATATGCCACTAGAGCTGGAGACACGTAATCTGTTTTATTACACACATTAGATGTGTCTGTGGGTTGTGTGTTTCTGGTGGTTGCAGGTCATGGTATAGCCCACTTACACATTGCTATTTGGAATTAGTAAATTATGTTGTTCTTTGCTCTGAATTTCTAAAACTCCTCAGGAAGGATTTGGTGTAAAATAGAGGATTAGACAAAAATAAAATACTTAGTCTTGAAACAGGAAAATGCAATTTATACCACTGCACTAGTTGGCTCATCAAATTGAAGATGCTGAATTTATGTGACATGAGTTCTTGTTGCTGTAACAAATTTAAAAGATTACGTTGAAATGGAACAAGATACTTACACAAAATCAGGTTAAATAACGTTTTCAGATGCACCTACATTCCGGGCACAGGAGACTAGCTAACAAACAAAAAACATTTGTTGAACTAGATTTCATCCACAGACAAAATTTTTCTAGAAATTTCAAAACAATTTCCACATGTTACTGTATTGGTTTCAGTATACATGTTCCTGGGCAAATTTTGTGCTGGCTAGTGCTGCTTTTAAAGCCATTATAGGCTGTAGGATTTTATAGGATTGTGTAATCCCAAATTTGGCTTTCTCTAAATCAGATTCATCAATTTAATATTGACATACTAGAAATGACATATTAATTATGCTTATATTCTTATAAGTGTTTTTCTTAAAAGAAAGTGAGGATGCTTCTTTCTCCTGCTGCTTTTTTTCCCCACATAGGTCACTTTTGTACTACACAGTGACACATAAAATACCTTCAAGCATTTGCACAAAGATGATAATGTTGAAAGTCGTTTTATACTCTAAATTGCACTCTGAAGTAGTTGAATTTAAGCAGTGATACAGAGGTCCATTATGAAAAACTTAAAAGCTGAAGCTTGACTGTATACTCAAGCTTTACTGTATGCTTCTGCATTTAAGCAGTTATATCTCAAGGAAATTCATACGTATGAGCTGTCTGATTTTCAGCCTTTTCTGTCCAGAGCTTATCATTCTGATCAGCACAGATTCTGCATTTTCAGAAGCTGTGTCCCCTGCTGCATGGTGGCTCTCACATTAAGCTAAGCAGCACAGCAGCATGCAATAGAAATGCAGATAGGAAAATTTATTTGGTCATGTCTGATCACAATAAAACTAATCCACTGTGCAAGTCACCTTTTTTCAGCAATTTTGCAAGTGAATGGGACTGTTTGGAAAAGAGATTAAGTTTAGGCCAATGTCTAGTCAAAAATCCATGTTTTAATATGGAATGTTATCCTGCCAAACTCCAACACCAAAAAGTGTTCTATTGACATCACTGGAAAAATCTTGCTAATCTACATCTTTTATAATCTGAAGAACTGGCTCTGCCAGTGCAGGCACATGTGCCAAATCCCCAGCTGGATTAATTGTGCAGCTGCAGTAGAGCTCTGCACAGGTGTGGGAGGGCTGGAGCAAGGATTTTATGACTTCCAGTAGTCCAGACCATAGGATTTCCAGAAATTAAATAGACCACAGATTAGAACAGTAATTGCAATGATCAGTCTATCGTACATGTATACACAAAGCAGGTTGGTAACAGAGAGTTGGTGTTGCTGTAAATATAGGAAGAATTACATACATTTGCGCTGGTTTTTAGTGAAGGAATATATTTGGGCCTAATTTAAATTAGATTACTGCATTGATACTTAAATGTGCAGTCACATAGACACTGTTGGAGAAATTGTTGAAGTTCTAGTGAAGATGTAGAGAGAGAATCAAAGCAACTTATTCTCCTCCTTAATGCTTCTCTCTGTGGTTTTTACATTACTACACCATAGCATTAAACATCTCCCATATGGAGAATGAGAGAACCAAGCTGTCTTTCAGATGATCAAGTCGCTTCAAGTTTCAAACGATGGGATAAGCATTAACTAATTCGACAGGGAGGAAGTCATTAATTTCTCATTTTAACTTCTGTTGCAGTGTCTGTTTCAGGCATGCTCAAAATTCCAAGTAACAAAGATTCAGGTATGTTAAATATGGTAATCACAAAACCAGCCAAAATGAAAATGAAATTGCAAAATGTTATGTCTGTCCACAATCTTCTCTTCTCATATCCAAGCACTAATAGCCTTTTCCAAAGTAAAAGCTTAGATTAAAAAACACTTGGAGTCTCACTTGTAATACTTCATTGGAAGACAGCCCTGAGTATTCTTCTGAAATGCAGAGTGCTTAATAACCTGCCTTGACTGTGAATGCTGTCAAATATTTATGCTTGCTTCCTTCCAATGTTTATTCAGAATGCATTTTTGTACAGCTAGGAAGGTTGTTAGGAGCTGATGACTGGGACTGCAGAATGACAGATATTCTTAAAGGGGAAGAAATAAAAACTTTCTTCCCAGAAGATGCAGATGGTGATGCAGCCTGTGATGTGTGGTGTGAATTAGTGATGAGTAAAGCACCATCCATGCAAGATGAAAGACTAAATCATAGTGAAGAGGATTCCTCAATAAATGAATCCCTTGGAAGAAAAGCACCACTTAACAGCCCAGATTTAACCAACTTGAAACACAGGCACAGAAAGAATTAAATTATTGACTAAGTAGCTTGTAAAGACATGGAGTGGAAGAAGGAGGGAAAGTACAGTGCTAACTTTTTAATGATTTTTCCATCAGCTTGAGTATTCTTCAGTGAAAACTACAGTCAGGTGTCTTTCTTATATAAATTTTTCTGATCAGTTCTAACAGACTAAAATAATGTTAATTAGCAAATAGATAAATAGTGTAGATTAAGGTAGTTAAAGGTGCTCTCCAAGACAATTTTCTTTAGAATTTGTCATTCTCATTTTCTTTAGAGAGGATAAGTCTTCACTCTCAGCAATTATCCTGCATAATTCACCCCCCTTCAGATTTTAAAATAGCTGTGCAAATATGATGTAATCTCCCAGTATCCCTACGAGCCAGATAATGCTGTCTTTCACATTTTATGGATGACGAGATCAAGATTTAAACAGTGAGTGCTCTATACGCTAACCCAAAAACCAGAGCAAAGGTAGCAACTCTTAGCCACATGGTCTCAGCTATTTTATGTCAGTCAAACAGATACTACTCTGCATGCCATCCATTTTCAAGCCAGTGCAGAAGGATGCCCATGGTCTTACTTCTTCTTCAAAGTGCTAAAAGAACTTCTC
Source organism: Urocolius indicus (assembly GCA_013401255.1). Classification (NCBI taxonomy): domain Eukaryota; kingdom Metazoa; phylum Chordata; class Aves; order Coliiformes; family Coliidae; genus Urocolius; species Urocolius indicus. Next base: position 436,010 of record WBNH01002582.1, on the reverse strand, counting down.
TAATCTACTTATCCTATATACTGCACAGCGATTCTCAGACTGGCTCAGTGATGTAGAAAAAGAAGACCTTAGAATCACAATGTGTATTTCAACAAACCTCTCTCCTAAAAAAAGAGAAGAAGACAGGCCTTTAAATGTGCTCATGATTCAGTGAAACTGTGCTACTTTAGGCTAAGCCAAAAGGAGGATCACCTCCAGATCCATCGGCTTTGTTGCCTTCCCATCAGCCTTCTTGCATTTTGTTCTGTCTAGAAGATGGAGGTTACATGCCTTCATTTTGTATTTGCAAGGTGGAAATAAAAGATGTACTGCTGAGTTGCTAAAAAAACTCCACACCACTCATAATCAAGGCAATGAGTACTTATTTTGCAAAGGTCTCACAAGCTCAGAGCCTAAATATATCTTACCAAACCAAAGGATTTCATGCCTAATTGGAAAGCCAAGCTTTTCAAATAAAAAAGTAAATAAGGAAAATTGGAGGCCTGGAATTTGAGTATGTGCTAGTTGGAAAGGAGCTATTTAAAGAGATGAAAATCCAAATGCAAACAAGACAATATAAGGAGATTAAAATATGAGGTATGCCAGAGAGGAAGAATAATCTGATTTGAACACTTCTTAAAAAATATTCCTTTTTACTGATTCCTACGATCAGCACAGCTCTTTTTCTCTCTGCACTGTGTTTCCAAAGTAGTGAGTAACTGACAGGGAAGAACACACAGTGAATAACTGACACAGAAGAACACCTCATTCTTTTCTCTTTCTTAAATGTAGCACTAAGTCTACCAAGTCCATATGAAGTAAGTGAAATTAAAAATCAGAGAAAAGGAGTAACCTAATTTTCAAATGAGTTTTTAGATGTAAGCCTTTAGGATCTATATTTTCTGGCTGGTCCACCAAAGTAAAGGCAACCAAGTTGAACTATTATTTTCTTAAATGACATGTGGTTTTATGTGCATAGACCATTTTGTCTTTTATACTCACAATTCTGAAAAGACTAATGTGTACTTTTGGCTCCACTTATTTAGGTAGAAATCATAGTCATTTAGAAGATGGATTTTTCAGGCTAAGTTGTATACTAGAAGCAAACTAGCACAAATATTGCACACTTTGCTTTGCTATATAGTTTCACCTTTGTCTGCTTAAGGGGAAAATTATACCTCTAGGTCACGGGGCAGAGGTGACTGTCAGAAGTCTTGATCCTGTCAGGTGGTTTTATATATAAGATGAGACTTTTCTTTTACACACAGGCTGTAGAACCTGTATCTACTAAGTATCCCCTTCTTCAGTGAGTGTGAGTAGAAAGTGTACAATTCAGCATGCAGCTGGCAATCCATCATTTGATTCAAAAGTGCTGACAATTGCTTTTTGAACCTTTTCTTTGTTGTATTGATGTCTCAATAATACTGATGCTAATACTGATAAGCAGTGGTTCTTTTCCTGGGAGAGAATGATTAAATTACCATTTTAAGGTAGACTCTGTTAGGTCTCATTTTGCAACTATCAGAATCTGTTCTGCAAAACTAGTTTTATAAGTTTAAATGTTAGTTCAAAATCTCCTGGAAAGTGTCACTGAGCAGAGAAAGGGAGAATACTTCCAGAAAAGATTAAAATACTTTACAAGGCATTGTAGAATTGCAGGCACTAGATTGACCTCCCAAAAGGGTCTCTGACCTGGATCACTGGTGACGAATACCTGAAACAGGCAAACTAGGAGAAGTTATTTTTTACAAGGAAATGAGTTACTGCTGTTGTGGCGTGCATATCAGAAAAAAAGGTTTAAAGAGATAAATTCTTAATGCAAAGGTAGCAAGGGATATTGATAGTGAAAATTAATAAAAGCAATTAGCTTATGTTATAATCTTCTGAAAACAGATACTTATTCTTGCACAGCAGGAGGAAACCAGATTCTCAATTAATTGTGAGAACCTGTTTTTGGGAAAAAAAAAGCTTTTAAGTTAAAATAAAGCAAAGTCCCTCCAGATGCTTGTAAAATTTCTTTTTATTCAGCTTTTTAAACTGTAATAATATTTAAAACTGTATACAAGTCACACAGTGTGTGTGGAATTACATCATGAGATTCAGATTATAACTTTTCTAGGTCTGCACATGAGAGCTGCAATCATGTTAGTCAACCTAGAACCTACACCTTTAATCATCTTAGGAGAGAGTGTATTGATTCTTAAAATGCAGCTCCCTACCTTCCAGTGAAATTAGATCAATACATCAACATACGTGGCTCTAGTATACAGTATAGCACTGGTTTAACCACAGCTTCTGTGAATGCAGGTGCAGTACATCTCAAATGGAATTTTGAGAAGGAATATAAATTAGTTTAAAAAATAGCATAGGAGCAACAAGTAGAGAGCCTCAGGGTTTTTGAGTAATGTCTAATTCAGGTATAAGGGATTTTGTTGTTTTGTGAAGGCAAATAGCCACGTACTGAAAAATCTTCGTGAAGCACTTGCATAATCTTTCTCATGCCCTTAGTTTCCTCTTTTTAGTTGAATACAGTCTTCCTCCCACACCACATTAAATAGCCTTCATGGATTAGAAAGGAACAACAGTGGAAACAATAGCTCATACTACAGTGATCTGAGTTCATTCCAAATACTCTGAGGAGCACAAGTGGCACTGGTGGCTTCTTGCTCTGCAGTTTCCCACTCCTACTGCCTTGCACATCTGGAAAGTAGAACAGAACAATTCAAAAAAATGAGGCCCAACTCTCGTTTTCACTAATTTATGTAGAAAAATAAATACTCCTTCCATAGATAGTGTCCTAGAGAATTAGAGGGTGAAGTTTGTAGGAATGGAAGATTTAGAATCCAAGAGTTTATAGCCTAAGTCTAACTATACATGTGTGCTGTGTGTATTAGTGTAAGCAGTGGTATTGGAGAAATGGCTGGGATGTCTGGAGAACAGCACACTGAAAAGAGGGATCTTGCTAGTCCCAAAATGTACATATCATTGCAGTTTTGCTGCTGTTTATTTTCATGTAACCAAAATGCTTTTTGGCTGCTTTTTTGTAGTTAAGTTTTGTCTGTCGTTCTTTAAAGCTGAGACGTTTGATCTGCTGCAGTAGAAAAAGCTGACCTCAATGCCCAAAAAAGATACTTTTATTTTGTCATGTCACTGGAATATAATCTTCTGATGTCAGACTCTTCTTTAATTAACTGAAATCTCAGTCCTATAAGTGGCTATTTGTTCAACTTTTTTTTTATTTTTTCTGGTTCCTCAGTAATTCCAAAATACTTCAGAAATGAGCAATAAAGGAATTTATTTTCATGCTTGAATACATTATTTGTTCCTATAGCAGAATCCTTTCTGGGTAAGAAATTCCTGTATTCATTCATTTCTAAATTCATTCATTTCATTACTAAAGTAATTTAATGATGGTCTCATATTTTATTATAATTTTCTGCCTTAAGCCTTTAGTGGCTAGTTTTGCTGCATCTTGTTCTCTGATTCAGACTTTGCTATTATTATTTCTTAGTTACCATGTTAATAAGAGCACTTCATTTCTGTGTGCTCTACAAAAAGTAATTAACATTGACTTCTAATGAAACATGAACCATGAGCTTTCACAATGCCAGACAACTAATCAAATTGTCCATCACACAGGATACCTTTTCAGCAAGGCTTGGCAGGAGACACCAACTTCTTCTGGAGAACTTTGCCTTTGGAAGCCTCTCCAACACTGGATAGTCTTTGAGGCACTATGACTTTACTGCTCATTGTCTTCTCTTTGCAAAATTTCTTCACTGCCCACTCCCGTCACAGGTCCCATAGATGACCACCAACATAGACGGCAATTGCTGCTAGGCTTCTCTTTCCTAGGGTTAGAGGAGAGGACGGGGAGCCTCAGGCAGCCTTGGGACTCCTTGCATCCCAGCTGTGCTATGAGAGAAGCAGCGCTGCTCTAAGCTGCAGCAGAGGCAACAGGTATGTAGTCACAGCCCTGCTGTGCTGTGGGAGCTGCACTGTCACAGTGAGGATTACTGCTTCTTTGCTCTTAGAAAAATCTGGTACTTAAGGTCTTACTGAGTCCTGTTGATCTGTGACAGTGTCATGGTGTCAGTCAGTAGCAGAGTGAGAGATATAGCTAGGAATCCTCCAGAAGGAAAACAATTCACAGGGAAAAGGGGGCCAAGACTGATGATTGTGGAGAAGATACCTCTATCCCTGCAAGGTGGCAAAATCTTTAATGAGAAAAGCCACCAACATAAACCATAATTTTGGGAGCTAACGTGTCCCTTATTCAATATCCCAAGGCCCACTGTCATTATCTTTTACTTCTGAGGGATAAGGCTTGATGCTGGCACCCACTGCCAGCTTACGTTGCCTCTAAGATGTGAGAAACTAAATGCCCTCTGACTGACGATACTAGGAAAAGACAGGTCTGAAGGTGTCCTGGCTAGTTTTGCTCCTCCCAGGAAAGTTTCTGGAAGAATAGTCTTTTAAACTGTGTTATTTGTTTCCCCTACAAATGCTGTGCATGTTTGATAGTTCATGTTAGTTCTGCCTCTGTGATTCAAAGGTCTGAACAGTGCTACTGCCTCATTTAAAATGTGTGATGTTTGCAATGGATTGCACGCAGTAGACTTTTGAACCAGAAAGACCCATGAATACATTATAGCCTCTGTTCTCACCCCTAGTTTCTCCCATGCCCTCCCTATGTGAGCTGTATGCTGAGTGCAGGGCTGTGCCACATGCAACAAAAGTTCTAAAAAATTCTACGTATTTATTTTGCAAGAAAGGAAGAAAAAACTCCAAACAAATTGGAGTTGTCAACAAAAGGAAATTGTTGTTTTCATTGCCTTATAAGAAAATTCATGAAGAGGGAAAAGGAAAAGGTGCATTTCCTACAAAGCTAACTTCTCATCCCTGAAAACCACAGGCACCTGTGTTTTGTGAACAACATTAAACAAGCAAATAAAAACCAGAGACTGCAGGGATTGCATTACTGGGAAATAATCAAAGCTAAACAGAGCAAAAGGAAGGGAGGGCAAGGAGGTGTACTCCCTCTCCCAGCCCATACTAGGGGATGCACCACATGAAAATCTCTTCAGCCACATTTTACCTCTGATACTCTGCCTTGGATATCCTGACTTACTTCCAGGCTGCATCTTCAGAGAAAGAAGAGTGTACCAAGTGAATGAAAGTTACTGCATTCCCACTCAGATCCAGTGCTTTATTTTTAAGTTATTTTGCTTAACATACATGGGTTATTTTTGTCTGAGATACGTTGATTTCATGCTTAAATAATTCAGCAAACTCTTCTTGTTATTGTTGCAAATTGTACTGTTGCCAAAAGCTCATGGAACTCCGCTGTTAGTGCCCACGTGGGAAACTTGTAATGCTGCTCTGAATGGTCTGCAGTTCCTTCTGCTCCATTCATTGGGGTTTCACATTTCTTTTTAGCACAGACCCCAATTCTCTGCGCTCTTTTACATTCTGTGTTTAGTCTAGTACTATTCCTTGCTTGCTGGCAGTTGTACTGGAAAAAGATTGTTGATATTATTCTGGCATATATAAGCAGTAAGGATTACACCACAGTCACTTTGTTGCTTTTAACTCATATTTGAGCTTCTTGATGGAATTCTCCCTTTACGTTTTTTTCCTGTTCAGATACAGTAAGCTTGGCTATCTCTCAGAGCACAAAAGATACAACAGGTACAACAGGAGGCAGAGCCTCCATTCACTAGATGCATTACAGTATTCACTGTACTGCAATGTGCTGTCATTCTCCTTAAGCATTACAATATTCCTCTAGAGGGAGGAATTCAAGTAGTTAAAAAAATTGGATGCCTGTTTCTTTCAATTCGTTGATGCCTGTAGTTTGAGGGTCCTGTTTTTTACATTTGCAAGTCAGTTAAATGTTAATTATTATCCTTACCAGAATATTATCTCTCTTGATTAGTATTGCAGGCATTTATGGTAATGAACCATTCCTGTGGCTCCAAATGTTAAATGCTGTTCTTAGCATGGGTCTGTCTCTGAAACACAGGGACTGAATGCTCAAGCAACTTTAGCTACCTATATCCATCAACTGAAATAACCATTCAAGTTACTGTTCTGCAAGAAGTTTGCTCACTACATATTAAAACTGTTTTCTACTTTCTATAACATCAATAGACTTTTCATGCAAGTGAAATACATATTGTTTTTCCTCTCAAGCTTCAGTTCAACATAGGACTTAAGCAAACATGTAAATCCAACTGGAGCTTAGTTTTGCGTGCACTAAGATTCTTTCCCCTGCAAGAGTGTTATTAAACAATCTGTAATGAATATGAGAATTAGAATCTCTCATTTTAAAATGCCTTGCTGAATCAGTTACAGAAAAAAAAATAGATCACAGGCCTTTAATCTTAAATCATAAAACCAGAACTATCATTTAGTACTAAAGTTCATAACGTTTTATACTCTTTGCAACTATTTTAGCTGAATTTTTTGTCCTACTATGGCTGTAGTTACATTTGAATTCAATTAGGTTGGTTGAGGTACATAGATCAGATATTCTATTACCAGACTTTATATCAGCTTGGATAGTAGATATTGCACCTAGTTACTGAAAAAAGTATGAAAGGTATTCCTAGAAATTGGAAACCAGGAGACTTCATTGAAGCTGCAGGTAGATGGAATACAATAGTAACTAGAGACAATAATAAAAAATCTGCAGAAATACAAAGGCAATAAAGAGGAATATTTTATTGAAAAGTAAAAACACTCTCAAATTTACTAGCATCCATTTGTTGTGTAAACATGGGAGTGAATAAAGGAACTGTTTGGTTTATGTTATTTTTCTCTTTTTTAGCGTTTTTACCAAGGTTTGTCTCAAGTGGTTAATGAAGCCCCTACACATACAAAGGTTTAGAGGTAGATTGCTGTCATAGATTAGAGATTATTAAAGCAGTAGAAAATAAAGCAGAAAATTTGGTAAAATTCCAAAGTGGCAAAGAATCGACTGAGGAGCACCCCATAGTAAGACCAGTTGTTTAACAGAGTCTGGAATTGAGGGAGAACATTTGCAAATTAAAATTTGCATATGGCACAGGATTTGTTAGGTTAGCCAAGACTGAAGAACTCTTGAGGGACCTATACAATTCAGGCACTTGGGCAGCACAATGGCAGATGGGATTAAATGCTGACAAATACATATTGGAAAGGATAATTGGGTTAAAATATGATTACATCAGCTCCCTTAGCTGTTTAACAGTCTCATTTTCAAACACTTCCTTTGAAGTAGTTGGCAAACAACCACTTGTTTCAGTTAGAGACGACCCAGATCTGCAGTCTGAAATCTAAGTGTAGCCCTATAGCTTGTTTGGGAAATTTATGCAGATAACAGATTCCATTGCTGCCTTTTCATTCAACCAGATGCAGAGATTTGGCTTTTTTTTTTTTTTAAATTTGCTGTGTGCTACCACTGTTCTCCTCCTCACTAGTCCCTGCAATGTTATTATTGGGTCCCATTGCAATGGCCACACTGAATGTTTACTCATACAAGCAGCTATTGAAATTGATGGAGCTTTCCCTTCGGTGGGAGCTTTGGGATATGTTGTGCCACTGCCATTAGATCTAGTGCCAGCTACTGTGAGCAACTGTGTCTTGCTGCCCGTGGCGTGGCTGGAGCTGGGCTCTGCAGGACTGTGGGTAGTGCCTGTCTGGCCAGCACATACCAACTGATGCACTAAAGGGCCAGATATGTGCAGCTCTGTGTGTCCCACCAGTAATCTGCCAAACACACCATATGCTGGTTGTATGATTTAGGGTAACTTGTGAGCTCACCCAGAAGGAGGAGAAAGCAAGCAGTGTTCTACTCATTTCAGTTCTTCCCTCCTTCAGGTGTTAGTGGTTTATTTGTCTTTTAGGCTATGCTGATGAAACTCAAACAGGCCTGGCTGTTGGCAATCAATGTGGATACCATCCCTGCACCACAAATTTTTTTGTTGTTTCCAGCTTAGAAAAATCAGTTCTGAATTCTAATATACTGTGGTCTATAAGAGTATCGATATTAGCCAACTACAGTGATATTTGAGACTCAAAAAGGCTAGATGCTGAGCTAACAAATATCCAGGAATCACTTCAAATGAACCAAACTGTTCCGGTAAATAAAAGTGATTTCAAGTCCATTGCCACTCTCCTGAATTTCATTTGACTAGATATTCCCCAGAACAGTGCTTTCTCTGGGCATTGTTGAAGTTCTGGGATCATCTGAAGAAATAGTTATTCACATTAGCTCTTGTTTCCTGAAATATCTGTTCACATTGTATAGCTCAGAGTAGTATCTTCCTAATGATGGACAGTGTCTACCTTTTTGTCCATTTCACCAGTCTATTCCAGGAATATATATGATCATCTTAATCCATTTCTACCTTTGTTATCACAGATCCCTAAAATTGCTTTTCTCACTAGATTAATTATAGCAGATTTCCTTCTAGTCCAGCACTGCCCTTCCTCCAGTCCCTTGCTAGTACTTAGATGTCTTCTGGAGGGACCGTGTCTGCCTGCACCCTCCATGGCTGAGGCAATGAGCACTGACCTCTTCATCCTCAGCAATGGCTGCACCACCTGTGCTGGGGTCTTTCTCTGGGGACTTATTCTTCTGTAGCTGGCTGCAAAGCTGTTCCATTGCTTTGCCTCTTTGGCCCATCCAGAGTTTTCCCTCTCCACTGTAGGCATCAGGTCCAGACTGGCCTCAGGAACTGGTCTGTTCTCTCTTCAGGAGCTTGGGGAAAGATCAAGAGTGAGCAGTAGGTACATAGAAGAAATTAAGAGACCATTTCTTCTCACAGTGGGTGGAAGCGGAGAATGGGGGTGGGTATCTCAGATGTCCTGTTTGTAACGACCCTATATTTCAAGCAAACAGGGAAGAACTGAGAAGATATATGAGTAGGGAAGAAGGAGAGAGAAAAGGCAGTGTCTACCTCCACTGTGCTCCGTGTCTCTCTGGCTTCTTGCCACCTAGACCCATCTGATGTTTTTTCTGCCTGCTTCTAGATCCTCCTGAGACTGAACTCTTCCCTCTCCATCCTAGTGTTTGGCTAACCTTGGAGATCCTTCCTGCCCTGGAACTTCTCTGTCCATCATTCCTTCTTGAATCTGGCTGACTCCTGCAAGTCCTCTTCCCCTCTGGCCCCTTAAACTCCCTTTACCAGAAAACTGAACCTTGCCTCCATGGCTGAGATGTTCTGAGCCAGACCTGCACTCCTTGAATCTTTCCCTAGTGCGTCTGGTAATATCAAACAGATGTCTGAAGGAACTGGGAACTTTGCCCATTCCTAAGGGAAGCTGGGCTCAGACTTTTACATGAGTAATGTCCTTGGTCTCCAAAACTCAACTTGTCCCAGGCTCTGGCTGTTCACCAGAACCATCTTCCTTTTCTCCTATGACCTCTTCAAATCTTTCTAACAGCATACATTTTTTTGTCAAGGGGAATAGATGACTGACTTTACAAAACATTTCATTTGGCCATCGGGTATGTGAATAAACTAGAGAGTATAAGACAGCAAGTATATTTGCTAGTGTGTATAAAGTAAATGTGGTGACTATAAAGCTGTTGGAGGTGCAATGTCAAGCAATGCCCAGCTATGCTTTTCACTAAGAAAAGGAAAGATTTGCATGCATGCTATAAATTAATGGCACTTTTGAAACTAGTGTACAAAGACCCAGGGTTGTGGAAATGTCACTTTGGTTTTGCTTCAATCCCTGTTGTCAGCCAGCTTCTATTTTAAGGATGAAAATGATAAAATACTTACAATATTTACAAATACATCTCAACTTCCTGGTACTTTAACACTGATACAGTCCATTCAGATTTACAGTAGGTTTGGTCCAATGTGGGTGAATGGATTTGAAACTTCACTCAGATATTTAGGAGGTTTAAAGATCTTCTGTTCACATTGTTTCTCCTTTCTGATTCTTCTTCATATTGGAGGCAACACACATCATACAATGTATGGTTTTAGCCTAAATTTTAAAATCATCAGGTAGAGATAAATATGCAAAATTATTCAAATGAAAGATTCCAAAACTTCTGATTTCTGCTAGAAGCAGAAGTGGACAGAACTCCTGAGTCAGAGACACTTTGTAGTTTGTATAATTGAAATAAAGGCCAAAATGTCACGAGTTTAGTCTATTTTTGGTCTTCAGAAGTTTGCTGAAAGAAAAAACATGTGTTATGAAACATCACTGCTGTTGGTGAGTGCAAAACTGCTAGTTTTATTACTTTTAATTTTCACACCTCATTGTACCAAATGATCCTGAAATAGCCTTTCTGTTCTTATTAAAATGGGGCTTTTATTTACATAAAAGTTAAGACTTGTGATGTAAATAGTCCTGAGAGTATCTGCAGATCTTACCCAGTTTTTTGCTTTGGCTGCTCTTGCTGTATCTAAGCAGTCTATTTCTATTTCATCGACATTTAATGTAACAGACTAGTTTCTTTAAAGTCAACCAAAGTCATACTTTTTTTATAGAAAAATAGAAAATGCTGACCTGACAATGTAGTTTATTACAATGGAATCGATTTAAAAATATTTCTTTGGGGATCTATCACTCTCTTGATTGTTTTCTGTATTTCACAAAGCCCAGACTCTGACACTGGAAAACACTTAGCCCAACTTTTTCTGATTCATGTATCATGATCATGATTCATAATAGGACTTAGCAGTCCTATTAGACTTCTTAATACTCGAGGTGGATGTTTATATTAAAAGAAACAAAGTTACTGTTTGAGTTTTAATTGATATTTGTATTTAATCTTAAGATTTTTTTTAATTCCCTTACAGTTTGGAGGCCCCAGACTAAGAGACAGCGTCCCTTTAGCAACGGTGGAAGTTTCACAGACTTCGAACTTGGCTCTCTTACAGTTTATTCTCAATATAAATATACCATCTGGGAATGCTTGATTCAATGTTTCCCACATAATTGCTTTCTCATGTCAATTCTCCATTCTTTTACTGTGTGAAGTAGCCTTTTAGTGCACTATTTCAGAGGACGACGATAGCAGCCAACAGTACATGAGATACTGAATGGGATGGAAATAATGGTAGCAGCATGAAATGTTCATGGTTTGCAGTGTTTTGTCAGTAAGATCAGTAGCCTTAGGAGAAGAAGGACTCTATGTGTATGTGTATGTATAGAAAAGTCAAACAAATGTACTCCTTCAGAAAAGGCACTGAAAAATATGCCTAATATGAAGTGTATTCATATAATTGGAACTTCAGGAAATTTAGGCTTCTTGCTTTTTTTTGATTACAGGAGTTTTCTAAATGGCCTTAAAAAAGGCTGGCAGAATTTCATTTTACTCTGTGTTTAAAACTATTACCTCCGAAGACAGAATTACTTGCTTTCTTTCTTCTATGGCTTATTTTCTTCCTTCATAACTGGAAAGTTGATTTGGTGACTGAGGTGATATAGCATAAGTGCAAATTCCTTTCCTATAATCAACAAACTAACATTTTTGTCACAGAAAAGCAGTACCATTTCTATTGGTTTGGCTGAAGCACACAACAAAGAGAAATGTCATTTTTAACATATTGTAAAAGGACAAATGTCACATTTAACATTTTGCTTGTTTATTTTAAATTAATGGCTAAAGTAGTTCCATTAAAAATGACATCTTCTGTAGGAGCCTCTGCTAGTTTGTGTCCATGCAGTATGCTCTACTGACTCTTATCAAACTTTCTTGCCCGTTGGACAAGCCTTAGTCAGAAACCCATGGGGACTGGGTAAGATCTTCTCTGTCCTCTGGAAGCATCTCAAGAAAAGAATCATAGAAAACTAAGGTTGGAACAGATCTTTGAAAGTCACCTTGTGCCTCATGCTCAAAGCAGGCACAGCTTCAAAGGTAGTCTGCAGCCTTGTTCAGCCAGATGTTGAAAATTTATTAGGATGGGGGTTGTATTTTCTCTCTCTAGGCATCTTGCTCCACTGCTTAACTTGTGACAGTGAGAGCACATGAAAAACTGATTCTTTACATCCTATACAAACTTTTCTTGCTGCAAATAGTGATTGTTGCCTGCTGTCCTTTTCCTGTACACTTCTGAGATGCCTGTACACCTCCTGTGATGGTCCTCCATGATACAGTGGCCATCCTGTAGTGAATTGATGTAGAAAGCTACCAAAACAGCTACAAATGTGTGTATTTCCCTTTTTCATATAATACCTTAGTGACCTGTTCTGTCAGGAATGCACATACCATAAACTGATGACGGAAAGTGAATGAAGCACAAGTCTCTCATTTCTTATATAGTGTCTATGAGCACACAATGTAATATATAACAACTTCCATTTTTTAAAGAAGGGACTGTCTGTATTTAATGATGTCAGTGACATTTGGGTTATGTGTGGTTTTGAAGTAGCTATGTATAATTTAGGCAGGTGAGTTTTATTATTCAGTTTCTATGTTGGTACTAAACCCATAAACAGCCTTTTAAGATAATATTAGGCCCTACCTAAATCAATGAAGTGCTGGACTAGAGCTTAAGACTAGAGAGTATGTAATATTAAGTAATTGCATATTAAATCATCAGCAAGGACTTATCAAATGAATGATATCTTTTGTAAATATGTAAGGCCTGCAGGTCTTTTAGAACATTTTAAAAGTTCCTATACGTATCCATCTGCATCTTCAGACACCAAAGTTTTTTTAAACTCATTCAAAACTACCATCAAAGCTTTCCATTGAGTTTCATGTTGGGTAACTTGTTTTCATTAGAATATACACATACTTTGGTGCTTAGATTTTGCATATTTATCCTTCTTTTGATATGCAATATTTAAATAAATAAAGACTTTGCATGTAGATTGACCATGACTTTGGAAACTATAAAGATATTTAGATAGCTGTCAAAAATTATGTTGACTTATTAATAACTACCACATGGCTTAAATATTTCTTTTTAGTCACATTCACATCATGCTTTTATCCTAGCTAATTGTTATTAATCTAAACATTATTCAGCATAATAAAGCTTAATACATTCTAGCTCATACTCTGTACTTTTTCCATTATAATACAACTGTTTGTCATAGAAGAGAAACTTTTCAAATACACTTTTATAACTTCCATAAGAAAGCCCTCAAGTACTTTAAAGTGCATTACAAAATCTGTAATCCACTAACAGAAATAATAAAATGTGCTACATCCCTCCACATCCACAGAAATAACCTCAACAGAAGACTTTTCTTAATGCAGGTGAAGGTCTTAATTATACTCCTTTCCTGAGAATACCACATACATACATAGTGCTTTTTTGTACAATGTAGTGTAGTCATATTTTGCAGAGAGCCTTAGCTTGTTGTGTCTGGGCAGCTGACTTTGGGAATGGGTATCTTTTGAGTAAGGGGATGAAAACTAGTAGAGCTTGAGTTGAATTTCTGGTTACTTCACATTTCAATTGTTTTACACCACACAGTGGGAAATAAGAATATCTGGGATTGTCATGGTTTGTGTGTTTTTATTTCTGCATTAGTCTTCACCATCTGGCTTAATAAATCTCTTTTCGTGACAAGGATACCTCCTTCATTCAGAGTCTTGTAGAATCACTCTGTGGGCTTGCTGCTTTTCTTAAAGTAAGGCAAGTCACAGCTCCCCAGATGATATCAGTGAGCTCTTCCCTAGCATATTTCAGTACAGCCTCAGCTGAAGTTGTTATGGCTGTGCCTATGGTTAGTATAACTTGAGCTCCCATCAGCAGCACAGAACACTTCCCTGAAGCTCTTACCATAGCTTGCCATGCTCCTCTTATCCACCTCACCTGTTCTGTTGCACTTTAGCACTAGAGTTTCCTAATTGCTGCACTGATCATGGACAGTTGCTTTCCTAGTTAGAGTCAATGCTAAGAAAATGACCAGCTATGTTCTAATATGTGAGGAATTGAATACACAGCTGTCTGAGCCTCTGCCTGTCATGACTGATCTTGCACTGCGTGGCTAGAGCATGCAGAAGGCAATAGTGCTTCACCTGTGATTAATAACTACTAAAGGCCACAGTGCTATCATGGTCTGTTGTGGGTTTTAATGTAGATAGCCCAATGGAATAGAAAGTGCACTGACCTAATCAAACTTTTTCCTATGGTCAGAAAAACATACATGTGTCTATTTCAAGAGGAGGAGAGGGGGTAAAGGCTGGCAACTGAGTTTGATGCAAAAATAGGAAAGGATCTGCCTCTCTGCCTTTAACTTCAGAACTCCTTTTTTCTTGTGTTTTACCTGATCCTTTAGAAAACTAGGCACAGAAGTCTTGCAAGCCAGGTAACAAAGGATTTTATTTAAACTAAGTAGGTTAATTTTCAGAGCACTTGCCATCTCAAGAGGCTGTACAAAGCTGTGGGGAATTCAGGCTCCCACAGTGCCATGAAAGGACTCTGATTTTTGTTATGTAGGTATATAAACTGGTATAACTATAAACAAAGAAATGAAATGTCAAGAGTTATCCCTAACCTAGAATCCTCCTCCTTTCACCTTAAATCCCTTGTTTACCCTGTAGACCACACCTGTTTCTCTTTGCCTTCCAATAAGCACAGGTATAACAATATCCTCACTACAGCTGCACAGCATTTATCACTGCTGATGTTTCCATTACATGCAAGTACATGACTTTTCATTTTGCATTTAATTAAATGCTTTTTATAGTTTTATTATGAGATAATTAATCTGTCAGAAAACAACCAGAGATTGTATATGAAATCCTGGAGATACACCAGTTTTTCTCAAGCACTGTTTAGATTATATTTATAGCCTTTAATTTTAGAGGTAATAACTATTGTCTCTAACAGTGAATTCATTTGGGACAGAGTTGTGATATCAGATACACTATTAGCTTTTTCACCTGCTGTTCTCTGTCTTCATTTCTTTCTCACAATCAGCAGTTTGTCTGTTTCAGCAGCTAGATTAATTATTTTCAGCTGCACGTGTGATTGGTTTAATTCTTCCCAAATGGCCCAAAATTCACCACAAATATTGCCTGTGCTATCTTCCCTATTTGTTTAAGTATGCTTCAGAAGTGCTACTTCACTTTTAACTTTTACATCTAGAGAGCAAGTCATTCTCTTCTTGACAACTGTGTGAAAGCAAGTACTAGCTTTTCTTATCTAGAATGTAAACTAGTGAGAGAGTAAATGAGAGATTTGTTCTTTGGAGTTGCATATCCTTCATCTCCTTCTGACACAGAATTCACTGCTATTCTACTTTTAGACAATGACCCAAATCAGCAAATAAAACTAAATTTTGTGTTAAATTGGGCCAAATTTAGCTTCAAAGTAATCCAGGAGAAAAGGTTGTGTTATATACCTGAGCTGACCTTATTACTCTGTCATTAATCTGCTTTGTTATGCCTGAAGAATCATGGGGGTCTCAGAACTGCTGGTAATCTCCTCTGCCATATGTGTGGTAATATCTGAACACAGCAGGATAAATTAAGAATAGTCCCATCCTTGCTTTATTACTTGTGAATCAGCCCATTAATTTTATCTGAATGCAGTTTGTTAGGATTAACAGAGATGATATTTGAATGGCCACAGTGATTACTTCTTAAAAAGTCTTTTCTAACGTGAATTTTTAAACTTAGAAATAAATCAATACTGAAAGTTAAAAACCTCTTCAAATGCAGGAAAAGGAAGAATAAAGAGCTGCCCTATCAATAGGAAGAAACAACTTGCATCAAGGAGACGTAAAATGTCTTTTGCTGCATTTTATGTGAATCCCTAAAGACAAAGTATTGGCTTGGGAACTAGAGCAATTCTTAATGAGGCACCAGAGCTTATAAATCATAGTTCAGTTTGAATTAGTACAGTAAATTAATATTATGGAAAGCTTTTTTTGTTTGTTTTTGATAAACATATCTCTTGTCTGATTTACAAAGAAAACATCTTACAGTACACCCCACTACGATCTGATTGGGCTTGTCCTCTGCACTCTTGTTTTCCACTGTGGGATTTCAGTCAGCTGCATTTGAATTTGAGAGAAGAGTAAATTTTTGTGATTGTTACAGCTTCTATTTAGAAATAACTCGTAAGAGATCTGTCGTAAGAGATCATGAGCAAAGATGACCCAGGATGAGCAGTGACTACCCATGGGCACAGACAGATTAACAAACATATGCCTCCTCTGTAAAAGGCAGCACTCTCTTTTTCTTGTAAAGATATGCCAAGAAGCAATATATAAACAGTGTGTCTGTAAAGTGATGGAAACTGAACAGGAAAACCCGTCTGTTACACAATTAGAGTGATTCCAGAGCATTAACATTTTTATTTATCAAGGTCCTGCCAACGTTCTTGTTTATATTGAACATTGCACCTGAAAGTTTCTGAAACTTTTTCACAGTGATTGATTTTGATACTTCAATAAAAAACAATTTTTCAGCATTGTACAGGTTAATGACTCTCTGTGTCTTTTCAGTTTTGTTATTGTTTACAGGAATATGGTAGAGACTTTATAGTAATATGTACATTTTGACAGCCCAGTGCTGAGAAGGGATGAGAGGATACAACAGCCTCATCTCAATAAGCAAGTTGCAGGGAGTGGTGTGAAGGGCAGAGCCTTGCTGAGAGCCCACAGCCCCCTCCCTGCACAGTCACCCTTTGCAGGAAGGGCAGTGAGGCATGCTGCCATGCCAGCCTCAGTTGTCAAGAGTTTCACATCGTTCTGTATACTTTGACCTGAAAGCCTCTAGCAAGCCTCAGCCAGAGCATGAGGAGCATCTTAAGGCAACTGCTGTTATAGAATAGATGTAATTGACCACAATTACTCAGATCTGTGTTGAAGCCCATGTGGACACTATAGGCAGAGGCTGGAAGGTATCTCTAATAAGTGTTTCATTTAAATGTAGATGTTTTTAAGCACTTTGTAACAATCAGTTGGTTTTTGCCATAGAGTGTCTCAGTTTTGTATCCACCTGCAGTGATTTTATTTGAACTCTCACGGTCTAGAAAAAGTATGAAAGTGAAAAATGCCACAAAAATAGATGAACCTCTTGCAGGGGTTCTTGCCTGGTAGAATGAATCCTGCCATTCCATAACAAGCTTGGCAGCTATCACGAGGCAGGAGGGCATCTTGTTATTAACTCCTGCAGTGCTGCACCCTGAGAAGAAAAGCTGTGGGAAACTGTTTCAAAAAGAAGCAAATATCTGTACCTTCAGATTTTATTTTGTTTACTTTTGGTCTTAAAATAGCAATCTTCCAGTTGGAGAGCTACCAATGTCCTGGTACTTTCAATCAGATCTTATCTGGACATTTGTTTTATGTTCTTTCCTAAAGCTGGCATTTTGAACAGCATGTTATAGCACAGCCTATCCTGGGGTGATTTGGGGGTATTCATATAGGAATAAATGCACAAATAACTAATTATCTTTTGTACCAGTGTATGAAGAATTTAGTTGCTGGTAATCTCTGAAAATACTAATCCAGTCTGATCTAGTTTAGCTTGTAGTAACTTGCTCTATTATCTGTGCGGTTTTCAGATATTACAAGAGCTTTGTATTCTCATTGATGTAAGGCAAGTTTAATTTAAAATACTCATGGATTCTAGATCCAGGCATTTGCTCTCATATTATCCTACTACATGTCAGGAAAGTAATGTTTCCAAGAGAAAGATGGCAGATTGTCAGCTACTGCTGGTGGTAATTTGGGGATATAGCTTTTAATGGATAGAATTATGAAAGAAAAGCATTGACTGCCTATGGCAAAGACAACTTTGTTTGTTGGGTAGTCACAGCATAGTAAGTTAAACTAAAATTCTTGTGCTCTTACTAGAAACAAGAACATTAAAATCACTTATTAGTGATACTGCTGTTATGAGTAGGCTCTGGACAGAGGGTCACATTCATTGTTGATGATTCAGATAGTGAATGTTAAATAGCAACATAGTTTTCTTCAAATAGAAAAAATAGTTGTATTTCACCTACCCTACAAAGGTAACTGTAGTTTCTTTTTCAAGTAGGAAAAACTAGTTTACTCAGATGAAAAGAAGGCTAAGGACAGCCTAATTGCAGCCAAATCTTACTTGAAGGGGAGTTACAAAGACAACAGGCAGACTCTTCATCATAGCAGCAAGTCATATAACAAGGGACAGTGGCCACAAGTTGCAGCTTAGAATGTTTTAGAATGGACATTGAAGAAAAACTGCCTCATTATGAGGGTAGAGCAACGCTAGAGCAGGCTGCCCACTGGCAATGTGGGGTCTGCACTAGGTACTGTAGTGAACTACTTTGAGTATGGAAATGTGACAATCTAGAAAAGTATTTGGCACCTACAAATGGCAAGTGGAAACTGATAGTGAACTGGTGTTGTCATGCATTTAGGCATGTGGTTTTTTTCCAGGCAGCCTTTTTTTATTCTATTTTATTCCTTTTACATAAATTCTCATTAAAAAAAAAAAAAAACAAACCAAAGCAAACAAACAAAACAAACAATTTATTTGTACCAAAAATCAAGAACTAAATTCTTTCAGTTGCTATAAACCAGCGCTTTTCAATGATGTTGGGGAAACTATTGAAGCCACATCTGAGGTTTTTTAAAGCGAGACCCATGTCAATGTCAATATATTGACAAAAATTGATTGATCAAGAAAGGCTTTCTACTGACAGAGGTACAGACATGGCAGCTTGGAATGTTACACAGATAATTTGGGTTTTAAAAAAAAAAAAAAGGCAGCCAGGTCGTGTAAGTGTTACTTCTTTTATTAAAAAATATTTCATAGTACTTTTATAAGACAGGAGTCTGTTCCTTTCACTGTTTGGTTGATGACAGTAGCCTCTGCTCTTGCCTCTATTAGCATTTTTTTGAGACTGTCTTGGTGTGTTTTCATACTGCAAGTCAAAGTATCTACAAGCCTTAAAATAGACATAGGTATTAATCCTGAGGTGCAGGATGCCTGCAGCTCTCAGAATTGTCACTCCCCGTGACAGCTGCCAGAGCCGTGTGTGTAATTAACTGTTTTTTCGTTTAGATGAATGCACAGAGCTGAGGTCTAGTGCCAAGATTTGTAGGCATACAGTTTTATTCTTCATGAGCTGAATTCTCTGTTGTGGTGTTCATATTTTATAATAATAAGCCCTTGATAGGCAAGGTACATTTTACACAATGCTGTCTACACACTCAAAATAATCTTTAATATTCTCAAATAAATGAGTTGAAGTTAATAAAAGAGAGCAAAACACAAGATAACTTCTGAATAACCTCAAGTCAAGGGATTCTCAGGGTAATTCTTTTTTTCCATCCAGCACCTCATCCCCTGCTTTCATCTCTCTTTGCCTCATTAAGCCTAATAAGCAGAATCTGTCTTACTGCACCACTCAGAGCATAACATTTTTTGGAGTTCATTCATGTGGTAGCCACCCTAGCTCAGAGTAGATCCTTCTTAGGCTAGGTTGCTCAGTGATGTGCCCACTCCATTTCTGGCCTCAAGGATGGAAACTCTTTAGGAAGTCTCTTCTGCTGTTTAACAGTCATCATGGTGAAGATTGTTTTTTCCTAGTGCATAATGCAAATTCCAACTGTCAACTGTTGTGTCCATTGCTGCTTGTTCTATCATCAAGCACCTTTAAGGAGATTCAGACTCCATCCTTTCTGCACCCTTGGTTGCTGCAGATAATGGTAGAATCTTCCCAAAGCATTTTTTTTGAGAGATCGACAAACTCAGTTCTCTCAGCCTCTTCTCCTCATCTCATTTTCCAGCCCCTTACTATCTTGTTGACTCTTCACTTGGACTTGCACCCTTTACTGGACAGACCATCTCTGGACATCATTCTCCAGATATGGTTTCACAAGTGTCACAGAGATGAGAATATTCACTTTCCTTCACCTTCTGGCTACACTCTTGCTATTAGAGGTCATATGTGTCTGGCCACCTTCACTGGCAGGGCACATTGATATGCAACAGTCAGCCCTAACTATTATGTACAAAATCATGGTTGTGGAGAATATAGATTTCTTTTTGAGCTAAGCACATGCTGAACAAGAAACCCTAAGTGGAAGTTAACAATAAATATATTCAGAATCCACATGACAGGGTATTTTTTTCATCCTGCAAGTAACTTTAACTTGCAAAAGCTTTCTGGACAATGTTTCTGATTGGAAGGACACAAAGATTGTTCAAGAAAGAACCAATGCCTTGCTAAAGGTTGGAGGTAAGATTATTTTTCCCACTTCTTGTACATAAGACTAGGCAGAGGATCAGTGTCAATGCCCTAAATGAAATGCAGTCTGAAGCATGATGTGCACTAAAATACCACTCTTAAAGATCTTGAGAAGAAAGAAAATGCCAAAACTGTTTTCCTCCATCACAGGCTGGTTCTATGACACAGGTTCGCCGCTTGCATAGCAGTTAGCTTTGTAAATGGTACTCCATTCATTTCCTGGCCAAATAACAAAGTAAGGGTAAAGTATCTTTTCTTTATTTATCTGCTCTACTATTATCCCAATCGAATTCTGCACTTGGAACAATGTCAATTTTTCTGCTTGCCCTCTTATACCACCATTTAAACCACTGATGGCTTGGACTAGAAGCTTTTATTCAAGCTATTCATGTGAACACAAGAAGAGCAGTTTAGGTAGCTGAAAGTAATGTACCTTGCCTGACCTCCAGCTTCCACTCTAGCTGAAGATGTGTCAGCTGGAGATTCTGGTCATATCTGCCAGTTCTATATGGATGCCTTAGGTGAGTAACAGTTCTAGGCTGAGAGTGTATTTGTTTTCAAGTCTCAAAATGTTAACCTACAGAATGTTTGAACTGGAAGTATTTGCTATTGTGTAACCATTGCAGCATGTTCATTCTAAAGTGCAAGGCAAGAAAAAAAATAGCAACAAAAAAGCGCCACTATTATATAAACCATAGCATAAAAATAAGGCCAATAATTTCAGTAAACAAATTGCCTAATACAAATAACAAGGATTATAGAAAGAAAAGTAAGCCAATTAAACCCTTCTGATATTTTTGTTACTCTGCCTAAAAATCACAATGCAATAAAGGGCACTATCTTCCATACATGAGGGATCATATATCCATGTTCCTATGCCTTGGCAAGAAAAATACTTGTATGATAATTATATATCAACTGTAATATATTCTGGTGTATGTTTTCCCATTAGAAGAGACACAAAGGTTAAAAGAAATTTACATATCTGGCTCATGAGGTCACCTAAGCATAGGATGAATTTTTGTACAATAAGAGGCCAAAGCTTTCACTTCAAGGCCCATCAACATCCTATCGAAACAACTACTGAAAAATGTGGGGAAAAAGGGGAAAAAAACAGAATAACAATGCACTGTTTTGGTTTTGGATTGAATATCTGCTGATGAGGTGGATATGTATATTCTTTTCTTATCTCTTCTTTCATCTAAACATTGAGATTCTTCTAATGGGTGATTTTTTTTCTGCAGTAAGATGGCATGAATAAGGCTAAGATGCATGTCCAGGAGGTGTCTTCAGCTGTCAAACAGCAAGATTGGAGTACTGATGATTGACATATCCCTTCTCAATACAGAGTTTTTAGATTTCAGTTCTTGATATTTTTTAATAGGACACTGAGATTTTGTACTGGATATTTGGATTGAATTCATTGGTTTCATTCAGAAGAAAGAGTACAAAATATTCCAACAGTTGATTGAAAGAAAAGAATCTATATTTTCCTGAGTTGTTTTCAAAAAGCTAGCAGGATTTTAACTGTTTAATGTCTCTAAAAATGGATACTCCTCAGATTAAAACAAGTTCTTATTATTTCTGTAAAGAGTATGCAAACAAAGGATCAAATGAGAGGGCTTTTATATAAGGTGCAGATACTTCAGTTTGGGAGTGTCTGATGAGGTTGATAGCATCATTTGCTGTGTGTTGTCATGCTCTTTTTAGTTCATTGGAACCATTTTAGTCATTAGAAAGTGATTTATTATGTAAGAAATATCTGAAATACATTTTTAATGTCCCTTGGAGAAGTTATTTCTGTATTATCAAAGCTACAAAATTAGTTATTGGCCAAATAATTACATTGTAAATCCCTGAAAGACTCCATGTTATGTTATAAAGATTGTAGTCAGTCTGATTCTTGGTTAAACTTGTCAATATATATTCTGGCATCATCCCAAAACATTGATCCTTGTCAGTGTTAATCAATGCTATTAAGATGACAAGCCTGATGTTCTGGCATCTTTCTTTAATGAGGCATTTTTGAACATAATTTGGAAATCTGGAAAGAAAAAGGTTTCATACAGGAGAAGGAGATCTTAAAAAAATTGGAAAATGTTATAAGTGCCAGCACATATATGTATACATTTATATGGAGATTATAATGACTACAGACCATCTAATGACCTTAAACATACATGAGCCATGTTTTCCCTGAGGCTTATCAGAAGGAGAAAACTTATATTTCTTAGCTGCTTTATAAGACTGTTCAGACAGTGTAGCTGATGATTTCTGGCATTTCTTTAACCTAAAGACCTGTTGATAATTTTCTTATAAAAGTTGTATCTCAGTTGTTGTCAGTTGATTGCAAAAAGCAATATAGGGCTGACAAATCAGCACTGAGGTGCTGATTTGGGCTAAGGTATAAAGTGTACTTTCTTATCTGGACTTCCTATGAAAAGACGTGATGCTTTCTTAAATTGGATGGCTAAAGGAAAAGAAAGGGAGTGATTTGGATTTGCCTTTTACAGTTTATAATCTTCAGAGTTTTTGGGAAAAGACTTTTATTTTAATATTTATTAAAATGTGATAGTTACATTGCATAGAACAAATCTAAAAATAACTGTAACAACTTGAAGCGTGTGTGATGGTTTCTTTTATAATTAATGCATAATAGGTTCCAATGAAAAATTTTCACACAGTTCAGGCAAAGAATTTTAATTGTCTTACATGTGTATATAAATACTGCCACAGTGGGAAAACTCAAAGAAAAGTGACTGAAGGATAGTTCTAAAGATGTGAAATAGTTCCTACCCTTTCAAACCTCAGCTCTTACACTAGAAATGAAACACAGGTCTCTTAAAGCTCTCCTCTGACCTTCTACTATGAGAATATATTGTCTCCCATGAGATATAAAGCCACAGAGGACATGAATTATTACACTGAAGAGTTTGTGAGTTGAAGAGACATTTATTAGTCTTTCAAAGAAATCAAGTAATATTTCAGGAGAGAGAGATGTACAAACAAATTCATTTCATGACCCCAGACCGGACCTCATTTTTGGTATTTAATTTTGTAAAAAGAAGACCTCCTAATACATACCTTTATTCCTTTGTAAAAAGTAAATGTAATATATGTTCTAACCCACTAAGACAGGAGCTCTTTTCATCCAGAACACAGGAGTAAGTACTATTTAGTTCTAACCCAGTCCTTGTCCTCTGCCAAGCTGAGTAAAAACACCATTCTGCTGTATGTCTTAAAGGTCAATAGATTGATTGGGCTGGTTTTTCTGTGGTTTGAGTTATTGAATACAACATAAAATGCTAATATAATGGTTTTATTTTTAATGAGTACAATATCTATTTAAAAGATAAGTAAAGCTACAGAAATACAGGCACATTTACACATCTGACAGTGAAATTGATCCAATTTGCTAAATGCATTTCAGAGCTCAGACCTTGAAGATTCTTTACACCCTGTATTCCCTTACCACAGTGGGAAGCTAGGGAACCCATCATCTTGCAAGATGTAGGATTAGATATTGCAATAATCTCCCACCTCCTCAATATTTATATCCTAATATTTCATCATCCTCCCAAGTCCATAGCCTTCTCCAGTATACAGGGAGACAGATGGCTCATAAGATTACAAGCTATGGAGATTTGGTGCTACAGACAGGTCCCCTGGTATTCTAAGAAAATTAACAATTTATTTAAACAGCTCTGTCAGATGCAATCCTCTTTGCCTCATTTTGTCTCCTGCTGGCTCTGTCTCACGTAGGATCGCTTGCACATAGATTCACTGGTTACAGATTAATGTTAGAGGAAAGAAAAGAAGCATAGGCATTAGCTATGTGACCTGTGGGTGCACCAGACAAGCACATGAGCATAACTAGAGTAATAGACACACACACAAAAAAATCCCCCTTCATATTTTTTGTACTATCTTTATGAAAAAACTCTCTCTTTGTGGCAGCTGAAACGCATTCTTGCCTATTGAGCAGCTCTAAAATAAGTCAAAGGGCTATCTGTATCACAGTGGTCCCCAAAAACATCAGACTTTGGATAAGGAGGGTACTAGTCTGACACTGCATCCTGAGAAACTGTATCTGCTGCTGCTTTGTGCTGTTCTGTCCTTGGTGGGCAAAAGAGCTGCTCACCAACTGGTGATGGGCCGTGAGAACCCAGGAGCAGTCAGCAAGTGGTAGTTTTACACTGGAGAACGTTACACTTCATTGATTACTGCAGCACTGTGCAGTTGGTTTTAGCTGGCCAGAGATCCTTAGCTGGTAGCCAGAATAAGGATCTACTCACTGCAGGAACTGTAGCTGTGTACTTATGAGAGGTCACGTATAGGATGAAGTGATTAGCCACATGGCTCAGTGTCACAGGTGGAGAACATCATCTTTCCACTTTCTTGCCACTGCTGAGCTGCAGAAGTCTTACTGTGACCGCTTTGTGAAAGAGAATGATGATCATGTGCTGTCTTGTCATTTAAATCTAATGCCAGAGGTAAATAAGTGTGCGTGCCAACCAAAGCTCTTCAATTCAGTACGTGATAGTTCATTCAGCTGGAAGGCAGACACTTAACTGCAGAGTCTGCCTCCCGCTATGAGGCATGCTGAGAAAGCAGAGTTGCACCCAAGGGTCTCACCGAAGTAAAAGCCTTATGGTTCATACTGCGGCATTTGGCTGCAGGAAGAGCAACCAAGTAACTGGGCAGAGATGTGCTCACTCACTGACATCTCCTGTTTCTTTGCATTTCTGAGGAATGCAGATTAGTGGATCAGCAACAAGGATGCAGAAACACCTGGGAAACGAGCAACTGTAGCCAGTCACTCTCCCAGACCTGAGCAAAGGGGAGCAAGTGTCTTACACAAGCATGCAACAGTGTGTGCTCTGTGGAGAAATGGAAACTGGGATGTGTGCTTCCCCAGATTTGCTTATTATGGAAGGTCTGTCTTGAAAATAGTGGGTTTTTTTATTATCACCTCTAATTTCCTCCATGGTATTCGGAGTATCTCCTATATTTACAGTTCATCCCTCTTCATTGCCATCATTAAATTTCATTAACATACTTCTCTCTTTTCTATGACAACCATTACTGGAAATATGAAACAGCATCTGTTCCTACACTGATCCTTGGAGAAACTCAGCTCCTAGGGAGCCTCCAGTCCAGCAGTTCTACTTTCTACATAACACAACGGTGTCTCTTTCCACCAGTCCCATCCCCATTTGTACCCTTCTCCTCAGCTGAACTAATTATTTCTGATGTGACACCACTCTCAAATGCCTAATCAGAAGCATCTAATCTTTTATAATGCCTTTGTTAAGCAAATCAGTTCTGCCAAGCAGTTTGGTGGCTTGATCAGGCTTAAGAGTTCCGTGTAAAATCAGTGCCATTTTTTAATCTCTCTTCCTATTTTTTCCCCACGTTTTCATATTTTTATGCATTTACATTCATCTAGTCCATGTTTCATCCTTTTTCTGAAATGATTAGTGATGCCACCTTTACTTTCCTTGTTCTATTTGTATGCAGTTGAAAATCCTTTAGGAATCTTAACTTCCTTTGCAATACTGGCTAAACTTCAGGTTTGCAAATTCTCTCTTTGCCCCCACATTCCCAGCCTTTAAGTAACTTTTTCCTAATGATTAATGACTGGGGGGTTTTTTTGTAGTTACTATGAGTTTTAGTCTTAGGTCTTCTCCCTTCTAATGTGTTCTCAGAAATAGTTTTTCATCCAAGGAGATCTGGAGCCTTTTCTTATGAGGTTCTTTTTTTCTTTACTTAAGAAACAAGGTCCAAATAGTTTTCTCTGCATTGATGGGAATAAATTCAAGTTTCTACTTAGGGCCATCTCCAACCTTCCTTTCTTTCCTGCTGTGTTTATGAAGACATATACAGTCCCATAGAAAACAGATAGGTCTTTACTCTCTAACTGGCATTACAGAACGCAAAGACAGTTTTCTGCAAATTTATACACATATCTTTTCTCATATGGTTTTCCACATGCAGTCTGCAAAAACTCAATCAAAGAAAATTGAACTTCCCACAACTTTTTTTTTGTTTCACTCCATGATATACCAGGAATTGTTCTATTTCTCTTGCCTGTAATACAAAATTACTACAGTCTTATGCTACAAATATTAGCAGCTGCCATAATAAAAGTTATTTAAGATGAAGTAAAAGAAAATTGTCAGCAATTCTATTAGTCTGAGATCCACAAGCAGAAATTATTCTCTATTATTTTCTCAGTAATTGCCCCATATACTAAGAGTACTTGCTATACTAAAGCAAGTAATTTACCAATTTTTGGTTCTTAGACCTAGAGTTGTCCACAAACTCAGAGATGTCCACTGAGGGAGGTGGACACAGAGAAATATCCCGACAGTATGAGTCAGTGTAGTATTTTAATTGAAAAAGAAACAAAACAACGTAAAAATCATTCCAGTGCAATAATGTGTCCTAAACTGAACTGTTTAAAACCAATTAGCCACTCAGCCTCAGAAGACCAGGTGTGGAGGAAGAGAGACAGCATCAAGTTATTTCTTGAACCTTTTCTGACAAAGACAAGAGGTTGTGAGAAATATTTGGCTGCACTATCAATAAATGTTGCATCAAAGCATAAGCTTTCTGGACTTAATTTTCACTCAATGGGGACATCTCCTATCCATGAGAGAGCATTATTGTGTCAGTCTTCAGTTCTCTTAAATGTATCTTTGAAAGGTCTTAATAAATCCAATTTTGCCCTTGACATTTCTCTCCATCCCAATACACAGGAAAATCAAACGTTTCATGATTCTCTATTAGACTGTATAAAGAAGGCCTAAATGTCTTTTACAGGATGTCCTGCTTTCCCTTAGTTTATCAGACAGCCCTGGTTTTAATTTTGAAGCTCTCAGTGGTCTCTGCAATGTGATTCAGCTATTCACTGTAACAACCACCTTAACACATGAAAACATTTCCAAATACAAAAAGCCTTGGATATCATGTCATCAAGAAAAAATTGAAAAATTCATAAGTGAAGACTAAAAATGAAAAATACAGTTACTGTCACAGAAATCCCCCTTTGTTCTTCCCTATCTATGTCTAAGAGGGAGAATACAGGTAGCTTGGTGAAATAACTGATCACTCTGGAGTACAATCTGTTGAAAAGGGAAGTTCTCACTTATTCATCTTCCAAAGACCATCATCTATTAAGAAGGAAGGGATCAATAGCTATCAGTTTGTGTGAAATAATAATTTCTCCAGTAAAAGATCACTGAATATCCAAGGATGATATGATATGAGTAGTTATTACATATTTCATGAAGAAATGCATTCCAGTTGTTGGAAAATCTCCAGACTAAAATTGATGATTTGTTTGATACTATAATAAGAAAATTGCTCACTGAAGGGACAAGGGAACCCCCTTCCTCACTGCTTTATGTTCACCTGGCTATCATTTGTTAAAAGCTCTCTGGTGCTTTGGGCTCCAAAACTTTAGAAGAATGATGGAGAGAAAATTGCATTAGTCTTGTTCAGAAAAAAGCAAAAAGCATATGAGATGGATATGCCTCTCGTTAATCCAAGTTTGTCTGTCACTTCTGCTGTCTTTGCCTTCCTTCTTATATTGATGGCAGCGTTCTAATCTCTGAAGCACCTGCATACAGCTAAAGACTTTCTAACCTACCTACAAGATTAGCAGGCCTAGTGCTCAAGTTAACAACATTGAGTATTAAAAACACAAGGTGAGAGGGAGGGGCGTTGAAAATCATAAGAGGGGTGATCAGCATCCATCAAAGGCTGCTTTGGCTTAGGGAAAACAGTTCTTTTGATAGTAATCAAGTGCAGTCGTGAAACTCCTGCAGCCGGATCATATGCTGGATATCACTTAGTAGTAACATGCTTGGGACAGTTAGCTTTCAATTCTTAGTACAAATGTCTAATAAACTTTAATTTCTTAAGTTTAATACAATTTTCTGAGGGGAAAGATCACAGCACATCTTTCTTTTATACACAGTAAGAAGGTACAGATTTGAGTTGCCTAATTACAGACAGTTTTTAGTAAAAGCATAGCAAGTGGCTGGATATAAATGAAATTTAAAAAGCATAGATATTGTGGTTCAAGTTTGTAGGTATCAAAGAGGAAACGTGAAACTGGAAGCATAATTCTACCACAGAGAGATGCAATTCCACTGAGATTGTTAATGACTGCAAAGCTCAGGGTAATGTAATTGCTGACCTGGAATACAAGGTCAGACAAGGTCAAATCAGAAGGGATTTCTGAAGGCACAGGCAACCAAAGCAAATGTGATTCCTCTCTTTGCCATGCAATGTGAAGGAATTGAATGAAGAATCGTTTCAAACTCCCACTGTGGTATGTCATGGTATGTTGTATGGCTCGCAATGCCAGTGCAGTAATATTTTGCATGATGCTTGCACAAATGGTGAGTTGTGGAAGAATGAAAACAATTTAATAGCACATAAATGTGAGAAGATATCCTGTAGTTCTGCAAGGGAAATTACCATGACATTAATCTTAAATTTACTTGGAGCTCCTATAAGAACTCTGTGATGTTCCATGAGAAGAAGGCAGACTTCTTTTTCGCTATGGAGGAAGATTTGTAACATTCAAAGTTCATGTTTCTGTAATACCCACCTGTAAAATATAAATAAAGTATAAAAATACAAAAGGATAATTGGCACTCAATACCCCTGGGGCCAATCGGTTAGGACGCTCAGATCCTATTCACAAGTATTTTGCCTTCCCTGAAGTCCAAAGTTTGAGAGCTTAAATTTTAAATTGTGAGTCCCCTAGAAACACAGATCTAAAGCAGGACTGTCCACAGTAAGCCTGGACCCCCTGCACTATTGCTTAGGTCTTCCACTTCAAAATGAATGTCAGCTTCACTACTCACTTTTGATCAAAGAACTTTAGCATCTTCTCTGAATGATAAACGAGGAGACAAATATAAGAAAGATGTCAATCACAAATTTAATTTTCTAGGGGAACATTAGGCAGAAATTTCATAGTGAGACCTGTTCTGAGCTAGGACTAAGGTTGAAGGATAAGAGATGTTCAGGTTCTCCCAAGACTCAGGCTATCACTAATAGTTATTGATAGAAAACCTGGCAAGAAGGATGAACGATAGGTGTTCCATACTTCAGACTCTCTTTGTAGGACTCAGTAATTGAGTATCTCATCTGGGAACAGATTGGTAGCAATAGTCTTAATGTATAAGGCTACACTGTAATGTGAGAACATTGAATGCATAGCTGAAATCTTGCACCTGAAAATCGGTTGCATTGATAAGAAACTGTGGACTTCCTACCTTTTCCAAGTCTTGCCAGTCTGATCTCAGTGCTTGAAGTAGGTCAGGATTGTAAAAGATTATCTCTGTCATAGGAAGGCATATGAGTTTATTGACTCCAATAGCAACTGTAACAAATTATATGGACTTATTCATGGAAGATGGTTCATTTCTGTATTTTAGTTATTTCATTTGTACTTCTAAACTTTCATCCTAAAAATCAGAACTCGATTAATGAGAAAAAGATGCTGGAATCCTGATGGTTTATGTCAGCATTGGTACACTAGAGATGTTGTATTGCAGAGAGCTTATAAAAGTTTTTAAAGAAATAAATGACAGAGTTTGATATTAAGTAATTCATCTTCCTTTGGAACCATAGAGAATTGACACTTTCATTGCAGACATTTTAATAAGAGCATTAGTAGAACTGAATTCTCATTAAATCAAGTTGCTGTAATCTCCCTGTTCCATTAAATTCTCAACTTTACCATCTCTGTACAGAGAAAGACCTTATTTATGACAAAAAATATCTCTGAACACTGTGGCTTTAGAAGTCAGAACTAAAAACACATAAAGAGCTTCACTAATTGCCTATCTATTATCAGTGTTGCTTTGTACCTGAGCAGTGAGTGTATGAGTCTCTGTGTTGTCTCTTCCTAATGATCCCAGGGTCTTGGGTGAGCATCTCTTTGGCTTCAGAAGCCCCCAGCTGTATTACAGTCCTCAGCTACCATCCCACCAAATATATAACACATACCTGTATGTTACTCTCTAAAAGGAGAGAAAAATCTACAAGGATCCTAATGAACATATTGAGATAAATGTGAAGCAGGAGCATAGTCACAGACAAATTCATGATCTGAAGGGCACTGGCCTGGAGAGTCCATGGCTGCAGTAGTTGGGAGGCTACTATCCACTCGAGCAAAAAGCATTGTGGCAGTGATCAGAGCAGAAGAGTAAGAGCATATTTCAGTGTAATTATAATAATTTATAACTTGAGGTTGTTCTGCTGTTAAAATCTCAAAAGCAGAATATTTTTGCTTTCTTATAAATTATTCACAGCCATTTGCTTTGCTTCATGACAAGTAACTTTGCTTTTCCTCAGATACAATTTTCAACCTGAAAGAATGAAAATGTTGACCCAGTTATGCCTAACAAACAAAGAGCTAACATTAGAAACTGATAAAATAACGTGACCAAGAAATAATGCCTCTTTCTTTTCTTCCTGTTCTGTCAGAATTTAAAATTTGTAAGGGTATTTCACTTAAACAAGAAGAAAATAGACTTCAAAATGGATCAGAGAAGGTAACATACATGGAACATACTGTACCTTTTTTAAATTAAAAAAGAGAATGGTTCAAAAATGGCCTAAAACAGAACTTAATTCCTTTCCATTTCTGCAAAAAAGTGTTCATAATGCCTTCCTTGCCAGACCCTTATACCCTATCTGCAGCTTCTTTTCTGCAGATTGTGACCCTTGTCATGTGTAATGTGGAGTTCTGATGAGTCTTGAGGACAGTGTGTGGGAATTGAGAAAGTATAGACCATGTGGTACCTTATTTTCTTCTACTTATTATTTTAGTATAGCTTCTAGAGTACTAGATCTAGATCTATTCACTCTCAGTTTAAGAAAAATCATGAAAAGGGAAAATGGAAAAGGCTTTCTAGGAAAACTGTGTACCCCTTAATGTCCTGCTGTATTCAGTGCTAATGCATGGGATGTTATTCATGTATTGATTTCATATTCCACTGAAAGGGCCTCAGTTAATGTAGGTCAAAAGAAATGACTTACCTTCTAAGACACAGAGATCAAGACATTAAAAATTATGAGACTTTCTGAAAATTCCTACAGTCATAGTTAAAACATTTAATGGGTAACATTATTTAAAAAGGAAAAAAAAAAAACCCTTGCACTTAAAATTCCCACTAGGATCAAGGATTTAGGTTTTATTATCTGAAATGCTTCAGAACCTGGTAGTAAATAGCACTTCATTAAATAGATTAAATAAGAAAATGTTTGTTTACATTTTCCTTGAAGAAAAGAATCCCACATTTTTTGTAATATGAACTGTATTTGCTCTTCTAAGGAGTTAACAGTAACAGGAAACAGGGTCCCAAGCAATTTCTTGTCTGCTTATTGGAGACAGTCATGATCATATTCAGGATAAGAGAGAGGGGTTGTATATCTATATAAATGACCTGCAGTCCTAGTTCATAGCTTTTAAATTGTCCAGATGCATCTACCATTCATTTTTCTGCTACTACAATTCACAGAATCCAAAAGCTATGCTAGTTCATAATTCAGCTCCCACTATGCTCAAACTTCCACGTAAAGACAACAAAACTGAGAGCTCTGGATTATGAGAGGTTGTCATGCTTACAATTTAAAAGAATACACTGGAAAAAGCTGTGAAGTGATCATGGCTCTGGTGTTCCCTGTTTACTTTGGATATCAGACCTAAACTTGGCTGTATTTATGGCTACTTTCTTAGGTGTTTAGAAAAGTAGTTGTTGGACAGCAGGGAACCATTTTGCTTGCAGCTGTTTATTTAATATTTATCATTTTAACACTTCAGGAAAAAAAGAACATTTTCCAACCTTGTTTTTTACAAGAATTTCCATTCAGTACAAGCTATCAACACCTTTACCAAGTCAGAAGTACAAAGCTGGGCCTCATTCTCCTTACCTTATAATTTATAATGATGTTTTGGTAAGTGGTAATCTCAGGATGTGCGACACAGTCAGTCAAGAGAACCATGTACACAATTAGTAATGTAAATAATAGCTCTGAAAATTATTATAACGTCAGGATTCTCAACTGTATTTTGCAAACAGAATTTCACTGTAAGGAACTCAAAACTTTCAAAGAGAGAAAGCCAGCCAGCTGCATGGCAGGCAGTGATAAGCAAAACTGAAAATCAGGCTGTGCTAATATAGACTTGTAAGCCTTTTAGCTGCATTTTAAACCGTAGGAAATTACTTCCAAAAGAGGAAGGCACATAAATATCTTTCTTCATTTAAATGACTGTTACTTGATATTCTGATGGAGAAGAAATTAAAAGGTTTTGGTTTGGGATTTTTCAGCTTGGGTTTTGCTTTCTGTTATTTCTTCCAGTTCTTGACTGCTGTGCTCGTGCTCTGGCTCAGATGTGCTTTTCCTGTGAGAAACCTGTGCAGGTTTCCTGAATGCAGGAGATTACTACTGCTTAGGGAACAACATCACAGATGCAGTGAAGATAAGTGGATTTTTGAGTTAATGATCCCCTTTCTTTCATACTCTTCTGCTTTCAGCAAATGAAAAAAAAAATTCATCTGGATAAAATTAAAGTGAAAGGAGGAAGAGTTGAAAAAGTATTCAAAAAGCTGATCCAAGCTAGGTCAAAGCCTTCCACTGATGTCACAAAATAATATGTAAATTCCCTGAATTATTACACTCTTGACAAAATAACTTAGTTTTTTTTTTGAAAATGCCCTTCTTCCATTGCTTTAGGTACACTTACAGAGAATATTTGTGTAACTTGTGACCTGTTGACCAGGGAAATGGTTGCCATTGATTGCAGTCATAGGAGATGAGAACTTGTGATCCCTTTCAAAGGAAAACTAATTACTGCTGTGCTGTAATGCAGTATCTGAGCTGATCAGCTGGGTAAAAAGAGCACTTTCCATGATAGACAGGAGTCAATGTCAGGACTGTTAAGGACTCTGAATCTGGTCAGCAGAGTAGCCACGAAAGCCTTGATACCTCAACATTATCTCATATTTAGGAGACTCCTGTATTTACTGCTGTGCTCTCGACTTCACTTGTTAGGACTCCAGTTGCCCTTTCAGAGCTCTGTGGCTCCAACATATTGAAAGACGTGAGATTGTTTACAGGTTTAGCATTTGACATGCGCTTAAACAGCTTGCTGATTCAAGCTTTTGACAAAAGTTTTCTTCCTGAGAAAAATACACTTTCTTTTGTAGCATGTAGTCAAAGCTGCATTTAATCTTGCATTGACTGATGTGTACTATCCCTAATGTGTAAAGGAAATGCTTCCATACTCATAACTACCTTTATTTTAGAGATGTGACTGTGGTACTTGCTGCACTAATTCCCCAGGATATTTATTTATAAAAAATTACTTCCAGAGCCTTTAATGCATTGACCTTGTTTCAGGGTTTAGCTGGGAGGAGGGAGAGCTGGGTTTTTTTCTTAAGCACTGCAGGGGATTTCTGTCAGGTTGCTTTAACAGTTCCCTTCAGATTCTTGCCAGGCTTTCGGGCGAAAGAATTTTCAGATGTAGCTAGCCATCATCACATAGGTCTTTGCATAGTCTCTGTTGTTTTATAAATCTAAGATTTAATTGGTTTGCAAAAAAAGGAGGAAGAAAACACAGAGCATGAATATAAAGCTAACAGATCAAAATCATAAATGCATGGAACAGGATAACTTCTAATGTATTGGATATGTATAATACAATACTACTGCATGGGTTGGCTTCACACATCGCATTTGTTCTCTCTGCAAAGATTTGGAAGTCTGTTACATCCCTTAAAAATGCGGGAAGCAAGAAAGTGAGATGTTATGCTGTTGAATTTTCCTTTCAAAAACTAAAGATTTCGTACTCATCTTTACCATGACCCCACTGGGTTAGCACAGTAACTGCTTTTAGCAACATCTTTTGCTCTCTCTTCCTGAGTGCTTTCACAACCGTACTGGTGCATGTATGGAAAATGTATGCAGATAATTCTGGAAGCTCATTCTCTGAATAAAGTCTCTACCATATAGTAACATAAAATGCATAAGATTAATTTTTTTAGCATGGATTAAGAAATTTGAGTCTCTTTCTTTCTGTCAAAATAACTGGTTACATCTAGACCACAAGAAGGACCTCCACATATTCCTAGATAACCACGCTAAAACAGTAATTCAGGACTAATGTTAAAGAAACTCTATTGAAATGACAACATCCTACCTCTTCTTATGGTGTAACAGGTATAATTGTAATTCTGTCCTGTTACAGCCTGATCTTTGCACTGAATCCCTCCCCTCTCTGTCATCACGCCTCAATTTCATGCAGGACTGCCACATATGGAGAGGGGATATACAACCCGGTTCACAGACGGGGCTTAGGCAAAATGCTCAGCTTCATGGCATTTCTGTGCTAATCCCTAAAGGCCTTTGGATGCACCTGTGTGGCATTGCACTTACACATACTAGTGCTGCTAGAAACCCTGCTTGGCCAGAAGCAGCTTGACTTCCTTGGGGTTAAATATGAAGAAGATTTCAGTGGTAGTTAAGCTTAGTGTAAGCAGTTAAAAAAGCGCAGCACCACAAAATCTAACTCCACTGCTTCTTGACTTTAATGCCTCAAAGAAAGGCTGTTATTCTAACTGCAGTGTGACGTCTAAGTAGAAAAAAAAAAGGAGACATTTGGATAAATCATTCAGTTATCATATTTTACAGGGGGGAAAAAAAGCAATCATATCTGAAGACAGTATTGCTGGTAAACTTCTAAGATTGTCTCTTAAAATGGGCAATTGCTAACTGTGTCAACTGAACTCAAGTTTGTCACACTGTATATGTGTATACAATATGGTGATGTATGCAATTTCAGTCACTCTTTCCATCTCTAAGTGGACTTTATCTAAATTGTTGTCGTACTCCAAACTGTCTGCGCTTTCATTAAAAGAATGAATGTTCCTGTCATCAGCTTGGTAGAAACAGCAACAGGAAATAAGCTACCTCTAAATGAAAAGATGTATTTTATTGCTCACGAAGCTGGGGAAATAGTAGTCAAACATATAACCTAGCTGGTAGATAGGCTGTTTGGAAACAGGAGTCAGTGCCCTCACTGAAGTGGAATTCTAAAGAAATACCTGGCATTTCTGACGAAGCACTGGTATCCTGTTTGCTGTGAGGTCTGATGAAGGGCATTCAACTTCTCTCTACCTTAATTTCTTCATCGGTAAAAATGTGATAATTGTTTTCTACTGAAGTTTCTAAGTGATAGGTTTAATTGTCATGCACTACAAAACACTTTGAGGTCTCAAATCGAATCGCACTACCAAAATGCAAAGTATTATTGCTGTTAAAAGTCCATTACAGCTCTGTTTTTCTTTGTTCAAACTGGTCCTTTGGTACGTGCAGCTAGGCAGCTCCTAATGTTATCTTGGTGCACAAAGCACTTTTTGTGTGAGGCTTGACTCACACTAAAATGCCAGATAGAATTTTTTCCTCAGGAACTCACTGGAGCTTGGCTTACAAAATCTGAAAATTAAATCAACCAAAATAGGTCAAACACAAAACTATATGTCCTTATGTGTCCTCTTGTCCTCTTTTAGCAGCACAGCAGATAGCTGTTGTTTTCTTTTCCATAAAGTTTAGGCCTGGGTTGACTTTTTTTCAAGTTGGCTTTGGTAAGTGTATCACAGTTACATTTTTAATACCTGCTCATGCCAGTTCTCTTTCCCTATTAAATATAATTTAAAATGATATGCTCATCTGTTAGTCTTCCAGAAATAACGTGCTGGATACACAAGCAGCTGATGCTACTGAACACAACAGAAGAGTGTATCATTATGTTGTTAGTAGCCATCATTGCAGAGATATTTTTGAACCTTAAAAAAGGAACAAAGCATCTAAAATGTAAACTATAGTTTTGCATTTACTTTTCTGCTGCAGCTAATACTGCAGAAACATATTCCCATTCCCAGGATCCTTTAAGTTGATATGTTTATTCTGTACCTAGTTTATAATTTCTATTAATTCCTGTGTCGAGTAGGTGAAAGTGCTGCTTCAATTAGTACTTACTTCAACATAATACATTTTTGAATTGGCTGTTCATTACAGTCGTAATGCAATGAATGAATTTGTTAATATTTGAGGTGGGAAAGGAAGTAAAAGGGGAAATCATCTATACCAGTCACAGCCCAGCTTTCTGGCTATAACATATTATAATTTATTTAAACTCAATCAATACTTAATCTGGAGTTTAAATTCTGCTAAAGATCTGTGGCATGGCTAAAAGCAGCTGATGCCAGGGAATAAAATTTTCTTCAGGCTGTGATTCTGATGAATTTATAATACGCTCGAAGGGTGATGCATTGACCTAAATTCACAAAAGCCCTGCTATTCCTATTTATTATTATGAAAGGTATCCTACCCACAGTTTTATTGTTGAACGTGTTGTGAGGCTATATGAAGGAGATGACAAGTTGCAGTGAGGATGACAGGAGAGGATGGAGTTGCACGCACATCCCCAGCACAGACTGACTGCCCAGGCTGGCAGCTCCATCTTCACAGGGGTTTGCTGCACTCCTTGGAAGGAGGGCAAAACTGTGGTGAGTAGATGAGGAAGCAGAAGACGGCCTGAGTCCCCTTCCACCCTTGCTCCTCCTTAGGAAGTACCCAGTACCATCTCCAAGGCTTTGTCCATGCAGCCTGTAACCACAGACAGGGTGGTGTCTCACTGCAATTCAGGGATTTGGTGCAGGAATAAATTCAGCACTGTAAAAACACAGCAAATGTTTGAAGCCAGCAGTGAGGACAGACTTCCTGAGAGGTGTGTGTTTGTGATGGTCATTTGAGTTTGTTTTGTTGGCAAAATGAAAGGTGTTGTTATGGCAGGAAGAAGACAGTTGTGTTGAAAACTGCTTCTCAGATTTTTTCCTCTCTCTCCTGGAGCCCTACAGGGAAAACAGATCTCTGCTGGCTTTGGGTTTCTGTATACAGTTTTTTAAAATCCCTTGAGTCCAGCCATCATAGGACAGTACCCATGAGCAGCTCGTACTGAAGTGGCTTGGAACTGCACACACTGGTCTCCTACAATGATCTGGCCACTTAATTTTTTTCCAGTGTGTTTTGGCAAGCTTTTCCTCATCATCATCCAAGGGCTTTTCATAGTAAGTGATGCCTTCCCAGTGACCTGAGTCCTTACTCGTGCCTTTTTTGTTACCTTGACAGATTGAAGTTATATTTGTCTATCATTGTGAAAAGCTCTGTGTTTTAGCAGATTCATAAATATGAGAGACTTTTTTTTTTTTTAAATAAAGCAGAGTGAAAAAGAGACATTTGTAGTAAATAAATGTTGACAGTCCTCCCAACTTCACAATGTGATTTGGTGCTCACCTCTGCCCATATTGCTATTGTAGTCAAATTCCTGTTGTGATTTATGCCAGAATAACTGTAGGACAGAATAAATCCTCAGACTTTAAAGGCATTAGCCTGCCCTTAGCACAGTCGACAGCTGTACCTAGCACCATGACCTTAGTCCACCCCCATGAGGCAGCAGCCAGAGCTGTGCTGCTTTGGAGGAGCACTGCAGTGTGCTTGCTGATGTTTGCTCCTCAGGGCCAGCTCAGAGGACAAGAACAGCATGCAAGCACAGCTTCTGAGCAGGAGCAACTGTTAGTTTCAGCTCTAACCTTTACTTAAAAAGTATGAAGCTATTAAACAAAAATACAAAGATGTAGAGTTCAAACTCACACCTAATTAACTTGGAGAGCTAGGCTTTTAAATCCAACTGTGCATTTCAGCCCAGCAGCAAGAAAATCAGGGTTCCACTTCAGTTTATTTTCTTCTAGCTGTTATGCCCAAAGTGAGCCCTTCAAGATTCAGATGCAAGGGTGCAGATTAGCAGTTGTAGATGTGGACTGGCTAGAGTTTGGACCTCTCCCCAATGTGCCAGCCTGATCCACATCACAACTTTGAACTATATCAAGCTCAACAAATCATGAATGACTATTGGAAAAGTGATATCCCGAAGCTGTGTTCTGCCTGGTAGAGTAATAGATTAGGAATATCTGCAATGAAGTATATGGAAAAATAATTTAAACAGAGAAAGATAACTGAAAGTTACAACAAAGGACTGAAGTGTATCTTATACCTTAAAATGACGGTCTGACCAACTGAATCTTCATCATATATCTGTAATGATTAATTTTTAAATAGAATTTGAATTCTTCTAGAATTTTATTAGAATTTATGATCTACCTTTTATTCTGATGGGGAAAGAAACCTCAAACTCCCATGTTTATTGTAGGCATTTCTATTGCAGACAGGGGAAAAGTGGGCTGAAAAATAGAGAAAAGCATATTCCTTGCCCCACACAGTGCCAGCTGATGAGTTGTAACAGATGGATAAGATAAAAATGGAGTATAGGTTGGGAGAGACAGACTGGTAAAAATGATGGTTTGTGCATGATTTTTAGCTAATCAATGGTAGTAATTGTACTTTGCTTACTTGCCTAATCATGATCAGATGCCAATTTTCTCTCCATATGACAAAAGAGGTGAATTTCAAGACCGTGATTTGAAAGAGGAATGGAATAGTGGCAGCTTTTTCTTGAATTCAGAAAGTTTTACCAGGCAGGTCTACAGACTGATTTCTGTCTGTGGTTCACAAAAATGTGTGATAATGTTTTTTTCTTCCCACAGTGTCATGAAAAAAAACTTTTGGCTTCAGTTCATGTGTGAAACCTTTTGCACAACAAAAGTGGTTTCTTGTGGCCAGTAAGACTAAATGTTCTAAGCATTCCAGGAAGCATATAAATAGATTGGTACCCTTCCTAAGGTTATGGGGCATTATTTCTCTCTTTTTTTATCCTTCTTTCTGTTTATTTCCCCCTTTATGCCCTCTTCATCTAGGCAAAGACCAAGCAGAGCACAGAGCTTGAAAATCCTGACTATCGTTTTCCATTTCATTTGGGTTTTCCTCAGTTATATTTTCTGAACAGAGGTTGTTTCAGTAAATGCAACTTAGTAAATTATCTTAAATTACTTCTTACAGTCCAGGCTAGTATTATAACATGAAAATTGTTACTTGGAGTCTCCCACGCCCCCGGCTGCTGCAGACCTATGTCTCCAGGCTGGGGAGAAACTGATCACAGTACTTATCCAGTAGAGCCTGCAGGCCAATCCACAATGTGGAAAGCAGAGTTTACATAAAGGAGATTTCTTATCCTTCCCTCACAATCCTGGTAGGTTCGGTCAAGTTGTAGTGGTGGTCAAAACCAACTAAAACAATGATTCTATACTGATGGGAAGGCAATTGTCTATGGGTAAACCAGATGATAAACTATTCAAGCCAAAAACATTAAATCTCAGCTCATCTAAGGATGCTATAGAAGAGCCATCCTGTTTCTTTGATCTCTGATATTTGAATCTGAATGTGTGTTAATACAACATGTATGTTGGCCATTGACATTGTCTTCTGTTGAACAACGGTAAACATTGCATTTGTCTCTGTGAAAAAATACTTCAATAGCTGGGAAGAAAGTGGAGATTCATTATTTTTGCAGTTGTAGAAGACATTTAGCAGCTGTGTTTATACTGGCAGACAATTTGGATATTAGGTGGCAGGACAGAGAACTGCAGATGCACAATATTGTGCAGACATTGTGCACTTACAGCCCATTTCCAGGGAAACATGTTATTTTATATTTCCCTTGGTGTCATTAATCACATTTCATGTATCTCACTGTTTCAACTCATTCCCCTAGATGCATTCATTTTTGGCCTCTTTGTTTAGTAGTTACTGAGCTCCATTTCAACAAATTCCATCTCAGCTACAGATAATAAAGTTCTGCTCTAGGGGAGAAAATTAAGATGGCCTTGTACTGATTACTGAGACTACCTGTAATAATCAGCATGTCTACCACATCAGAAAGATATTTAGTTTGCCTTTGGTCAGAAAAATATTCTAATTGTTCTTTGGTATTTAGAAATCAAACTAACTTCCTAGAAAATAAAAATATGATTCTTATTTTGACCTACAAAGGAAAACAGCTGTTATTTTCTCTGCTCTTGAAGTTCTGTAATCTCTCAACAGGTTTTGTTTAGGTTTTATGGGTGAATCCTTTAAACTGTATCAATGATGGAATGGCCTGTCTCCTGGGAGAAATATGCTGATATAAACAGTGAGGAATCCCCCTGCTAGGGAGCTGCAAGCCTGAGGAGCATCAATGTATAGTATGTAACCTCAGGCCTTTTTTTGGCATTACCTCTATGTTTAAATTGGCATTAAACGTTCATGAGTAAATTCAGCTTGTAGCTGCTACTGTGGACACCCTGTGAGGCACCTTACCATGGAAGGATCACCTTCTGCTGCTTCTATGGGAAACAGTCCTACTGCTGCATCTCACTGCTTAGGGAAAGACAGTATGTCTGTTTCCTGTATGATTGACTAGTGCTGGAGACAATCCAAAAAAGAACAAAGCTTGTGACAGTCTTTTGATCTCCTTTGACAGAAGAGAGAGCTCTGGTCTAGTAGGTGAGCAGCTCCCTGAAGGACTCTGAGACAGGAACAAAAGACCTGCCAGGCACACTCTGTCCTGGCTGAGCCTAGGTAAAGTTTTTCTGTTGGTGAACAAAGAAAAAGAGTTTTACTGACCTCCAAAAAAGAACCAAACCCAAAGAATTCACTACACAGTGAAGTAATGGCTGTGCATGGGGGATGACTTGCCCGTGATGGTGTGATCAGCAAATTGCTTGAAGAAACCACAAACTCTGCTCAGTGCCCCTTCTTGTGACTGGTTCAGAATGCTAAATATAACCAGGCAGTATTTTTCTTAGGGATAAATGAAGAGCAGAGACAAAAATGAGCTCTGTTTATGTTACAAGGCTTAGCCACACCTAAGGAAATGCAACTTGCTTTCCACTGTTTTGTTTCAGAGGATGGCTGTGAGGAGGCTCTGTCCACGGCAATGGAAGAAGCAACCCTGTGTGTTACAAGCACTGTTCTTGCATTGCCACAAGTTGTGTGGAAGAGATGTCTTCGTACACCTGAAGCCAGGGTGGATTTTAGGCTGTGCTCAGTGCTCTTCAGAATACTGCAATCTCCAAAAGAGATTTACTCTCAGAAAGGTCATTGGGTTTGGATTTGGGAGGAGAGGACTCTGGTGATCATATTTTTATTTCTAGAAATTAATAGCATACATATTTTATATATTCTCAAGGATTAAGTGGCTTGCATTGGAAGCTGGTGACAGAACTGGAAAATTAATGTAGCTCTGGGGAACTTGATAGAAGTGCCTTAGTCTAAAAGTCATTTATATAAAGAAAATAAAATGTCACTGTTATTCATGCTTTTGTGGATCA
Organism: Urocolius indicus; assembly: GCA_013401255.1. NCBI lineage: Eukaryota > Metazoa > Chordata > Aves > Coliiformes > Coliidae > Urocolius > Urocolius indicus. The sequence goes on along the minus strand of WBNH01002582.1, from coordinate 394,519 downwards.
CATAATTTTACCTTCTCTAAAATCCTTGCTTTTTCCTGTGGTATTTTCCATGTTCCACTCTCTTTCTCCAACATTCAGGTGCAGCTCTCTTATATGATGATGGTTATAAAACTGATGCTTAACACAACCTGGTGGAAGCTGTCTCCATGCAAACAATGCTGGCAACAAGGCTGGAAGGAGGATCATCTGCCAGCATACTCCCTACATAGACACTCTGAGGTTTGTTGTACACAGTATAATTTAGTGTGGTGTTAAATGACTTCTAAATGTCTAGTCTGAGCATGCAGAAAACACATTAATGAATTATCTGTTAAAAGATCTATCAATGCGTTCTGCAATTTCCACTCCCTTCAATTATGTTGATCCCATTTCTTTCCCTTAATTCCTATGTTTTCTTCCCACATATCCCTCTGCAAGGCACCTGCCTTTCTGCTGCAAATAGTTCAACAGCCCAAATCAAGACCATGTTTCTACTGCTTCCACTCACCTAGTAAAGACAGGCTCCTCGATTTTCTTGCTAATATAGCCCATCTGTTGCCCCCCAGCCCTCTACCACCTGATCACCACACATCTTAGCATCTTACTGAGGATGTTCAGGGAAAGGAAGGAGGTCTTTCTTAGCCTGCTTTGCCTGACATTCCTTGTAGTCCTTCCCTAACACATACTTTTCCCTTTCTTCAACAGACCCATGTCCAAGTCTCTGTTCTCCTAGGCGTTGCAATACTCTTCCTTCAACATAACCTTGGCCAGTCTTGCCTTTCTTGACTCTCTACACTTGGCTCACATTCCCTTGCAAAGCCAGAGCCACCCTTGAAAATATCACATAATGTACCAGTGCCACTAGAAGGCCTTACTTAGCTGCCAGTTGTGCAAGTCTCGTCCATCTCAGAGGGTACTGGGGACTCTGCCCTCAGAGCTGCATTCCTCATGCAGATACCTCAGGCAAGTCACCAATGTCTCATGGAAACACAGTAAATTAAATCTCTAACAAAAGCTTTAACAAGAGTCTAACTGAATGATCACTGAACACCACACCTGGAATCATTTAAATTTTAGCATTAGTAGGCGTGTGTTTTATTTTTCCTTTTAAAATAAACCTAGGAAGTGGCTAGGTTAATGCATACGACCTTAGCCTAAAGGATAAACAGCCAAGCTAATAAATATAATGTTCAGGCTCCTGCCTATTCCTGTCTATACAGGCAATCATATATAGCACCTGTATCCTCTCTGGTAGATGTTTTATGACCAGCACGATAAAGTGTAGAAAAGGAGAAATGCTGGTCAAGCACAATGTTTTTAAAGTGTTTTTAAGTGAAGTTTCCCCTAGGAACCAGAGCATTTAATTGCTGATTGTCAGTTCATGACAATCATGTTTTTATTTTTAATTGAGGAATTGAAATATTGCATTTGTCTAGTTGGTTGAAATTTAATTAACATCAAGCCTCAGCTGAATACAAGGGAGTTTCTGTGCTTAGAGTTCTTAGGGAAGGAGAGGGAGGGTGCAAGGAGATCTGCTTCAGCATGCCTTTGCAGATCAGCCACTCTCACACGCTCAGGTAGCTGAAAGTCTCCAAGATAATGTTGCAGCAATGGTAACAAAGAGGAGTTACGGCTTTAGAAATAGGCTGGTACTCACCCTGCAGTGACTATAGGTATTGCCATCCTACAGGGATCTTCTGGACAAAGTAGAGTCAGAGCAAGTGTCTAGTCTGGTCCCACAGCTATTGATTGCCCTTTACTCTCATTTTGTGAGATAAAAAAGAACCTCAAATTCCAGCTGTCAATCACTTCAGGGTCTCCCTAAGCAGCAGAAAAATTAGAAGCATGTGCATTTCCATCCCTGTCCCGAGCAAATACTCACTATCAATAGAAGGCAAGGAAGAGACAAGGATGTAGCATTGACCTGCTTTACAGGAAGTGATCAAACCTGGACTAATGAGGAAGAAATCCAACCCACATTCCTACTCCCCACCCTAAGACAAAAACATTCTCTTGTTGCATGATTCTCGTAGAACGATATTGCTCCCAATGGACTCCATGCCACAGTTTGCAATGCCTAAGAGGCACAGAAAGAAAAATGTAGATTTGGCACCAAACAAAAATCAAAGTGCATCTTCTGACAGGCATTGCTCTAGCTGGAAGATGTGAAATGAATTGTATACGTTCATTATTTCATAGTAGAGTGCAAATGTGCTCTTTGATATTTTTCATCCAGAGTTCAAAAAGTGACAGTGATGTTGTGTTGCTGAATTACAATGCTCATCACTCAGGTCTGCTGCTGCTACAGCTGTGGGAGGTTTCTGTATATATAAATGTACATATAACCTCACTAACATAAGAAGGCAGAACCAGTTCCTCTTTATATCCAAAACAAATCACCAAGTGTGATTATTCTTAATTGGCTTCCGGGGTTGTTACCCAATTATCTGCAGTTGCAGGTTGCATAAAATACTCGTGTTGTTTAACACAGATGCAATATGAAGGAACTGGTAGGAAGTGTCATTCAGTAGTTTAGAGGAAAGCTGCTGAGTTAAATAAAGGATGATAGAAGGTGATGAATTTGAGAAAAGCAGAATTTGAAGCACACCACTCCAGTGACCCCAAAGTAAGGAAGGCACAAGGAATTGCACAGGATGATCTTTTAAGAAAATCCATTTTCCTTGCTCTTGTGTGAATTGCCACTGACAGCCAAGGAGGGAGAGAGGCAGTGGGAGGAGGGAGAATTGGGCAATGGAAAGGGTGCTGTGGTTAAGGCAGTGGCTTTGGAGACCATTTGACTAGATTCCTTTTCTGTCCCTGTCTAAGAAAGTCATTTAGGAGATGGTCTGTGGCACAGTGCCACTCTGCATTTAGTTTGGCTACTGAAAGCAGTCGCTTTCGCTGTACTTTCTGTGAGCAGAAGCGGGCAGCTTCTCCCACAGACTCTGTGTTCTCTGTCTCTGGAATAGAAGGCATATTTCTTCTCCCTCACTCTGCCTAAAGCATGACATCTTCTGTCTTTATTATGTTGGTATTAACATGAGGCCAAGCTCGTGGCTCCCAGTCTTCTTTGGCACTTCTCGGCAGCACTTGGTTTTGTTCCAGAAACAATTGGTAATGGAGTCATCCTGATTTCGTTGCCAGAGGCAGTGTACTTTTTTGTTTTGCTGCTGGAGATTGACTCCTGCTCGCCTCTGAAACCAGTGTGTAGTTGATCTACCAATTAATCTTAGGCCTGATTGCAGTGTTTTTGTAACTTTTAGAATCCCTTTAATCACTGTGACCAGATCCTTGCTTCTTCTGTAAACCTATAAAAGGAGACAGCACCCAGCCTTGGCTTTCTTGCTATCTAGTCATACGGGATAGAGACAAAGACTTACCTTGAATAATATATAAAATCCAATATAATATTAATTCCCTTGTAATATTTAATCCCAGAAGCGTATATGGAAGCAAATGTCTTTGAAGTTATTTAAAATATTTTTATTAAACATATTAAAATATAAAGTATTAACCTTTAAATTTACAACAGCTAGTCTTAAAAATTAATGATTTATTACAGTTACTCTATTATTAAAGTTGCACTCATACATTCTAAAATGAATCATCTTCACCTGCTGCCCCTAAAAAATTTCTTTAGCAACACATAGAAACTAGGTGGAAAAGAGTTAAATACTTTTGTTATCAATTAGATCAACTACCCCCATTAGAAGTATTTAATCAAGTGTTTAAAATGCATGTTTAGATTTCAGTTAGTTTTTTCACTTAGTGTTGAACTGATGCAACATCTGAATGTTATTGCTCCAGATGAACATTGCTCTAGATGAACTAGAGAAACTTAAAAAAAACAAAAAACAGACACGTCTAAACATGCCCAATGCAAATATTGTAAATGGAATGCAAATGCCAGCACAGAAAATAGTAGTTGGGCTCTTTTTCCTTGTCTTTCTGGTTTTGAACATCTAATGAGAGGAAAAAATGTCTTCATCTGTAGGAAAACCTGTGCATGAAAAAGCAAATGTTTTCCCTTTAACACTTTGGAAGATAACTTCACAATTATGGCTTCAGTTAAAGCTGTAAGGAAGGAGCTTTCATCTTTTCAGACTATGAAGTCCTGTCCTCAGTGTGGGTGCTTATGGCTCTTTTATTTCTTTAAGTACTGAGTAGGGCTCGCAGGAAGGAAACTAAGACAGAAGTGAGCAAGCAAGAAAGAACATGACTATAAGGTTTGCTGTTTAAGACACTCACCTGCAGAAAGGAAAGGAATGGGGAGACGACTGTTATATACTGGTCTCTCTTTCAGAGAGTAGCTATGTTTTCTACCATAAATATCACTAGACAAAAACCAGAAATATTTTAAACCTTTACACTTTACGATGTGGAGCGAGGACAGGGGAGAATGGTCACATAAAATCTCCCCAGCTAATTTTCATTTTGTCTGATTTTTGTCTGTCTTAAAGATTAAGATTTATCTGTTCAAATACATACAGCTTCTGCCTGATCAACATTCAAAGTATTTCACTGGGATCTTTAAAAACAAATTCATGACAGAATGCAGTCTCCATCCATTTACATGTGCAATCAACTTCCAGTTATTTGACTAGTGTCTTAGCAACTGCTTAGCAATGCACACAGCAAATCACAGTTCTATTTAACAAAAACAACTTATATTAATCACTCCTAAAGTCCATTTAAACAAGCATCATGTGTTTCTTAAAAACAAGAGTATGCCATAAATTATAAGGTAATTATTGTGCATGTCTGATTCTGGATAAAGGACAGGACTTGCAATACATGTGTTAAGATATAACAATAAAAAGTTAATGGAAACACTTTTACAACACTTCCATGATTCTCTTCTTTCCTTATTTTAGACCCACAAACTCCAAACCTCATGTAAATTAGAGGTTAAACATGCCTTTAATATCACAAGTGGCAAGACTGTAGTATGATTTTATCCAGTATCCTTTAATAGATAACGAATTTGAGTCCAACAACATGTTTGCTGATAACATATTAATATATCACCTAATTGATAGCCACGGGGTTTGCTAATTAATTCAGTCTTGTTTTCTGTGCTACCTGCTTTACCTTATTTAGAGACCGACTGCACGATATGATTATTTTGTCTCTCTTTTGGTGTGATGCAGTAAGTTTGTTTCATTGCTGGCTGTTTCACAATGACATTCATGTGACAGCATTCAGGTTGTGAACTATTTAGTTATTTTATAGTGCCTTCCCAAACTGCTTTGCATATACTTCAGCAAGTTTTACCTTTCTTTCTTCCTCCAGAGACATTTTGATTAGATGCTGCTTCTGTTCAATGTTAGTGTTCAGACAAGTACAGTCATCTTTTTTATCCTCTTTTCTATTTTGTTTGTTCCAGAAGCAAGCACCAGCACTAATATTTTGCAGAAGCCCTTTGGTAGGCCATCTGCTTGTATGAGAGCCGTGCTGAAGTCTTGGATCTGTTTGAGATTAGGGATTGGGAGATGAAGCATTAGAAAGTCTGTGCTGTCCAGAGGTTGAAATGATGTACTCCAAGGAGGCAGAAAGGGCAGGGCTGCGTGAAGACATGCCTGGGGTACTGGGTACTACCTCATTAAAACTAACAATATGAAAATGTCTTACAGAAAGCATGAGCTACCCATCCATGTTTTTATCAGCTGGGTAAAATTTTGCCTGAGGGCACCAGCACACTCCCCCATCCTCACAGATGCAGATGGCTTACACGGGGAGCTGTGGCGGCCAAGATACCAATGCTTTGCCTGGCACTGTCTGACAGCAAGAGATCCTGGTGTGACAGATCTTGACTTGCCTTTCCCTGCTATCCATTCTCCTCCATTAACTTCTCATGCAAGCTCCCAATTAGACTATGGAAGATAAGGGCATTAACTGGCAAAGTGCATTCCTTAGCATCTGACAACGTTGATATACACTTTCTGTTTTCAGGTGGGTCTTCACCCTTTTCTGCTGTTTATTTTCTTCTGTGTTGAAGATAGTGTGGAAAGGATAAGCAATGACTGTGCCTTCTGGTTTGAATTTGAGGGAATTATTTTTTATTTGGAAGCTTTCTTTCAGTACATTAAAACCTTCAGTTTAGAAAACATTTATTTTAGTTTTTTATTTTGAGGTATTTCCCCACAAAGAGATTGCTCAGCTGAAGTAACGTGGTTTAGTAACTTCTCTAGCAGAATCAAACAGGCAAGTCCTAGCTGTACTGATGATGATGATTAAGGGTGGGAGTCATGCTGTGAAAGAGTGACTAAGTGCTGTTATTGAGATCTGACAGTTTTCCTGGAAGATGGATCTGATAACTCTAACAAGCATATCTCAGTGAAATGACCCAATTTTAGAAGATTAGTATATTTTTGTAAAATCAGTATGCTTTCTACAAATCTGTGTGACTTTTCTAAAAGGAGTTCTAAAAAAAAAAAAAGAGAGACTCAGTAATACCTACCTGTCATTCCCAGAGAACGGCAGTCCAGAGAAGCATCCCGTGGGAGCACAACCATTTTATACTCTGGGTCTGTGAAGACACGTAAGATTAGTTGATGCAGAAAGCAGAAGGAAAATAAGGTGAAAAAATCAAAGGACTCTGGGAGGTCAGAATTTGACAACTTTCTTCTTAGAAAAGTTAATGCCAAATAAAGCCTCAAGTTGCCTTACTCTTGCAAGCAATTAACATGACTATTATAAGTAATAGTTTTTATGAGCTGGGAGAATTTCTGGATGTAACTAGCACAATATTTTGCAATTCCTGTGCTGATACAGAATATAACAAGAATATGGATGAGACTCCCAATACAATTGGTTGGTGAATAATTGCAGGCCCCAAGAACAGGTAAGAAAATGAAAGTATTTTTTCCAAGATATGAGATATCTTACATGATTTTATATGTTTGTGGTTTGTTGTTTTTTCCAGCCATAAAACTGTTTTGTTGGAAATATGTCATTTGGATCTCCCTCTTTTGTAGCTAAGTGGATGCTGAGTTCCAGTCTTCTGTAGGGAGAGGATTTCCTATTCCTCTATTCCCACCCACCCCCACTCCTCCACCCAGGATCCTTTTTCAATCTGTAATGGAATTTTTGTCAAGAAAACAGCTTTCTGTCATGTATAACAAACTTTGGCAGATCTAGCTGGTGAATTGAGCATGTAAGATGCTTTCACTCAGTTTGCATCTTAAGGAGGCAGGAAGAGTTGTTAAGGGAATAAAAGATCCCAGATTACGTCCAAGGAAGGAGAGAAGGCTTCATGCCCATCGTGGCCCTGCAGAGCCCTGAGCTGCTGTTGCTGCTGTAATGCATGCATCAGGACAGTGGGGAAGACAAAAGCAGGGACTTCTAACTAAGATCTGTGGCTGCCACTTTCTGGAAGAGCAGTCAGAATATTGCCCTCAGTCCCAAATGGCCACTGAGTGCAGCAGTCCCTTGAGGCTACGAAGACCAACTAAACTCACCTGTACTAATGAGTGTCCGACACAAATCCATGTATTTTTATCTTTTCTTAAAGAAAAAAACAACCCTAACAATACAACAAAAGCAACAAGTGAGTAAAAGGTGTGTCCTGAGGTTGTTCCAACAGCATTTTCATTTTTTTTTCTGAATAACAAAGTCGTGACCCAGTTGTTTATTCCAGCAGCAGGTTAATGGGTGCAGCCTTGCTAGCAGTAGCTCCTATTTAACTCAGTACTACTGGCCTTTAAAAGTTGATTTAAAAGTTAAAAGGAGAAAAATTGTTTATTGTCTTGGCCTCAGAGCAACTGAAAATTCATAGTGGAACCTAATAAATAAAGACCTTAATATTTGTCCTCCAAGCTAACACAGGTGAATTGATGCTTTGCATCTTTTTCAACCCCTGTCTAAATTTTTCTGACTGGTACAACTTTCGTTATATTGTCCATTATGTTCTGCTAATCAAAACATGTTCTTTCCACTGGTGTTTCTACTGTTCTTACTCTGGGCAAAGTCATGTATTTGAAGATTCATTCTGTACCAGGACAGTTGTTTCACTCTGTCCATTGAAAGACATTGTAATGCTAGAAAGTTCTGAGTCCTAAACCTTGTTAGTTTGCTGCTAAGAACTGCACACAGTTCCAGAGATGTCTGTGGTTCTTGGGTACTGGAATTTCATCATTCTAGGTTCTGAGTATCTCTTATTCAGGCTGTAAGGCAATCCTTAATCTAGTGTTTCAGTTTTTCCTGTCCTTTGCTTCGTTATACTGCTTCACATATAACTGACTCATCAGTCCTTCTGATCTGACTCGTGCTCTTTAATACGTGCATTTGTATCTGTGTAAGAAGTATCTTTAAGGCTTTAAATATGTCTGGAAAACACAGAAGACAGCAGCTCTGGAAAATAATTTAGAGATGCAAGAAATGTTTCAAAAACCTAGACAGCTGCTTTTGCATTTTAATTTTCTGAAATTTTTAGTCTGTGGATTGAGAACTTTGTGCTGTGTTCAAATCATCTTTTTGGGAAAAACAGCATGTGTAAAAGTGACTGAATCGTTGCCAGATTTAAAAATAACCTCAGCAGCAGCAGCAAAATGCTAACCCTTGCAATTTGTCTCCCTGCCCCAACATTCCTTCAGTTATTGTTATCCACAATTAAGTAGCTATAAAATTAATTTTATGAGAACTTAATGTGCTTCTGAATACCCCCAAACACCCATGTGGTGTATATCACATACACAGCTTGCTGAACCAAGGAGAGAAATTATCAAGTAAGCTACATGGAAGCTTTCCATAGTCTCCTTATGTGACCTTGTACAAGGCCACAAATGTTTGAGGTCAGAGGGAACATAAATATTCATTTCTACATGACTCATTCTGAATACTCCACTAGACAAATTTTACAATAATTCTAGTTAACCAGCACTGAAAACATTTTGGACATTGATCATTAATGTTTTACATGTTGGTTTGGCAAAATAGTTTTCCCCAATGCTTTTCCTACTAGAAAACAAAAGAAAAACTTTGATCAGACTGCCCTCTACAGAAAAACACAGTGATGGGGATTTAATACCTACAGTTTATTGACAGCGAGAAAACAAGATTCAGATGTAACACGTCACCACAGTCAGCTCGTGTATAGCTTCCAAAAAAAGAAACTACACTTAGTCTAACAGTTATTTTTCAAAATATTTTAAGTCCCTGCTTATGGAGATGTATAAATGTGTCTAAATGGATACTCATTTCAGGAAATATCCTCAAAATGCTGCTATTGTACTGCTTCTAAAGTAAAAACAGAATGTGAAAGCACAGGCCTTGGTAGCTGCACTTCTGTGGTTCTGTATACTCCTTGTAATTCCCCTTTTCCTTGATCATAGTCAGTTGCCCAGCCAGGAATTTACTAGCCCACCCATGGCTTTGTTTTCAGCTGGTACCAAGAGGGAATTTTTTTCTGTGGAAAATTTTTCCATGATCCTGTCCCAGAATGGACCTAAATATGCATTCATTAAATGGCATGTACTTTGGAAAACTAAAATGTGAAGTCTTGCGAAGTTCATGTCTTAAGTTTTCCTCCAATTAACAGATTAAAAGAAAAAAGGACTGTCGATGGGTTACATGTCCTGAGCAAGTTCTGTCTTTTGACTATTCCCAATAGGTCTGTGTTTGGCAGAGGAAGGTTTCTTATGAAACTTCATGTACTGGAAAAGAAAGTTTCACTTCAGCCTTCACCAAATGTTTTCGGGAACAAGAGGAGAAGAGCGCATTCAGATATTTCCAGGCACTAGAAAGATTTAAAGTGCAAATCTGGGTTTGGAATGGAAAGGAAAAGATGTACAACAGATATTACAAGTTCTGATTCCTTATAAAGGCTCTTATTTCTTCCAAGTATAGGCTTATGTTTTATGTATTTATTCAAATATCAACTCTGATAGAGCCGTTCAAAACCTTAATGTTAGTTAAAGAATCTTTCCCTGTCAGATAGAGGCCTCAGACTACATCTGAGCCAAAGTTTTCCATTTTGAAAATGCTTATAGAGAGATGTACATTCTTTTCCTGATGGTAATGGACAAGCTGGAAAACACTGTTGTGTAAAAATTAATTCTTTCCCATTTAATGGACCTTACCTAAACATTAAAAAAATGAAACATTTCTTTTTTGAGGAACATGTCCAAACAAATGGTAACGCTGTTTTCTCCACCTCACAGTGCTTTCACCAGAGACTACCTGGCTTGTGTGACATCCTATGGGATTCCATGACTGGAAAGGGGTAGGAATTTTCTCAGATTGACACCTTTCAAATTTTATTTGACTCTTGAGCTGTATAGCTTTTAAAGCATGCCAAATACCTGCTTCAGATGAGATGCTTGCCCAAAAAGAATCAGAGAAAACATTTAAATATTTTCATTACAAATTTGGCATCCTTCACTATTTTGAGAAACTGAATTGTTCAGTTAGGTTCTTTCTTTACCAGCGAAGGGAAAGGCTGTTTCTTTTCCACCAAAAATTAAGTACTCCATAGTTAAATCTCAGGTCCCACAGTTAGGTGACCTTTTTCCAAAGTCACCTCCTAATTTTTAAAATAAAGATGTTAGTCAAGCCTGTTTGCATGTGTGCAGTTCTGTTTCTTTAATCCTGGTTAATGGCTAATTCCTGGGCAGTGCTAAGCGGCCTCAGTCCCCATTCAGAGAAGCTGTAGCTGAGGGTATTTGGCAGTTGAAAGGAAGACTCCAATGACTGATTTGATTTCTTTCCTACTTGAGCTTTGGTTATGACAATAGGACATCTTAATGTTTATGGTGACACTGCTATAAGTTTTTTAACAACGTTTGGAGCCATGTATATTTTTCATCCTACGTATAAACCAATAGCCTGCTCCAAATATGGTTGAAAATGTAATTCTGTTGGACATGATCTAACAAAACTCCACCATTTCTAAAGACAAAGCCTGGCTGCTTGATTTTTATTCTCTTTGAAACACTGCTTCATTTTCTGAAGTTTACTCTTATTATTTTCACAATTTGTTCACATTCCACTCCTTGGCACGAGCCCATTTCTCAACCTCTGCTCCTCAGTGGCAGACACAAGCTTTGGTTTAGAATCGGCATCATTTGTATGTAGTATAAAAAAGAGAAGGTCAAATTTTAACATAATACATAGAAGACATTATTCCAATAAATGTAAGATGTTACATCGATGGCAACTGAGACAAATAACCTCCTTACTGTTGATCTTCTACCTTTAGCTAAATTTGCTACAGATTTCTTAAACTATGTTCCTACATTGTCCCTATCACATAGTTTCTGTTCCAGCAGTCTTACTGTACGAAGGGCATACTTTGCAGCAGTGGATGCTTTCCATTTTCAGCCTAAAAGTGATTCTTGGAGTCTCATAGAGGGCTCAATGGCTTTAGAGGCTGTTTATGCAAAAGTCTGAATTCTTGCTTTTCTTTGTGGTGACACTTGTACCTATAATCTAAGAACAAAAAAGTAATGGAAACTTTCTGTTTCCCCCTTCATTTCTTCTGGGAGGGTTGCGTAAGTTAGTCATTTTTTAAACAAGTTATTGTTAAGTGGTCAGGTTTTGTAATGAGATGTCTCTGCTTAATTTCTTCTATATTAATTAAACAAGTACTCATATCTTTGGCTGGGCATGAGGAAATGGCAGTGATGTATTCAAAGTTTGTTCACAGTAGCTGAGATCGTAAGTGTTGCTGCAGAAAAGACCCTCACAACTTAGCTCACAGCAGCAATGTGCCATCACGAGTCTTGAGAGATGTTACATTAAATAATTGAGGCAATTAACAAATCTCTCAGGATAATTCCTTTATTTTGACACATTTTGGGCCTATTTATATCCAAAATAAATTATTCAAGAAGGACTACAGGGAGGACTCCTTCACTTTTGATTTTCAAGGATACATTTTTTGAAACACCTAAGTTGTAGACCTAAATATTTTTAGATTTCTGACCATATCTCTGTAACAAGAGACAACATTAAAAAGCAAAGAAATATGTACTGAGTTAAAAGTATCTTAAATGGGAGCAGAAAATTTTCTCTTTCTGACTGGATCTATTTTCTGTCAACATCAAAATGACCTTTGCCTTATATGCATATTTCCTTAATTTTCCCTTCTCTGAATACTCAGAGATTTCAACCCAAAAGTCATGGAGTTTTCTGTAATTTAAATTAAATACATATAAATGGATTTATGTTTATCTTGTAAATTAGAGTTACAATCTTGGCAGCAAAAATTAAGGAGCTGGCTGATGGAAAGAAAAAACCCAACTTCTTCCTTCCCTTGTTTTGTCTTAGCTCCTTCCTTCCTCTGCCAACAATCACAATTCTCTCTTCAAAGGGAACACACAGTTAGTCAAAGCCTGACTTCTCCATTTTTCTTTTGCATTGAGCAAGCTGAAGCAAATTCATCAGTGCAGCTCCAGGCCTTTGTTTGCTAGACTCCTAAAGAAGCTTCTAAAGTGTTGTCAATGACATGTGCCAACATGGTTCCTTAAATTAAATCTCCATTATTCTATATAAAAGAGTCTTTTTCTTGATGTTTTAAAATTGAAACACCAAAACATCTAGATCTTCTTTTTTTTTTTTTGCAAAAACAAAGGACAGCATGGCCTAAATACACTGAATATATGACAGGGATGCAGATGAGTACATGCCACAGATCAATATGCCTGTGACATGTCAGACTTCTGGACTTTAGCTCTGCTTGGAGTATAGGGTAAGTGTACCTTTCTGGTGAGTTTCCAAACAGCAAAATGGCCAGAAATTTCAGACACAGCTGCAGTAGGATGATGCATTGCCATGAAACATGGCAGGATAGTCAGACCTGTCTAATTTGCAATCGAAGGGGAGGTTTGAAATTTTTTTCTTTCTCTTAGGTACCACAGAGATACAGGCTCTGTCTTCATGGACATCTCCCACAGTCATAAGGCACCAAAGATTTTACAGGACTGAGGTCATGGATTGTTTTCTCTAGGACAGTGTGCCACTTCACAGAGCTTTGTATTGCATAACCTTTGCTGTTGATTAAAATCAGCCTTTTTCCCCATTATTTTTCCCCACAGCTGCTGTTCCCTCTTAACTTTAGAATCACCCTTGAGTCTACATTACTAACTGAAGTAGAGAAGAAAGGTGAGGGGTGTCTATAATATTTGCAAATGGGAATTGATTGTAAAGACATGTTTTCCCCATGTGTGTTTTTTACCTGTTACATTTTATTAATTTCTGCTATTTTAGTATCTGAACTGCAGGCAATATTCAGACTTACAGATTCATAAGGCAGCCAAACAATCATTGGTTAAAATATACACAGATAAATTCTCCCCATTCCCAATACATTTTTTTTCTGCAAAGATTTTTCTTATTCATTTGAGACACCAAATCTTTTATTGTACTACTTTTGGTCACAAGTAGTGTTAAGAAGAAAACAATGAAGTTGTAAGCTATGTTATCTATGAAATGTCTTCATTTTCTGTTTCTCTTACCAATGTAAAGGTCTGGCTGGCAATTTGGATCATAAGGGGAGTGGCAGTACAGAATGGCACATCCTGAGAAACCTAAGTGCAAGCATGTATTCCTGTCAACTGACCATGGTCTTACTTGCTCCATCATCTGAATGAAATGGTCTGGCAATGTTACTTTTCAAGAGATATTTAGAGAAAGACAAAGAAGGAAAAAACACAGTGGAAATGCACGGGATAAGAGAGACAAAGTAAATGGAAATGCTGATTTTCACATTTTCTAGTTCTCTGACTCTGTTTGCACCCAGCACTGGACAGCTTGCCAGGAAAATATGATTGCTAGCTCTAATGAGTCAAATATTTGCGAGGAATGCTGATTATACAACCACTCAAAGAATCTGAAAGAGCACATTTCTTTCAACTGTGAAGCAAGGATGGGCTGGTTAAACAATAATAGTAATTAATATAATTTACTTAAAAAACCCCATTCATCTACTTGTGTATTTTATATTAGCAAAGGAGAGTCTGCAATATCCTACAATCATGGGACACTAAATAAATAGTAAACAACTATATTCAGATAGATTTTACAAGTTGGAAAGCCAAAGCAGAAAAATGTGAAGCTGGCCACACTTTGAAGATAATTGGCTCAGGGTAATGGGTGGAGATCAGAATCAGCACCTTATTATGTGTGTTATAGAAAGGCTCAGAAATTCTGTTCCTGAGGCAGCACCCCCGTTAAAAACACATCACAAATGTGCATGGCTTCATTTGATGCACAGACTAAGGAAATCGTTCTCAGCACACATTATAAGCAACTTTGAAAATCTGAGTCCGAGAGGTCAGCTAATGGTAAGAAGCTACTTTTCCTCTCTATCTGGTTTGGTTTTGTTCTCTACTAACAGGATACTATAGCTTATGACATATGGTCTGCTTAAATTAGGCAGGCACTCGAAACCTTGTTCGCTCATCTCAGCGTGTGAAGCCAAGTTGTCTATTAATAGGAAAAGCCTTGCCCTGGAAGAATGTGTATGCAGCAGTCAGGCTCTGCATGGGGGAAATGAGGAATATGATACAACAGGGAATAAAGTGAATTTCTTACATATTACAGCCAGAACCACTAAAATGTAATACTGTTCCAAACAAAGTGGAGAAGTGCTGTTAAATCTGTATGTCTAGGAGGTGGTATGTTTAGTGACTTGATGTCTGTGTTATTCAGCATACTGACTTTCCAGAGTCATCTCCAAGTTGTAATGGACAACCTCTCTCCTGCTACCAGAGCCCAGAGAGGAATAAAGCAAGACCACCAGCTAAGACATTATGTAATCGCCACGGATATGAGCATTGAATGCCCTCAGGTGCTGTATTTAAATGAAAAGCTTTAGCCAAAACCAACAACAATAACAAAAAAAACACATATGAAAAGGATTTTTATTTAAGTACATAATTTTTTCCTTTTATAAAACCAGAAATTTTACAAGAACTTTGCAGTGAAAATGCTGACACAAAGCAATTTAATTAGAAATATCCATCCAAATGCCCATTTTCTGTGCAACATGTTTCACTGTAAGGTTCAAAAAAAAAAAAAGTTAAAAAGATTTCTCTATATGGAATTGTGTCCTAGAACCTACTCAGTGATGATTATTATGCAAGAATTAATATACATGGATATTATCACCCAGTTCTGTTGATTGCTGCAATACCCACTCCTCTGCTTTGGAAAAGTGTAGCCTTGCCAGCTTGATTCTGTACAGCACAGCACTGCAGAGATCATTTTCCTAGCCCATCACTTTGACTGTCAAATATAACACTCCTTTTGTATCAGATATAAGCTGCTTGTCTTCACTTTCAAAGCCATTCACTTCATCCTACCTATCATCTCTCATTCAGGATCAAGGAATGGCTTCTCTCACTGATTATAGCCCACGATGCCAGCCTCCTCCATCTACTTCTGAGATTTTCACTCACTGAGTTTCAAGCTTTATCCCATGCCATTCCTTACATTTGGAAAGACCTTCTTTAGACATCCACAAAGCTGCCTCATTATCTTCCTTCTAATCCTATCTGTGAGGTTCCCCTGCCAATATGCCTTCAAAAGAAGTTTCAGAGTTTGGACTGAATTTGTCTGGTTATAATGAGCTGCTTCCCCCACACACACAATATTATGTCTGGATCTGATTAAAATGGAGCACTCCCAAAGATACAAAGGTTGGCATTTCCTACTCAGGTGGGGCACGGTCAGTTCTGTGTAGTTACCCGTGTCTCAGAGGCTGTTGCTTCGCTGTTGTTGGGGACCAACATATTTCTGCATGAAAACAGAACATAATGAAATTAAGGGTTGTCTGTCTGGATTGCAGGAGCAACTGTGATAGTCATATGTCTGAAACAATGGGATAGTCTAGAAGGGCGTCTTGGTCTTTTCCTTCATGTAGCAAGTGATTGATAAGGTATTATGTGTCTTGGCTAAGTGAAATAGTTGTCTTGCTGCCGGGCACAGGCATGATGAAGTGTCTTGTACTTGTAAGGAAAAACTAGAGGGATATTTTTAGTTTTGATGGTCAATCCCAGGGAAGTTGGGGACGGGGTATTGTCTCCAGTTTGCTTAAATTTCTGTTGTGGAATGAACGAGGAGTCGTGGGAATCATTGTATTGCACTGCATCATCACCTTAGAGGAAAACATTTTTATTTGAATCAATTGCATTTGTAGCCTGTAGCCTTGAACGTCTGCGTATTGTGTCATCTTTGAATTCCCATCTCCAGTGGCAATGACTCAGGACCACATCATCCCTTTACAGGAATTGCCTACAAAGAACTGGAAACTCCATGGCATTCCTCTGTTATCTTTCCCTCCAGATGGTGGCTCTGAACCTCTTCTCAAGGGGCTTGTGCAAAACAGAGCATGAAAGTACTTCTGCTGGTTTTGATCTAAGCTTCTCTAACTTTGGTGAAGGTTTTATTTCAGGATTCTGGAGAGAAAAGTGTCTTCTTCCTCCTCCTCCTCACCTGTTCCTCCTGGCACTTAGCCCCAGCCACTTGGGAACTATCGTGAGTCTTGGAAAGGTAAACTCCTCACCTCAGGTTATCTTGGGCTTCTTCTATACAAAGTTTTCATCCCTCAATCCATCAGCATTTCCAACTGCTCAAGTGCCAGCAGGCTTCTCAGCTACTCTGCGTGAAGATGCCAACAGAAACATTCTGAACCCCTCTGTCACTGCAGAGCACTTTGTTGGTCTTGCTTGTTGTCTGGCTGGCTGAAATCTTCTGAAAATATTACCATTTTCAGGCGATTAAAATATCTTCCAGAGAAGCAGTGACTAGATCCAATTGGAAAATCTTTAACATAAGGAATAACCATTCTTCAAACACCCTTTTACATTGCTTTTCCAGAATTGATCAGAAGTGGATCTGCACTCTTAGAAAGTCAGGCTGGGAGTTCTCCAAGGCACCAATGGGAGGTGGATAGCAAGTCAGGTCTTGTTCAGAATTTTAGTCTAAAAACGCCCACGGAGTTGTGCAGATTTCTCAAAATAAAAAGTAAAATCACTCCCAGACTGAGCTCTTTTTTTTTGTCAAGTTTCAACATAAAACTATATTTTTGTAGCCAAGCTATAAATCTCTGAAAATAGTTTATGTGGAAATGCTGATACAGCCTTAGTTATAGCACTGGTAATGGCTAGAGCACTCAATGACTTGACGCCATTATTCCCAAGGAAAACTTTCTTGGAAGAAGTTGAACTTTGGGGGTCAGTGAGGTCTCAGAGGAAGCTGGACTGAAAATGGAGGAAAGCTGTTTTTGTCCATGTAAATCAATTGTTGTTTTCCTGTTTGAGAAAATTTTAATGCAAAGATTGAGCATTTACAGAGAGGAAAAGGGAGAACCTCTAAAGATCTTGTAGGTGGTGATTCATAACATTTTTGTGTTTTTTAGATAATGTTGTTTTAAAACTTCGCTCTGAAGACATGCTAATGGATTCACTGAAGGAAGACCTACATGGTTCACTCAGGTGCCCTGGTTTTAAGCTTATGTTTAATTTCAGTTTGCAGCTACTGTTTTGTAAGAATTGGCCCTCACATTTCAGAAGAGGTTACTGACAATTAACAGAGGATGCATTAGAATTTTTAACAACATGGCCTAGAAGATCTGAAGAAGTGTTTTTAACAGTAATTTGAGGCAAAAAATGCATCAAGCAGATCCATTTTAAAGGGGAACAGTAAGAGCATATGGCCTCACGTGAGGCTGCATTAGGCAGAAGTCCAAGTCTTCCAGTGTAGCACAAGAGTCTCACTTCTTAGCTTCTAACAGGGATATTCAGGACACTAATGCTGTTAATTGTCTGTGACTGAATTCCTTACAAAGCCATCACAAAGTAGCTTCACAAATGATCAAGACACTGCCATAGGGCCTGACTGGCTTCCTGTCATTAGAAATGAAGAATGCTTGAAAACATTTTCTCTGAGCTGTTACAAGTGCCACTTGTTCAAAGTGGTCAGTAGTACCACTTGTCTTAATGCCACTAGTACAAAGACAAGGCTTGGCTTTCTGATGTTATTGCTTTTTTAAGATGTGCAGTAGAATATGTGTATGGGAACTCAAAAGAGAAGTTAATTTTGCAACATTATTATAGGCATAAATAATATCAGGGCACCCTAAATTGTGCAATTCCACCGTTTGAATAGATTTATATCATTTGAACTCTCAAATGAAGCCTTTTGGTTACTTTGACTCTAATTTTTAGGATACACTTTTGTTATTGGAAGCCATGAAGTTTCAGACTTTTTCCTCATGGAAAAAAAAAAAGAAAAAAAAAAAAAACACATTTCAATGCATCAAAATCTCTCTCTGAATGGAAACACAGCTTTCCAAACAGTTCCCTCTTGGAGAGAATTCCTGCTCTCCTAATCATGTGAGAGGCACAGTGAAAGTAGAGCAACATGAAGCCTAGCAGAGCAGTATTTCCCCAGGAGGATTCTGATTCAGAGTAGACCGATACATACTTTTATGTTTCACTAAAGCAAGTAAAAAAAACTCTCAGGATGACTTGTCTCCTAACAGTCTTCCAGAGAAGACTTTTCAGCCATTGAAATCATCAGAGCAGCACAGTCTTTACACTCGATGGTACAGTACCTATGGCAGTGCAATGATCTGCTGTACACTTTGAACTTCTTCAAGCATCTGTGGCCAAATCTTTAATTTAATAAAGCAGGGATAATGGTATGTGCCTCTTTTAAAAGTGATGTGTCACTGTGCCCTGTTGCTACACACCATGATTTGGGAAATGTTACGTTACCTACGGAAGTATATTGCTGATCCCATGGGTTTGCTTCCTTTGGTAGAAAGCTAGAAGCTCTGATAATCAGGTTGCAGTGATGTAGAGACCGTAAGTACCAGACACACTGATGACCACAAAACATCTATTTGTGGTGTATCTTTGGCACATATGTTTGGAACTATATTTCTTGATTACCTATAGTGGAGGAAATGGTAAAAGAAAGAAAAACAGAATCCTTAATCTTGTGTAGTAAATAAAAGATTAGATACAGACAAGTTGGGAACAAAATGGAAGATAAACGCTAACACTTGTCTCAGTGCTGACCCTGGTATATATTTAAGTACATCAGTTGAAATTAGGTTTCTTTTACCACCACTTTTCCTAATACACCTGGTACCTCACGGGATATAGTAATTAAAAATTTGGAATAAGACAATAGGAATTTGTTCCTTGATAATTAAATGAACAAGTAGCACAAAGAACAGTGATCTATAAGCAAGTGAGGTTGGGACAGTATTTTGTGGAGTCACTTGTACTTTCAATTCATGTAAAGGAAGCGAAGCTATGTTCAAATTGTATGTTCTTTGCTATACACTCTCCAAAGCTCTCTCTGCTATTGTTGGTGTGAATTTAGTGTTTGAATGCCATAGTGTATTCAGTGGCTGAGACTGGCCAAGGAACCATTTCAAAGACTTTTTTTAATTTTTTTTTTTGCTTCCTCCACAAAAAGTGCTTATATTGTGCTGTTCTTTTGATTTTCAGTACATAACATCAGCAGGACATATCTTTCAGCCTTCTATGGTGGCAAATCTCAGGCAACTTGAGGGACAAAGAGAAAGCAAACCCAGAAATAAGAATTTGGAAACATGTCTGGAGACATCCAGAGCTGTACGTATCTAAGAGTAAGAGGAAAGAATGCAACATGTGAGAATGAAAAAGAGTTTAAGTTGTTCCTTTGACACTGTTTGACTTGTACTATGTAATTTGTTCCTGTTTCCTACAAAACATTCCTTTAAAAGACTTTTAGAAAAATCATTGATGACTAGTAAGATGATTCATAACAGTCAGGCAGCTAGAGTGCAGGCAGAAGCTGGAAGCACCTAACCCTGTAAAGACTGATGTAATTTCCTAGATCAAATTACTGTTTAGTCATAAAGAGATTAAGATTTCTGAGACTACATTTGGACTCATCAGGAATGTTTTGGGTAAGTTGATTTTGCTTCTGTTTAAATATGAGAGAATTTCTCGAAAGATAAAAATAATTAGAGTTATATTAAAAATAGTAAATCCTCCTTTGACAGCACCAATAGAAGGTCAGAAGACCTCTATCCAGAAGGATAAACATCTATCTGTTAAATAAGAGAAAAACATTTCTATCAATCCTGTCAAATATCTCACTTTCCAACTCTGAAATGATGCCTAAGACTATGGTCCAGTGATATTTCAGATGGGAAGATGTGCAGTTTTGACATTTTCTGTTTGCAATCAAATTCTCTGTGGTTAGTGTTTATAATGACCTTTGTGCTAGAGGGGAGACACCAAAAATCGTTAAAACTGACATTGCAACGTAAGAGAATACAACAGTTTAACACAAACCCATTTGAATATCTTTATTGTGGTGGGTTTTTCCCCACTCAGAGCAAGGCCATAGCATAATACCCAGCTGCATGATAATATTGGCAAGCATGGCCATGAATTTCAACTGCAAACTCTAAACACTGAATGTACTGTGCTTTTTAAAGAAATCCCCTTTTGTACCAGATATGTAATACCCTTTTGTGCTGGAGTGGTTTGCATAATAATAGTTTTCTTTAGTTATTCGTTGTCACATGGTGAGCTGCAAAGTGAGCTAGGCAGTAACAGCAGAAAAGACAATTTTCCATTTTTCTCTAATTTTTCAGAGATTTTCTTGTCTTTTAAATGTAAATACTTTTAACTACCTTCAAAAAAGATATCCAGTTATTAACATTTCAGACCTAATTGTTACTTTTCTTAATATCCACCTTCTTATTGGAGCTTTTCTTTTCAGAAGAAATAGCAACATTATTTCCTTTGCACTCATGAAGAACCTCAAGCATCTTAAAATAACGGGGTATATGATCATCTAGTGTAAATCGGTGTAACTCTATTCAGAGACATTGATACCTTGCTCAAGACTTTAACAGTGAAGCTAATCAATCAAAGAAGCCAAGCAAAATTTATGTTCTTAACTGTTATATTATTAACTTATATTAGGACTGTGCATATATTACACTGTACCACTGACATAAAAGGTACTATCTGACTGAAGGGCTGTCTTAAAAATTAGACATCTAGGATACATCTGAGACCAAGCATAAAATACAATTTCCAGAGTTTTCTGATGAACTTTCCCATGTAAAAAAATGTTAAGATTCCTCTTGGGTTCTTCGATGTATTCTGGTCTGGGTAGTAAGGAAGGAATATTTCCCTAAGGAGATATAATTACATTGAAATAGAGCTCAATTTTATTCACAGTGAAAGCTATAAGGAGGGCTAAAGTCAGGGGAAGTTCCTCAGCTAATGTACAATAAACTAGCCATTATTCTAACTGATGCTATCAAAGGATTTTTGCTTTGAAATCAAGGGAATTATGCCAAGTTTCTCTAGTTGTGACTTTGTCCATAAAATTACCCGTGGTTTTTCAACCTCTGGCCTGCAACCACTGCAAGGGGATCATTTCCAAGCAATCCCTGAAAAGTGACGAAAGGGAAAGCAAGGCTATTACCCATTAGTGCAGAGAGGGTTCATAATCTTATTGGAAAACTTTTAGAGGCTTGCAAATTTAAAAGTGTCAAAACTAATGTGCTAGATTATTTCAGAAAAGCTCACAAGGTGGATTAACATATAACAATACGTTATCAGATTTTAGTGCTGCAAAGAATACCCAGGCAGAAAAGAAATGCTCCAGAGCCCAACAGCCACTCATTGTACAGCTCCATGTGTCAGAGACCATTATGCATAGCCATCCTACAAAATTCAGATGAATAAACCATCATATCCCTTACCAAGCAATCGTATATTACTGTTTTCTAAAGTATCTAAGATCTGTTTTTGATAATTAGGGCAACAAGAAATTTCCACAGCTCCAATCAGTGAACACGCTATCAATTAATACCAGAAGACATGGAGGAGGACCTGGGATCTAGGTAAGAGAGTGTTATAATGACTATCTGTTCTGTAAATCTTTTAATCTGGGATCTCACAATTGAGCTACGGGGTTCTGTCATCTGAGAAATATGAGTTGCCTTGTATCAGTTGGATACCAGATACTACTAAAGCACTGCAGGCTAAGCAACATGTCAGGCTCTCTGTTAGTGGTAGTGAGACGTATTAGCTTAGATCATTCTCTTTGCCTGGAGAACCTGAGAAAAGTTTTTTCAGAAGGAAAACATTCAGTGGAGTTTGCTGAATTTTTTTACTAGGAAGGTATAGCCCATGCTTTACTTATTAATGTCGTTACAAGGCACTCTGGGCTTTATTGCAGTAAATGCTCGTGCCTCACAGTCACATACCTGTCTGTGGGATACAGCCCTTTCCTCTAATTTTCTTACCCCTCTCCCCAGGTTTCTAGGGTGCTTTGATTTTCCTTTTCTGCTCCCTAACAGATGTAGTGAGAACCTTATGTGCTCACCACTTTCTTTTATCCTTTCTTTTCTAGAAGTGTTGAAGTTTTTGTTCACAGCAAACTGTGAATGAGAATTAAATTTTTCTGTTAAAAAAAAAAAAAAGAAACAAAATGAACCAACACAATTTTTCAAATATGTCATTTTTATGTGAGTATTCCAGAATGATGCAGATGGCCAAAAGCTGGAGGGATGAGCCATGGGGTGTGTTTGATTTTCTGGAACAACTATTGCTTAATTTGTAAGTTTAAACTCTACCAAAGGCAACATACTCACCTTTTGCTATTAATAATCATCCTTCAGGTGATTTGACAAATGTATGTAGGTCTTACATGTGATACACATTTGTTTTGATACTTTGACTGATAAAAATAATTTTATTTACATGGGAAGTATAAGTCTATGCCAGAATTAAATCCTAATCCTGTACATTTAGACTTGGTATAAACAGACACTTTGTAAGAGTGTCTCAAAGAACAGTGTAAGAGACAGAGCCTCAACTTGCAATTTGTTCAGTTAAATTTAAGATACAGAAGCACCTTTGCTGCTGACAAGGGCTGATGCTGGTCTCTCTTGTGTCACACACACGTTACCTCAGACAGCTTTGCCCGTTTGAAAAAGTGTCTAGATAAAGGGCAGGACTTCTGCTGTATGGTAGGCAGTTATCATCTGTGAGATTACTGCAGTTTGAACATCTCAGTGACTTGGAATGACTGGGGGGGTACCCCATGCAAGTTTGTTGTACCGTAAAGGAGGGATCTGCAAGCCCTTAGTTGCCTTGTAAAGTATTCTTACTGTAAAGTACAGAAAATGTTTCTACATGGTCCAGTAAGCAAGACAACATCCTCTGTGCATGGCTGCACTGTTCTTAACATTGGGACCAAAGAGGATGACACTGAAACTTTGGACTCCAGTGCTCTCCGTGAAAGTTTCTATATGGATTCAAACATTTTTGCTCATTTTTAGCCCACATCTTGGTTACTGCTTGCCTCCTTTTTGAAATGTTTGTGGCTCACTGCATGGAGAGAGAGAATATCACTTTAGATGGGCTACTGAGATGTTCCTATATGTTAATTCCTGCGACACTTCCACTGTAACAGCTGTCACATCAATTTCATGTGACAGCTTCCCAGTGCAAAGAAATGTTTTAACACTTTTTAGGTGAAAAAAAAAGTACTCATTTGTTCGACAGATAAGTGCAAACACATTAGCCATTACATTCTCTGAAGTCCATAAGAAGTCAGGGTGCAATATTTCAAGAGGCTTGTGAAAGTCCCCTGCCCTCCAGGATTGAGCCCAAGACAGCAAAAAGAAGCCCATGAAAACCAAGTCTTCTTCGCTTAGTACTTGCTACAGTGCATGGGGTTGCAAGGAAAGGACAGACCAGGACGTTTCTACTTTCTTCCTATGACAACATAGTAAGAACAGGACCCAATTTCAAGTAAACTGAGCTCTTCCATGATCTTGTGGCCTCTATACATGAAAATGCAGAATTCACCTCAAACAGACTTCTGGTGCTCCAGTCATTGTTGGAGACTTCCAAACAGCCAAGACCTGAGTCTTAATGAATTTTAAAAGCTTATAAAATGTTATTTGCTTCAATGTGCTTTAACAGAAAAGGTTTATTCTTACATGTTGGCATGTCTTTATTGGCGCTATTTATTTCCTTTTTATTGGAGTGAGAGCATGACTACTTTTATGGCAGCATATTTGATTGTGTATGACTGACTTTACATTTACAGGGATATATTGTTGCTTATGAGGAAAAATAAGGTTTCTGTGGAGTGTTTAGTTAACTTCCTGTTGAAGCTAAGCAAGACATAATCTCTTAAAGGATTATTGCTAATGGCGCCAATGGGACCATTGCTTTGCTTATAAAAATATATGTGAATTTATAATAGACAAAGATACAATTATCCCAGAATAGCTTCAGGAAAAACCATCAGGTTTCTTTCAGAGGAGGTACACAGATATGGATTGCACTGTGTATAACTGTTCTGTGGGCAGGCTGGTTTATATTTTCAATGTGAGACATATTCTCTTTTCCACTTTTCATGGTGAGAAATAATTCCCTTTAAATCAAGCTATTGCATTTCCTAAGTGGAATGAGTCTTTATTTATTAGAGCAAGAGATAAAGAGTAATCTTATCCATGGATTTTAATATTGCTAGTGATTAAAAACAGCATACTTCTAGTCTCTCACTATTTTCAGATCCTTGCAGTCTCTCAAAGCTGTCCCAGTTTAACACAAGAAGCTGAAAACTCAATCTCACTGCAACTGTATTCATGAGCCTTCTTCCTCTTTCCTAGATCAGGAGTTCTGTCCTCTGCATTCACACTGAAACTTTTATGTAAAGACCTTACAGAGCTGTATAAACCTTGTTAAAATTTAATTATATGTTGTATTAAAAACACATCTGGAAAGGACACTCCTCACAAGTTGGTGCTTAGTTGTTAACAGTTATTTCTGTCGTCTCACTAAGAAACTTGCTAAATACATACTATTTCTCAGAAAGATGGAGAGACTCTCAGATAGGAAGAACTGAGGTTTGCACTGAGCAGAATGTTTCAAAGATCCTTAGTTCTTCCAGCATCTGAGCATATTTGAACCTGGGGCCTGGTTGTCCTTCTTCACATGTGGTCTCATGCATGAATTACTGTAACAGCATCTCCACTGACAGTGAAGTGCTACCTCAATAGAGATGAGCTTATTGTGTAAGTACTGTTGCTAGGAAAACCATGGTAATTAGAGGGCCAGTGTAGCAGCCAGCCGATGTGATAGATCCTTGATAAAACTCTTACTGGAGCTTTGCACACTTTCACTAGGTAACTCCTAGAGCAAAATTTACAAATCCAAAGAATCTGGGGATATTTGCTCATGCCAGGGTTTGTATCCTGTGTCTTTGATTTATTGAACAGCTAGTCTGCTGCTAACAAAATAATTATAGGCAATGCAGAAGTCCATTATCATCTCAATGCTTTTCCAGTTTTGCTGTGTCTCTTGATGCAAAGGACAGTATGAAAAGGCCTAATTTTCATGGGGATTTTTTTGTTTTGTGAAATATATTCAAATAGAGTTTCATCAAGAAGTATCACTGCAACTTGACTGTATCAGGGACAATTTTGGAACTGTGAACTTCTTTTAACCTTAGCAAGATCCCCAGAGTTCAGCAGGTGACAGTGCAAAGGAAAACAAATCAGGTAGAATGCACAGGTACACACAGAGGCTAGAGACAGGGGGAAGCATTGTGTGCTAC
Organism: Urocolius indicus; assembly: GCA_013401255.1. Taxonomy (NCBI): domain Eukaryota; kingdom Metazoa; phylum Chordata; class Aves; order Coliiformes; family Coliidae; genus Urocolius; species Urocolius indicus. Next base: position 368,938 of record WBNH01002582.1, on the reverse strand, counting down.
TGATTTACCAAGTTTCTAAATCAGTTTAAATATAGCTTTGGTGTCTCTCCCAGGACATACATTTCCTGTAAATTGACTCTCTCCTTTCTTTTCACTTCTAGTCCCTGACCATAGAACTACTGTGGTTTAACTATGTGACACTGAGTTTCAGGATTTGAGATCTTGCTCAGATTGTTGTGCAATAAATTCCTCAGATTCATCAATGTCAGCAGGAGGGAGCCCATGAATGTTGAACTAACTCCATATCTGCAGCTGCTTGTGCCATCACGTGGGAAAAAAAACAAAAAAAGTGATTATTTCTCCTGGCTCACTGGGGGTTTTCCCAGCCCAGTGGTACAGGGGAATTTTTGGGGATGTTTGCCTGATTTCTATACTTACCTTTGACTGCTTTCTGCTTTATACTTTTCTTGCTAGCTTCTTTGTGGCTTGCACAGGGTGTTAGTTTTGTAAGTGTCTTCTCTGCCCTTGCAGTCCTCACTCACAAAAGTGCTTCAGCACAGTATGCCTTTTTATGCCTTAGTCATTCTTGCTTACTGCTGTACAAAGGGCAGAGCCAATCCTGGGAGATCTTTTTCTTCTGCATGCTGATGTATTGTACTTAATGTATTATCAACAATGACAAGGCTGCCTCAGGCAACTCCAGCAACCCAGAAAGTACAGGAGTTTTTTTTATACAACTCTTTTAAAAACAAATGTATATCCCACGCAGAGAAACTTTTCTTCCTTTGAATTCCTGCAGGTAGAAACAGTAGTTGATGCTACACAGAAAGACAAGCCAACAAGACCTTACTCTGGTGAAACAAACCTAAAAGTAAGTGTAACTATGATTAGAACCATAAATTACAGTCCAAAATGATGATGTCCTCTGATCATAGTTTAAAGAATTCAGAAGGAAACCAATCTTTCAGAGAGTGTCACTTAATTTAGGAGCTTGTAATGAACAGGCATTTTTAATCTGTTTAAAATCTCCTCTCGAACCCAGCCCTAGCTGTAACCTAACTTTCTGACTAACTGGGTATAGTTGTAGTGCCAACAGCTAGAAATTCAAGGCACAATGCTCTTCTGTCCTCAAAATAAACTTGAAATCTCTCAGCTTTGGATCTCAGCCTGAAATGTTTTGCATCTCTTCTCATCTTCTGACCTTGGCTGTCACAGTGGCACCCTGCAGCACACAGGGAAGTGTCTTTGTTTTCCATCAGCCTCCATTTCAGTATGTCGGGGAGATGGAGTAGAAGACATATGATTGCTGCATGTGTTCTGTCTGTATTCCTACTCTGCAATATGTATGTACCACCATCAAGAAAATGGGCCCAAACATTGTCATTGACATATTTTTCAGAAAGCATCCATGACGAGTCCTGCTCAAACTGCATAGGGCAGCTTAAGAGAGCTGAGATATTTGATAGCCTTGTGTTACATGACAGAAATCTTCTTCCCACATCCTGTACAACGCTTATAGTGCAGGTCTCCACTTAATCCATTGAATTGTTTTTACTACGTTCATCATGCTACTGTGGTGAACAGAGGCGAACTCATGCCCTGAAGTGGGGAAAGAGTGTTGTGTTTAATAGGACAGAAAAGAACTTCTCCACGCCACCAGTCCCATGTTTTTTTTTTTTCTACTTGTCAGAAGGATTTTTTTTCTCTTTTTTTTCTTTCTCTCCTGAGCTCAGAAGTCAGCATGAGCAATAACAGGCCTTCACAGGTGTGCTAAGGAGGAACCTTTTGGGACAGCTTCTCAAAGTGCTTTATCTTTCGCTGACAAATTGGTGCCAGGGACAGAATTTAATGAAGTCTTCAGAGAAAATTTTGCAGCAAATTGGGGAATCTCAAAGGTATGGACTTGCAGTAAAACCATTGTAACAAATGATTTCTCTGCTTTTATTCATCTCTTGAAAAGCTGAAAGCTTTATGGCAAGCTGTAATATCACCTTCTTAGCTGCAACCACATTATTATTTTTCAAGTTTCTTGACATTCCTTAAACAGAAGCCAGGGCAGTAGCTTGGAGTAATTTTCATTTGCTTCCAACTCATATTTTCATTCTTGAAAACTTCTTGAGCACCTCTGCTACCCTCCTTAAGAAAATTACCTGGACAATAAAGCAGAGGAGGTCAAGATGGTATGCCAGTGATTCTCTGTTTCCCTCTGTACTGTGGAGCTGGCTTTGTGTCAGCAAGTGTTGCTGTTTTTCCAGGAGGACAGTAAGAAAGCTTTCTTCCTGTCACAGAAACTCAGGAGCCACCATGCCTTCCTGAAGCATGCTATTTCCAGTGCCGGGCTGATGTTCCTGTCACCAGGGAGGACTTTGGATGGTAAGGTAGGACCTTTTATGGATTGACTTGTTTACCATAAACTGTTTTTTTTCTCTTGTTCAGATAGAGGGAGGACAGAAAAATAGGCAGAACCTTACTGTGTTATTGAAGATCAAGAAAATAGCAGTAGAAATAGAGCAATATAAGTGGCTTTTCTGGAGCACTAGCAATTTGGAGGGAAAACATAGATAATGTTTTGATTCTGGAGAAATTAATGTAAACTTACCAAATTTGTCAAATTGAGGTTTTTTTTCAGTGAAAAAGATGTGGGTAGAAATGTTTTTCTGAGTTCTGAGAGCCAAGTATTTTGTCTGCATTTGAAAACAGATGAGGTTTTCAAAGGAGCTAGTAGAAAAATATTCACTTCTCAAAAATCACTCTTAGATCTCCACTGACCATCTCAGCCCATAGACTAAGAATTGACTCACATGCACAATCAGTTACTTTCTCCCTGACAGAACAATACATATGAGGAAAGAGAGGCACTGCTTGCAGTTGCTGAGCCAGGAGCTGAGGAGCACTGTCCTCACAGCATCCCAGAAATTGGGCTGGCTGCTCTGGATCTGAACGACAGCAGGGAAGTGTCAAGGGACTTGGGTCACCCACAAAGCGCACATTCAGTTGTATAAATACAAGCACTCATCTTTGGAAGCTGATGCTCTGAACTGCATCATTTTCACCAGCAGTAAAACAAGGCAATAGAGCCTTGTCCAGGCTGGTGGGAAGACATGAGTTCTACATGTAGCTTTGTTACTGCAAAACTGTTATTTGCTCAGATGTGGAGGGAGAGGGGTTTAGTTCCCTCTCATGCCTCTTGTTTATACTGTTACACTGCTGCACAGTGGGTGTTTGGAAATCACCTTTACTAAATGTATTTTCTGTTTTGAAGTTTCATGCTGTAACAGACAGTTAGGAAACCCAGATGTGCTCTGTTACAATGAGTAGATTTTAAAGGGCCAGATGTTCTGGTACACTCCCAGGTCAGGATGTTTCTGTATCTTTTGTATCTCTTCATTGTTTAATGTCAAGGAATTTGATTTTCTCAGCAGCACTTGTTAATTTTTATGAAATATGTCATCAGAAACAAATACTCAGCATTGATTCCTTTCTTCCTGTTGTGGTTTCATACATAGAACTCGTGCAATGACATTTTTACATTAAACAGATTTCTCTTACTTAGCTTTCAAATTTAGATTTGAAAAAACACGGAATGAATGACATGAAATGTTTCTTTTGGATAGCACACTGACAAAGAAAAGGAAATCCCTTGCTGCGGGGTATTGCAGTCACGGGTCATGAATGTTGAAGAGGGAGTTACTGCCATCCAGAGGAGAAAAGCCAGAAACTGTCATAGCTCATTATTTTTTTAAGCATAGAAAGGTAAACCTAAGTGGTTGGTTCAGTTAGTTTCATATTAAGGAATCAAAGAAGAAAGAAATAATATAAATGTACAGAGAGGTTTCTGTGGGTTTTTTATGTGTAGGTATTTATGAAACAAAGTTCACAGCAAGACTGGAGCAGTGTGGTAAAACAACACCTCTGTAGAGGAAGAAGTACCAGGCCATAAACTGGATTTATTTCCCTTTCTGCAGTTCAGGATATTTAAGGAAGAGGTTTTAGAAATACCTATGCTAGCTTCCAAGCTTTTGACATGACCCAAAATGTGGAAAGGAGATGTTTCATCTATGCTGCCTGTATCCCAGGCGTCTGGCGAGGTGGCTGCTCTCTGTCATGGGGAGTGCAGCAAGGCGGGAGCAAGTCCCCCCAAAATGCCTAAATGACAGTGGAAAACATAGGGAAAAAGGTTGTTTGTGGAAAAAATAAAAGGAAAAGAGGGGAAGTTGTTTAAAGTCTTCTGCCTGGTGTGTCCCTGGAGGAGGATGAGAATAAAAGTTCTTAGGTGAAAAGGAAAAAGAAAAATTAGAGGAAAAAAAGTTGAGCTATTGAAACATAATGTCTTCTTGGACGGCCTGTCTTCAGCCCCAGACACGGACTAAATTCAGCAATGGCAACTCACTTTACACAAAAAAAACCACCAGTGATAATCCAACAAAGAAAGGTTTTCCTCAGTCCTGTTTCACTTAAATTGTATTTCCAGGTCCTTCCCGGCTCTCATGTTTCAAAATATTGTTCTCTTATTATTTCTCCTCCTGTGTTTCCCGAGTCTGAGCGGAACGGCACACATCTGCCGGAGGGCACACAGGTACCAACCACCTGCCTGCAGCCCGGCCGGCGCTGCACGACGCGAACCCTGCGGAGCCGCCGCTCCCAGCCGCGCAGCGCCAGCCCGGGCCGGCAGCGCTCTCTGGCGGTCGCGGGAGCTGAGGCGCCGCTTCCCCACGTCGCTCCACCGGGCTCTCCTTGTGGCAGCCCCGCCGGGAAGGGATCTTTAGACACGGCCCGGGCACGGCCGAGTCAACCGTGGCTTTTTTGGGGGGCGCTCCTGGGTAGTTTCAAAGCAGCCGACGGTAGGACAACACCATCGCTGTGTTAAAACGCGAGGCGGGTGCCCTCCCTGCAGAATTGGTTTCCAAAATGAGATAAAAGCAAGCCTTCACTTAGCTGAGGCAAACAACCCTAACCCATGCAGGCAATATAGAAGCACACGTATGGTGAAACCCCTGAAGTTGCAGCAGAGGCCACAGAGATTTGATTTCTCGTTACACAGGTGACGTGCCTCAGTACTATTTCATCTTTTTGGTACTGGCCCCTAAAAAGATCATCAGGAGGAAGATGAGGCTTTCAGGAATTAAAATTTCTTGATCAGAGGATAATTCTCCTGAGTTAGACCAACTCTAATGACACCTGCTTAAACTTTCCCAATTAGATCGTACCCACAAGCATACTGAATGTTCAACCCAGGAAGCAGAGCGGAGCCCACAACCTCTGTGAGTGCAGCGATGTCTTAACTAACTGCTCACACTTCAGATGCAAACACGGTACCAAACCAGGTTAAATGTGAATTGATTCTGTCTTCAAGAGCCTCTGCTTAATGAAGGAATTTCCAGAAGGACCTCAGCCTGAGGCTGACGATAAGCCTGCCCTAGCCTCAGATTTATTTTTTGAGGTAGGAGAGAGGTCAAAAGCACCAAGCCTTCCACTTCAGTAAGTTATGTGCCTCATGACCTGCTGTAGGAATAACTATTGATCTCTGCTTATAGCTCCTGTGAAGAGTCCTGTACATATCGACAGTCCTGGAACCTCAGATTTGAATACTAGGAGTGACAAAAACAACCAAGCAAATATCTCAGCTTGCTGTCTGCAAACCTTCCTTCTGGCAAAAGGTTTCTGTTGTGATTGTTTCTAATGACATTGAAAAAAAAAAACCCTCTGAAATTGTATTAGTTTATAGACATGCAAAATAATGGTTTAGGGGGTTTTAAGCAGGTTGTTTTCCCTTGTTCTCCTGTATAACGATGAAACTTAAGGGGAAATGGGAACCTCTCCATTACTATATAATTCTTGTCAGTAACATAGTTTAAAAGTCCAATGGAAGACACTATCAATTGCACTCAACTGTCCAGCACATGGAAGTGTAATGAAGTTGGTAGTGAGACAGGACAAGCCCGATGGGTTTTGCCACTGTAGCAGATACCTTCAGTGCAGTATTGTGTCATCTCTAGCTCCGTCACAAGATGATCTATTTCAGTAGCATGTGAGAAGCAATTGTTCTTAGAGGCAATAGATAACCCTAAAGTAGCTGCATCCAAGAAAAGCAGAGCAGAAATCACCAGCTACTGTTTCCAATTAGGGGGGGAAAAAAACACAAAACCAAAAAAAAAAAAACCCTAAACCAAACATCAGGAAGAGTTACATTTTACAGAGCCAAAACAACCTTCTGTTTCATAGGCCTATTCTTTTTGATATTATAATGCAAATACAACCAAGCTTACTTTAGAAAACTGCATTAAAAGCTGCAAGAGGTACTGTTGAGAAGTAAAGAGGTGCATGGGCCAGTACACAAAACCCTAGATATCATTTTCCACCACACTTGTCCAACCAAAGACATGTAAACTTCGAACAAGTTTGGCAAGAGCCAGAGTGGTTTTGGGCTTTGCTGCAGTATGAAGGGAAAAGGTCTCTCGTGTATCGGGTATCCCTGGAAATGGACAAAATCATAGTGGTAAAATGGGTTTGTGTATTTTAAGACAATCATGAATCAAGACAATTCTTTGAAGACAATTTATGGCAATAATTTCATGCCGATTCCTTAAGTTGCCTGATGTACATGGCTGCCTAAATGGGTCAGTGCCAATGTAAACAGTCAATATTAGGTGCTGCCAAATGAAATCATCACCCATTTTAGTGCCCCTTACCAAAGCATGCTCCTCACTGGCAGCCTTCAGCACATAACAAACAGATGAATCATCTCGCTAGCTCAGAGGGTGACAGTGAAATTAAATTCCTTCTCTCAGAGCAACAGTTTAGTCATTCAAGACAGGAAATCACTCTGTGTTGGGAAGCAGTACTGGGTAAATCTCAACCAGTTTCCAGGAGGGTGAAAGGCTCAGGTTGCAGCAGAAACGATGTGATTATGATGGGCAGGAAGCACAACAGGACAAGGTCCAGCAAAAACTCCGTAGAATGCGGTGCCAAATATTATTCTGGATGTAGATCTTCAGTAGATGGTTCAAAAAAGATTATACCAATGTATTCTACAAATACATCAAGCTCCCAGGGTTGCTGCTGTTGAAGTCAGTTCAGTATAGTAGGATTTTTCTATAGAACACATGTCTGTGCCCTGCATCAATCACCCCTGAGCCCAGACCGCACTAATAATGATGTAAATGAGCAGATAGAGAGAAGTAGATGGAGAAGTATGAAAACACACATTCTCCTTCTCTCCCGCTTCTGCTCAGCTGTAGCATCTCTCCATCAGTGGAAGCTGGCAGAGGGAGGGATCGATGGCAAGTTGCCACATGATAAGCCAGGTATAGGCTGCTCAGTAGCACTTTGGGAAGTATCTCCCCTGGAGGATCTTTACCAAAGCTGGGTTTGATTCCTCTTTGTCCAGGCAGAGACTAAACTTTGGAATGGTGTCAAGTCTATTTTTATGATACTCAGCTCTCCCTGGGAATTTACGAGACACTCTCTATGGATTTAATTTATCCTTTCAGGAAGTGTGGGGTTTAGATCAGTCATTTTTAGCCAGATGACCTCAGTCACCTTCAGTGACAGGTAAACTCAAGCTTAAAGTGAAAGGATCCCTAGGGTCACTGGTTTCTACAAAAGGATATGTGTGTGTGTGTGTGCTATCAGAATAATCCTACAGTAAGAGATATGTGATGCAAACTGGGGGCACTTGCTTGGAGCAGTGCTGCAGACACAAAACACTAAACTTAAGAACCACTGGCATTTCATTCCATAATTACTGAATCTTCCCGAATGGTCCAGATTTAAATGGAGTTAAATTCAATAGTGAATCTCGCTTTATATGATGATACAAGGGGCTAATAGCAATTATGACAATGAAGCTGAGCAGTATCTGAGGGATATGGGTTACTCAGAGCAGATTTCAAAGCCTGAAAAGGTGCTGCCTTTTGTACAGTTCACTGTGGTCTACTTCTAAATCTTCACTTTTTTTTTTTGTGGCTGTTTTACGTGTGAAAAAGTTCAGTTTCAAGCTGAAATGTTCAAGAAGTGTTCTACAAGTTCCCAAAAGCACAATCAAGGGTGAAAAAGCCACTTGTAGAGCTCCCAAGCTGCTCATCAACCCACCTGCAGCTTCCTTGCACATCTGGTGGGCAAGGGAGTGTTCCAGTATTTGGGTACGTTTGGAGACATTGTGGAAAAGAGTAAACAATGCTTTGAATTTCTGGAGTGAGTGAGTGTCTTACTAGTTTGTGACTTTAAATCTCAAAGCTCCACATCACAACATAAGAACTTATAGTGATTTTGAACAGGGGAGAAATTAGAAGAGGTTGGATTCTATTATAACTGACTTACGTAATGCCCTATTCGAATGCTGACCGCATATTTTTGTCTGAAGTCTTCAGCTAAAGACTGTATGGGATAATAAAATGATGGAGCGTTTTCTTGGCTGTTAGACATCTGAGAAAGCTATAAGTGTATGATGCCAAACTATCTGCTGTATGTGTACTTCCTCTAGTCTTACGTTCCCGAGTGAAATGTGGTTACCCTGAAGGATATTTGCAATTGAGAAGGAGAGATCAACTAGATTTGGCTTTCCTATATGTGGTCTATCTCTGAACAAGTGCTTTACAGGTTTTGTTACGAATTTGCAGGACAGTTTTTCTCATTAACAATTGTCATTTTACATTTTCAGCACAGAAAAGGATATCGGGGTAAGTTTCAAGTCACCAGTTTAGACTTTTTTTGGCAAGCACTGTCATTGGCTCACTGGGATTACACCACAGGCACCCAGGATATTTACTGGACCTACTAATTTACCTACCTTACTAATTTATTTACAGATTTTACTGCTATGATGTCAATCCCTTGAACAAGAAGTAAACAAATGGTAATGGTACATCTAAATCTTCACTTACAAAGAATATAAACAGTTCTGAGCAGTAAATACATAATTCCAGCCTTTAAACAAATAAGAGAGAGAAATGTTTCATTTAATAACAACTGTATGGAAAATATTTCAGATCTCTTTAGGTCAAGCTTAAAATCATAGATAATTTAGGCTGGAAGGAAGCTCTGGATGTCATCTAGTCCAATCTCCCCTTCACAACGCAGGTCCAGTTGAGTTGAACCCTCTAAAGACAAGAGCTCTCACCACCTCTGAGTGCTGACTGCTGCAGTGCATCGGTAAGAAAGCAATCCACATGCAAAAGCATTCTCCATTGTCCAGGATGCCGTTTGTAATGTTTCTGTTAAAGGACTTATTCACTAAACTCTCTGAACCTCAAACCTACTGTTCAGGAATCGTGTATCAGAACCTTGCAGCTGGTGATACCTGACAGTTGTCAAAAGGAACTTCTTCCATTACGAGCCTACAGTGGCAATAATTAGTTAAAGTAGCTCAGAGAGCAGAAGTTAGCATGGTAAGTAAAATCTTTCATTTGCTCTGTAGCTTACAGCTGTTTTGTTCCCTTGTTTACAGATCTAGTTGGGGCTTTTTTCCCCAAGCTGTTATAAAGCTGTATTTCATTGTCTCTAAAAGATTTTCTATTTAATTTAACCTACAGCATTTTGCTTCCTCATCCAAAGTTTTAATGGTATCTCTTCTATGCTTCATGTGAAAATATCGACAAAAGCCTTAACCAGCACCAGAACCTGTGTGTTCAGCCCTGTACAAATGCATCAGGAGAATTTTTGCAACACTGGCAATTAACCTCTCCTTATACTACCCAAACTATGTTTCCCTTCCTTGTGGGTCAATTAGCTCTTTCTGTCTTACCCTGTCCTCACCCTTGGATCTGTCTGAAGGAAGCTGTGGTGAGCAGGAATAAGATCTCATTCCCTGTTTTCTCCTTACCTTGGAACACAACCCTCATTTTAGATCTAATATCATTTTTCTAGCCAACTGTCTCTTGGAATTAGCAATGCTATAATCAAGATTTCAGATTTAATTATCTCACAGACATAGGGATAAAAATCTGTAAATGGTCATTGTCACCAGTGTTTAAAACGAGTCCTTTATAAGTGTGCAGTGATTTAACTCATCTTTTTGAACAAACTCTGGAAACTCTAACATCGCTGCTAGAACCACTGGTAGCCCTCTCCGGTTTGCAAATGCCCCATGGGCTCCTGGCCCCCATGCAGACCCCCTCTGACCTCTGCAGAACTGGAGAGCAGAGGGTTTGCCTCATCCCTACTGACCTGTCCCATCTCCCATCAACTTCCATCCTTTGTTCTGTGTAATTCTCGGATCAGCTGAGCCACGAAAGCAGTCGTGATTACTTTTGTGGCAAAATTCTGCTTTGAGAAACAGACCTCAGAGGGACAGGTGATCCCTTCCACACAGGTCCCAGCTATTTGCAGAAGAGGGGCTTTGATCCAGACTAGTACTGGAAGCCTCTTCCACTTTCCTTAGAGACTGGTACTGCTCTGGGTCAAATCTCCCAAGAGAAATGAACATGGGGCATCTTATTCAAGCTGGGAAACTGATAGTGTTGAACCCATCTGTTTGTATGAACTAGCTGGCTATCTTCTTGCCATCTCTAATGTAAATCTACTATGGTATTGTGAAACTTTATTTATCCTAAGTTTGCAGTGTTTACCAAAGCAAACCATACAAAAAAGGGTCCTTTCTAACTTCCATACCATTTTTCTTCTGAGTAATTTGTTGGAAAGATATGTTCATGTGTAATTAAATGTGGCTTGCTTAAACCTTTGCAGTTGGTAGCTTAATATATATTTTGTTGTACCTTGAGTACAAAGGCCATATTATGCTTTTGTTGGCATCCTTGCTGGTTTATATGCCAACTGCATAATTTTGTTCTCTGCTATATGTCAGGATTTGAGTGCCGAGGGCTCAACAGGTGGTGCTGGGATAAAGTTCTGGCAAATCAAATAGGTAACACAGTTATTTCTTTTGTCAAATTATAATTGAAAACAGAGGCGAGTAAAATGAAACTCACATTTTCCTGGTGCAAAACAGGGTTCAGAATTAAATTCAAATCAGTTTCCATGACAAACACACATTACTACTGGAGCTTGGTCTGTAAATAAACACGTGACACCTTAGTTTTGATGTAGAATTATTTGTTCCCTGTAAATTTAAACCTTAAGCATCAATGTTTAAACAACAACAGAAGGCTGGAGTCCTCCAGGAATCTTCTGTCTGTCTTGTACACATTTTGTAGAAAACGTGCCAAAAGCTTCAGGAGCACTTTGAAAAAATTTAAATCTAAAAAGTCAGAGAGTTTGGGACAATCTGCGATACAGAACTCAAATGTTTAACATCCAGAGTTTCCTGCCATATTTTTTCTAATTATTCCAATAACGTTGCTCCCAGCACAAAGTGATAAATACACTGGGAATTCCAGTGACTGTGCTGAATGAAGTGCTGCTTATTTTATGCTTGACTTGAATAACTTTTATTAATCCTAATATCATAAAAGTGAGATAAAGCCCTCTACAACAACAAAAAAAAACCAAAACAACAAATCATATCTGTATAGCTTGGGTTTTCATAACTGCATATAAAAAGACCTATGCACTTCCAAGCTGATCCACTTTGCTATGGCAGCTGCTTTTTTTACACTGAGATGTTTTTCTTTGCCTTTGAGGACCAACCTAAATCTATGCTATATAATTCTAGCTATGCCTTCTGCAATCATTGTGATTCTAATTAGTTTTCTGTCCCTCTTCATTCATAAATGTTCCTCCTAAACTATAATTTTCTCAACCTTAAATTCTGTTTTGTCAGATCTGAACCCGTCACCCACTGAAGCAGCTTCCCACAGCGGCCTCCAATTCCTTAGGCTGGTCACAAGCAGCTTTTATGTCCAAGCTCTTATTTAACTGAAAGCTTTACCTTTGTATGGGACCAGACGGTACATCCTTTGCTCTCAATAAATTGTCCTTTAAGTGATGAGGAACTAAGCAACATGAGAAAAAAGTATCACATTCCATCTACAAACTGCAATATTTTTACTTTTTATATTATGTAGTTTCTGTTTCTTAATCCAAGCAGAATACATAATATTTCTATTCCACAGCAGAGGTGGTGATGCCGACTGCCAGGGCTGCTGGAACGTGATGGGGCCACTGCCTCTGCCCAGCCTTGGGGCACACCTAACAGTGAGAAGCCACCACACATAGCACCAGAATCTGCTGGACATGACAGATCCCAGGGTGAGAAGCTGACAGATTTACAGATGATGCTGTGAAGGATTCATAGGTGGTTAAGAAAGAGTGGTGTGAGAAGCAGCTGAATTTCACAGAAAACGAGTTGAGCACTGAGGATGTTTTGGGGAACTGGATAGTGCAAGGGCAGCAGTAGTGGGTTACCATATCAGCTTACCCACTAAAGGCTGGGTCACCTGAAGTGATGTCAGAAATAGCAAAATTAAAGCTCAGCATCTGTAGGAGTTGAAAGAGATTGACTGGATTCATGGAGAGCTACTAAATCCATGAGCATTTAAGCTGTTAGCATTTGCCTAATCATCTTTTTAATTTCTTCACAATTTCCAGCATGAAGATAACTGGGAACAAGAAGCCATTGGCGGAGAACAAGGATCTTCATGCTTGTACTGGATATTCCTGGGGAAGCAGGGCACAGCTTCATCAGCAAAGTTGCACCCAGGTGCCTCAGGAGTTGACCCGGCGGCTTCACTGCAAGGGACTGACTCAGAAGGTATGAAGCATATTACAGCTAAAGTAATATTAATTGCTTTGCCTCTAGAAATTATTTCACTGCACTACTACATTTCTAGACTCAACTGGGACATACCATGAGGATCAGTCCCTGCTCTGAATGATTTGCCATTAATGTTCAACGCACGAAAGAAATTGTTCTGGCTTTTCTTTTTCTTTTTTTTTTTTTTTTCCTTTTAAATATTTATCTTAAACCTCAGGTAGCCGTTTAGAAAAGAAACAGCTGAGAAGCAGATAATGTGCTCCTTTCATTGACAAAAGATTTATGTCTTGCCTGGCAGGACTTCGTACTTACCAGAGCTCACAGCTGACATAGTCAAACACAAGTAGCACGTAGCCCAGTGTTTATCCAGGGGAACCCAGACTGCTGCTCCCACACTTTTCTGTGTGAAATTAAATCAGCCACGTTGAAATTGGCAAAGATTTAAAAACAAGATAAAGTTCTTATTGAAAAGGGGGAGGGAGAAAGCCTCAGAAGCAGTTTGAATCAATGAATACCATGCAAAAAGCAGGAGGGTATGCATGAACATTTCTGCTGCCCTCCTGTAGGAGCCATCTGTCTCCCTGCAAGGTAGCCTCTCCCCCATGGCAACGGGTGAGGAGTTCAGCCACAACACCAACCACCCTTCCCCCACAGCTGTCAAAACTATGGTGGTTTGACTCTGGTATGTGTATCTTTAAATTCCATGTCGTGCCAAAAAGTGAAATAGTATGAAACGTGCTCTTACATATGTTTTTTTGTTTTTTCCACGGACTACATGCAGCTCAGTGTCCCTGGCTGAGAGACCTGCCTTATCTGCATTTTAGCACAACTTCTTAGAAAAAAAATCTCACATTTTTTTTTCCTAAGTGAGGGATGAGAAAGGTGTTTCTAAGCTGGGTGAGTAAGGGAGGATGAGGATAGCAAAGTTCTGCATTTTACAGGACATCCTTAAGGCTAACATGACAGTTTCATATTGGATTGGATATACTTTCATTTCATGAAGTGAGCAGGTAAACCTTTGGGTTTTCTTTTTCCCTGCACTTCATCACTCTGCCAGTGCAGATACTTGTATCCAGAGAAGTGCTGTGGGTAGCAGCATAAACTCCACAGGCAGAGTTTGCCCCAGAGGAAGTGAATTAACCATGCATCAGCTTAAAATACCCTCTCCCATCTAACCCAAATAAAACTAATTCATTTTAAGTATTGCTGTTATCCTGAGGCTTGAAAAGAAACAGAAATAAAAGAGAATAGCTAGGAAATTAATTTTCTGGTGAGCTACACACTGCTGGAAGGCCTGGAGGTTAGTGCCCACAACCAGATGGCCATAGACTTGGGTCCCATTTCTTTTTCTTTCAATATTCCTCTGCATTGCATCAGGCAAATCACAATGTTTCTCCTTAAATAATTTCATCCATAAAAAGAAAAGGAACTCACCTGACTCCCTCTCCAGTGAGGACAGAGGAGTTAATATGACTTGGTTGTGAGATGTGAATGCTCACATAGAAGCAGGCTCCTGAAATCCAAAGCTTGATTATTTCATGCTGTTCCCTTACAGAAGAATGACAGGCTCTTCTGTGGAATTGAGGGACAGAGTAACAACAATATTTCCTGGTTTTTTTTTTTTTTTTTACATTACTACAAATTTGAATAGACTCTGTCTTTTGTCTTTTCTTGTACAACACCAGATTAATTAAGAATTAGAAATGCAATATCTGGTTTGTATTTATCTCTTAGAAACATCCCATAGTAGGTTTCAGCTTTCAGGACAAATAAACATCTGTGTGGTTGTAAGCCATCATTTTCTGTGAGAGTGCATAATGAAACACAGACACCTTGGAGGCAGAAAAAGGGAGAAATATGGTGAGGCAGAGAGGTAAAAATGTGTATGCTTGTGTGAAAAGGTGTTTGTACATGAATGCACATATGTACAACTCACTCGTGAACCTGAAAGCAGGTTTCCAGTTTTTCTGGAATTTACACACAAAATTGGAATTGTTTAGACTGAAAAGAAAAAAAAACAAACCCAAAAAACTGTGTTACTAAAAATTCAGCGGAGGAAAACCCAAATCTTCCAGGAGTAAGATGGATATCATTTCTACTCTCCACCAGTTCTCTTACAGCCCAGAAATACATACTTAGAGTTATATTTTCATCTTGGTTTGATGTACCAGATTCCAGCTGTTCAAATCCTTTTGTCCATTAGTGTCAGTTAAGCCTCTCAGGCTGTGTGTGTGGACGTTGCCCTACTTTTGTGGCTCTGTCTCTCTGTGCTTTCAGTTTTGCTGCACTTCTCTGCCAGACAAGTGAATCCTCACGGGGCTGTGGTTGCCACAGGCTGGGGCATCTCCTGCCCTGCTTCACCAATCTGCCATGTGCTTAACACCTTCTTTTCCCCCCAGGAGCACAAACCTGGTAAGCACCGCAGAGTCCAGCCAGCCCAGGCAGGCAGCAGCCCATTACCAGGGCTGGGAGGGCTCTCAGCACGTCTGCCCCAGCTACTCAGATCCAGAAGTTAGCAGAGAATCCAAGTTGGGACTTAGATCCACCTGAGGTTGTTACCAGACTCTGTTCTGCCATCTCATCTCTCTGCTTATAGCTTCCCATTGTCCTTCTTGTGGCTCTTATATAAATGCACCTGGCAGGATACTTGAATACCTCTTAACTTTCCCCTCAGAACCTTCCTCTCTATTTTCCCTTCTGTAATTTCATGTTTATATATTTTTACTACAAATAATGTAAGGGCTGTGGACTTGATCAGGTCTCTGAGAGGCCTGAAATGGCAATGCCTGCCTTGAAGTGTTTGGTTTCTAGTGACAGACACTATGGTAGGTGTTGCCTCATTTCACGTGTCTAAATTTTGTAATGGTGCAGGAGGAAGGCTTGATAGCTTGCTGAAATCTATTTCAGCTTCTTTTTAATATGATTTTATTAAGATTAATGGATGAGACCAGACTATTTGTAGTACATTTTTTTATCAAAACCAATATTAAAATAATGATTTTAACCCCCACAGTACTTTCTTTTATAATAATACTATATAATGTCCAAAAAGGCTATGAAATCCTGTGCAGAGTTTGAGCTGGTTGAAATCTAGGCAATGGACATTCTCTGGGTTGACACTGGTATAATTGGAAGCAGCATATGACCTGCTCTTCTGAGCAATGTGCTGTGACCACAAACTACGTCACCATACACACCCAACAGGTAAAAAGTTTACTTGTCAGCCTGCCTCTGTGAGTTCTTTCTTTATGGCTTCTTTATCATCTGAATCAAACAATGTCTTTCATTATTAGAAATGTAACAGTCTTGCAAAATCTGGTTGTACAGGTGAATATGAATGCTTTTATGATGAAGTCGTTTTGCTGTAAGCACTGGAGAAATCAGATATTGCCACACTGTGTCAAGCATGATACGAAGGCATTGAGTTCAGAGGACTTCTCCTAGAACACTGGAGTTCACCAGAGGCCTACGTTGCTCTGTTTCTCACAGGACCTTGTAAGTTGGAAACTATTTTTGACTGCAGCATCTCCAGCTGAGGCCTGTGCTTCTTCCAGCACATGTGCACAGCACCTTACCTGCCAGTGGTCTAAACCTGAGCAGGTCCTTTCCCAGCTGCCACAGGAGATAGTGTTGTGTGCCGCAGTAGCCCATTTACTGCTGTGAGCAGCTGTACCATCTAGCTCTGGAGTGATGGTCTTATGGCTTACCCGAGGAGTAAGAGCTGAGGTAAGCCATTGACTGAGATACATGGGTGCCAATACTGTTTTAGTGGTCAGGTGCATTCAACAGAGCTAAGCTGACACCAAGAACCAAATTAGCCAACATGGGGAAAAATACGTCCCTCAGAGAGGGATCTGACTTTCATAGAACACAGTCATGCCTTTCACTCCAACAAAGTTCTATGAAGCGAGCAGCATCTTGTGCTTTGTGAGGAAATCCCAGCAGAGCAGTTAAATGTGCACCCCGTGAGACACAGCTGCATACTCTCTACCTTTCCAAGTGAACTAGCTGAGTTAGAGTCATACAAATCTATTGCAGTTATAACTAATATTACAGGAGTTTGGTTTCCTTGTTGGATGGAACAGAATTCTCTGTACTTCTGACTTTACTTGAAAGCTGCAAGTCAAACCTTGTATGCATCAATTAGGCTGTGAAAATGTACTGCTCGAGCTGCCTGTGGAATATAACTTAATGATAAATTGCATGCATGCTGTAGAGAGACATAACAGAACATTATTGCCATTGCTCATCTCTTGATATTTGGGCTGCAGAGTCTGAGCTTGTTAATCAGCAGTTCATCCTGCTTTTACTCGGGCGCAGGCAACACCAAGAGTGAATTTCCTCTATATGCTTTTCCCCTGGATGCTTTGCCAAAGCTCTTTTGTTCAATATGTCAGTCAGCTGTGCTCTTGCTTAAATTGTGCCAGTAACTCATGTCTGGAGATTATTCATTCTGGTCTGGTGCAACTAGCATTGTGTCAGTCTGAGGCTGATGAAGTCATTGAGGACAGCAAACATGACTCCGGGCCCTTCTTCAGGTGCCCTGCAGCCCTGACCAAGGGCATTTGGAAGGTGCACTGGGACTGTAAACACACCACTTTCTGCATTGCATACAGATATTGGGGAGTACAACTGCTCGTGTACAAGTGCTCCTTTTGGGAAAGGTTGGAGCTCATTGTTTGTGAGGTTTGTTCCGGGAGGTTTGATTTAGAATGTTGCCAAGAAAACAAGTACCATCAAGACTTTTTTTTTTTTTAGTAATCCCTATGACAAAGCACTAGCTACAGCCATCCTAATGCTAGCTCTAGCATTCTTCCTTTCTCTGTGTATCTGACAGGGTAGGTTATGATTGCATGTAACTTTGCAAAACCCTATTCTATGTCACAGGCTGATTGTTTTAAAGAAAAGACTAGCTGAAGGAGATCAGCCATTCCTGGCCAGGGAGAATATGTATCACTTATTTGATGAAAGATATAAAAGTGATTCATACATTGTTGTCTACAACTTTGAATCCCACTTAGCACTGATCAGAGATGTTAGGTACATCCTTTCCAGTGACCTGTCAGCATTCTTCATGTGTTGAGAAATAAGCCATTAAAATGACATCAGATTGACTCTCTTGGTTTATTCCTTTTCTCTGACAGAAAATGAGAGAAAACTCAGTGAAGACATTCACAGAATTTAAGGAAAAGAAAAGTCAAACCATAGCACAGTTTGCATTGGAAGTAACCTTTCAAGGTCAGCTCATTCACTTCCCTTGAAATGAGCAGGGACATCTTCAGCTAGATCATGCTGCTCAGAGCCCTGTCCAACCTGACCTGGAATGGATCCATATCTCCAGGTATGTTTTTGTAATACCACTCATCCTTCCAGCTGAATACACAGTCCTGCAAATGGAAAGACCGCTTAGGAGAGATTCCCAGTAAAAATACAGCCAGACTGAGTTTCTTCCTCTCCTAAAGGACTTTAATGTTCTGTCTCAATAAAAACTTAAAGCAAGGTAAGGTTGTTTTCATTAGATGTTGAAAGTTTGGATGAAAACAGGTTTCTTTGCAGTAGTTTTTTCATATTTTTTTCCCCACACAAAGCTACTTTTGGAATAGTCTTCTGTTGGTTTACATGCTATTCCAACTCTCATCCTTGATAAAAAAAACTGCAATAACTAAGGGGCAAACCTTACAAAGTAACTCATGAGTAAATGGAATTTAATGGGGTCAATTATCCCCACATAGTCCTGTGCAGGTTTCATTAATATTAATGGGTCATAGACATGTGTATTGAGTGGAAGAATAGGCTACCACTGGCCTTTCTACACTCTATTGTGTGTGTGCATGCTGATTTGGAATTATTCAAGAGGACATGTTCATTTTCAAATGTCTCACACATTAGTGGCACGAAAGAAAAAAAAAAACACATTTGTCCAATACACCTGCAGGATACAGTAAGGGTGAAAAAAAAACAGATGAAACATGATTGAAACAGTGCAGATTCCGTTTGTGCTTTTTCCATAATTTAGAATCACATTACATGCATGTGTCTTCATAAATATTTAATGAAATGGAAATGAATATGTAGCAGGCTCGGTTCTTCCCTCTAAGGGTTAAGTTCCATTTCTGCAAATTGGTTTGTGCCCTATTTCTGTCTCTGTGCATCTAGACATTTTCTTGGCATCTCCAACTCTTCTGAGGTTTCAGGAGATCTTCAGAGACTTGCTAGTAATTGACCTGTTTGGATTGCACATGACTGGCACTTGCTAAAAGATAATACAGTCCTGCATTTTGTTGTTAAGTGCTGGTCGTGTTATTAACTTGTGGACAGACCAGAATAAAGGCTCAGGAGACATCCTTTTCCCTTAGACAACTTCATTTGGTTCTTACCGTAACCTCCATTATAAATGAAGCACTTTGGTCTCAGCTGAAGAGTCATATGTTCTTTAACTTGTCAGTGATATTTGTCCAGTAATGAATACAACCACTTTGCTTCATTTTTTGTTTTAAGATGTTACTATAAACTAAGGGTAAACAACTAACTGCACATCAAAGTCAGATGGTTTAACCTTCTGCCACTTCTCTAACCACTAAAGAGTTCCTGCCACTGCTGAGTATTGGAACATTTGTAAATATTTTCAGAGAAAGCAGGATTATCCAATGAAGGAAACATATTTTCTCTTTTGAAGACAGGAATAATTAATAAGCTTAGGCTTATTCTATCCCAGAGGAGTCTGAATGAGCCCTATTTGGTTTAGGTTTATCATGTAACAGAAACAAATCTTGCCCCCAGCTACAATAGCCTAATTCTGGAGGAACTTTCCGGTTTAGTCCTGCTGTGATTCAAACTGGTCCTGTCTCTGTGTAACACATCTGATTTCAGCAAACTTCCTCATGTTTAGCACCACCTTTAGTAGCCAAGAAAAAACAAAAACTGAATTAGAGTCTAGAAGCAATGAATTACCACCAGCCAGATAAGCATGTGCAATCTACTTCATGTAACACAAGAATTAAATCCTGCTGATCTTTGCAAGTAGCAATGACAACTGAAACACAGTGCCCTGGGGCCTGCAATAACCTGGAGGATAATTAACTGCAGAGGGGGCTTTTTATTATTACACTTTGTATTAAACAAATTCAGCACAAATCCATAGAGATCAATAAGCATTTTTAGGCAGTCTAGCTAAATTCTACCCCAAAAGTGATCAAGCTACATAGGATTCTGTCTTGTGAGAGGGCTGATTGATACACTGTCCTCCAGTAATGCAGTTGCTTAAGAGGAAAATAAAAGCACATAAGAGATGGAGACAGAGCAAATCTTCTGACAGTACAACTTCCATGATCTTATATCTTTCTTTGGACACAGTATTAAAAGAAAACTATTTTACCTCAGGATTTTGTAATACTGCTCTGAGTGAAAAGTCAAAAGAAAGCAGGCATAGCACTCTAGATCTAGATTCTGTATAGTTAGCTCTTAAAATATTATAGTTGTGGTGTGCTGATTCAGCTGACAGGGCATTCAGCCTTCCAGGAGAGGTCTAGTCAGTTCTTTGTTGCTGTTCTCTGGAGATGGGAAATGGCTTGGTAACTCTTCCTGTACTGCAGGGCATCCGACTCTCCTTTTCCTTCAGCAAGAATCTGAACTGGGTACCAAAACATTATTCACTTGAATTAAAATGTCTCTTTTCCTCACGTACATGAAACTCAATACCATTTAAGTAAGTTTGTTTTTATATCTGCTATACAAAACAAAACTCTTTAAGAAATTGTTAAAAGATCCTTTAAGATCCTGGACTCCTGCTGGTCACCGTGAGAATGACCGATATGTTTCCTTGGACAGCACTTTCCCCCTGGCCTGCTGTGACAACACAGCAACCAGAAACCGACATAGATTCAGTGAAGGGTGAACGGGAAAGGGCAAATGTAGTGCCAACTTTGCAGCTCTTCTGCGTACTAGTGGAGAATAGAAGAGAGTATCTGTAATATCTCCCTGATCTTTGAGAGCTAAAAAGATTTGTAAAGTAAGAGATGACAGCTTCAACCCAAAAATTGCACACCTAGAAAGAGTAAATAATCTCTGTTATAGTCACAAAGGAATTCTTCCTCACACACTCAAGACGACCAGGAGTAGAAACAAGGCAGAAACCACGTCTCCATCCAACTAAGATGAAAAATAAGACAGCTGATTTTTTTTTGTTTTATTGCCAAACTAGCAGGTATGTGACTTGGAACCAGTGCAATTAGTTTGAATTTATTATAGTGCACTATGCCTTCTTTTGGAACACTTCCCATGCAGTTGTAACACACTGAACACTACAACGAGGGAAAGGAACTGGAACCTGGCTTGAAATTTGTCAGGCCCTTCAGGCTGAAGAAGTTTCCCAGGACTTCTCTGCATTAACAAAAAAAGGGTAAAACTCCTTAAAAGAAAATTTACCTCCTTCCAAAACAGATGCCAGG
Organism: Urocolius indicus; assembly: GCA_013401255.1. NCBI lineage: Eukaryota > Metazoa > Chordata > Aves > Coliiformes > Coliidae > Urocolius > Urocolius indicus. Next base: position 347,902 of record WBNH01002582.1, on the reverse strand, counting down.
TATATTGTCAATATTTGGTATAGTAAGTAACATCTTGAGAGATTCAAAACATCTCAATAGTTGCTCCTTAAGCAAACCTGCATAATCTGTGCTAAACAGAGCAGGATGAGGTAAGAAGAATCACTAATGTTGCCTTTACCTCAGACTTCTCAGATATCCCTGTCTCAAATACAAAAGAAAAAAGAGTAGATGAACAAAGTAGGCCTGTACCTGCTATAGAATCTTTCACTCAGGCATTGTTACCCTCTTGAAAAAGTGAGACTTGTCCACCAATATGAGTCTGTTCTCATTTAGGAGCTCCAATGAGTACTAACTGCCAACATCTATGCAGGGGGCAGATTAGTGAAACCTCGTAGCTCCTCCAAATCTGACCTCACCAATAAACAACTTGACAACCTGCATCAGGGTAGCTTTAGCCATGAATTACCACACAAGCTGTTTCCCATCAGCTGTTCCCAAGTGGAGGCAAGCTGGCTTCACCCATGTTATCCTCATGGGATTTCTTAGATGTTATGGCTAAGGCAAAGTTGACATGTTTTGATTTCTACATGGTCAGAATGGAATAGAAAAGTAGCAGAAAAGTAGCAAAGTTTTTTTATTCATGGGCAAATATTTGGCCCTAAGATGCAGCTGTCCTTTATAACCTTTTGTTTAGTTGTTTTTTAAAACATGTTTAGCAGTTTCTCAATCTCAGGGTTAATAGAAACCCATTAATCTGTGAAATGTTCTAAAACCTCCCATTGCACTGTCTGGACGTTGGGGTTGTCATGAAGTCTTCCCACTGACACTACCAGCAAGGTCTCAGCTGAATCTATCACAAAACAACCCACAACAGATAAAGCCCCAATTCTGAAGTATTCTTTTTAAAAGGAAAAGCTGAATCTCCTGAATCAACGATTGTCAGAAAGAAAAATAGTTTCTGCTGTAGTCAAGAACCTTCATTAATGAGATCCAGACAGATTTACATTTTTAAAAAGCCCAAGATTTTGGGGTTTTGCCATTTAAATCATCAACTACTGTATAAATTACATTTGTAAGACCCCTTGGCTCCAACCGAAGGGTATTTAAGAGTCTGTCTGACTGTCTGAGTTATGAAAGGACCAGGTAAGAGGAAGTGGAAAAAGGGACAAGCTATAGAATATCCATTAGTAAGATGACTAATATTACTACAAACCTGAGTTCCCACTTCTTCGGCTTCTTTCATGGAGATGTAAAGATAGCTGTAGCAAAGGCTCAGGAAGAAAATCTGAAAGAGAGACAAACTGTGCAAAGGGAAGTCATATTTACATATGTTCAATATTCCTTCAGCGTTATTGTAAATGACTTATGAGGCGCTTTTCGATATTTAAGTTCTTCATGTGTTCATTGGAGAGATGGTCAAGATTAGTAACGAGCTAATCGTGATAGGCAAAAAGTTACTGCTAGCAGTCTCCAAAAATCCAGCATCTTGGCTTCTGTGGGCAAAAATGAGGTAATGTAGCAAAAAGTCCTGACTGTGAGGAAATATATGCAGTTTTTTAGATCACAGACAAAGAAGATTAATGTTCTATCCCACGCTGTGCTGAAAGGCATATCTTGCCTGGTTTAAAAATACACTTTTAAGCCGTCTAATTTCCTTGCTTTTTTTTTTCCTCTGTCTTACATCTTTTTATATAAATGTTTCCTGTTCCAATAACACAACTCTTTCCTGTCATATAACTTGCATTTTCCTCAGCTTCAGCAATGAAAAGAAATTAGTTAAATTCACTTTTGTTTAAAGCAAATTTGCCATTCAAATTTGCATTCAGCAGCAGATGATATTAACACTGGACTCAAAGCTGGCAGTGAGGACATCGAGGACAGAATCAAATAAATTGCTTTTTTCTCTCTAATTGGTGGAAATATTCCTACTGATTTTCTGGTTTTCAGAATCTTGGTAAGTTTTGTCCTTGAATTGATCTAAGAAATTGGTTTAAACTGCAATGGTAAGAAAATGGAAGATATTTCAGGATAATGTTTCATTTTGATACATTTTCTCACTGTTTTGCTGGTTTGGATGAATACACATCAATCTTTTAATTGCTGTCTAAGGCAGTTAATAATGAATTCAGAAGCAAGGCAGATGGAGCTATGTGAAGTAAGAACCTTCCCTCATTGGTTGATGTGCCTTCCCCTCAGCCTTTAAGAAAATTTTACAAAAATAATCCAATCCCAAAGTAAAGACCAAAGGGTTTAATGGATCTCTTAGGTTTGGTTTGTATGTGTGTTCTTATCAAGCTAGTTTGGTTGTCATCTGATCACAAACATCAGTGCCTTTTTCATTTAAACACCAAGAAGTCAGAAAAAAATAAATCTGTGCATCCAATTTGACCTTTTTTTAATATTTTTCATCCATTGTTTCAGACTGAAAAGATCAAAGAGCCTTACAAAAGCTTGAGGGCTTCAATTTTCTTTCATGATTCACTCAGTTTGGACATCAGAGATCACCAAAGTCAAGTGATTCAAATAGAAAAGTACTGGATGATCCGTTACAAATAAGACTTCCTAGTGACATGCTGGAGGGTGATATATTGTAGACTGGGGCAAGTAGGAGGGACTTCAGCACAAGGGGAAAATAAATCACTAAAAATGCATTCCATGGAAGTGCATACTTATGGTGAAGAAAACCTCCACAACTTTCCATATGAGTTTGAAATGATCTGTAAATGCCCAGAAACTCTGGGCAATCTACAGCTACTAATTTTCACTATTGCTACTAAAGGAGGGGGATGAAGAAGGGGACATACAGTCTTCTCTGATGGCCTGGAGCACTGTAGGAAACATTTTTATATAGATAAATATAGATTTATATAGTCTTTCATTAATATTTTTTTCATTTTTAACAGAGCAAGTTACTTTTTCAAAAGAAAAGATTATGTTGGTAACCTCCTGCTAGTGCTTTTGTGTTTCATCTTTAATGTGAACCAGTCGTGCTGCGACACAACCCAAGCTGCACCCAGGTTAAGGCTTGCTCTTCTGCTTGTTTCATGCATGTTTTCAGAGCAGTTCTGTCTAATGTCACCATTTTTTTTGTAATCAGAACTGACTTTTTTGGTTATTTAGAGGAGAATTTGATCCCCAAAGCCCCTCACCAGAGTTCTCTGCAATGCCACAGCTGTCGTGCCGTTAACTTCCACCACACCAGCTGCTGGCACAAAATGCAGGCAATCGCTCCACTCCCTCAGTGTGAGCAGGAGGATCAGAAAGGTGTGCTTGAATATATTACCTTATGGCAAATCCAGAGAATCTGAATCTCATGTTCACCAGACCTAACTACTTCCCAATAACTGTAGCAACTTCTTTAGCATTTGGAGACAATTAAACTAAATCCATCTTGCCAACGTCAAATACTCAAAGGATAACTTTTGTTTTAATTACTGTAGACATAGAAAGGGGAGTTCTTTAAGGAAGTCTGTCAAATAAGAGCCATATATAACTCTTGAGGAATTCCTTAGTGATTTTCCTGGTTAAACAGATTTCCTTAAAAATACATTTGTTTGCTGCACGGGGGTGGAATTATTGTAAAATCAAATAGTTATTTTTCAACAGGCTGCTCTGGCTCACAGTGCTAGCACAGCAGGCAAAACCACACCAGTTAGGTTTGTGTATTGATCTTTAAGAAAAAAATGGACCCATCATTTCAGAGTCAATGTTTGTATCTGTTGAGAAAAGGGTCAGAATGGAGCATCAACCATTGGAGTTCAAGCTCTTCTCTGGCTGATCTCAGTAAGCATTTTTCCAGATCCAAAGCCTTTCTATTAAGTTGAGTGGTCTTTCAGTCAGGGCTGGGATATTCATTGAAGCCAAAGAACAGCAAAGCTTGTCTGATCTCTTTTTTTTTTTTTAAGACTCCAGTTTCAGCTGAATAACCCAGTGGGCCGGTCTCAGAGTATGTACTGGCACAGAGAGCAATGCTAAACTATGAGCTGAGAGCTGCTCCAGAGCAAGGGCAGCAGCTGACCATGCAAGCTGCACGTGGGTCCTCATTTTGTGCTATTATGACAGAAAGCATCTTTTTAACTTTTCATTTCTTTTCAGACTTAGATGAATTTATTTATTTCTTAGCTCTTCAGTCCCCTCGTTTCTTTCTGAATTTCTATATTCAAATGAAAAGGCTTTAGCTGTGGTTGTGATTAGTTTTGTAACAAGTGGCCCAGTACATATTCACAGCAACGACATTACTCTCATGCAGTGATGCAATGCTAAACTGCACTGCTGTGAGGATTAGCAAAGGATCTGTGAATAAACATTCACAGGGATGAGTTCAGAGATGCTGGGTAATGTAAAACTGAAGAAAAAGCACCTTAACACAGACCTGTGTGGTTAAATCGTAAAAATGGGGAGCAGAAGAGGAAAGCAATTAAGTGAATGGTATGTAACAAAACCTAATCTAAAGCACATTTATCTCTCCTTCAACACACACAAGAGTTCTACTAGTTTCTTTTTGCAGTTACTGAGTACCCACGTTATTTGAAGTTAGAGTTTACTGTGCTGGGCATGAAACCTTAACTCAAACCTTAAAAATAGGCCTCATAATAAAAACATTAATCTGTGACCTACGTCAGCTCTTACACTCCCAACAAATTCATCCCGTTGTCTTTCAAGAAAATATTGTGAATGTATGTCAGCCACAGAAATACACCTGATACTCTTACTTCAGATCCTCTGGATTTGCCATAAGGCAATGATATCTCATCTCTACAACTGTGAAAACATTTCCAGAATATGGGAAATCTCTACAGCTCCTTCATCCAATCACTTTCTTAATGAAAACAACTCAGGATTAACCAAAAGATCCATGGAAAGAGGAAAGATTAACCTAGAAAAGGCAAATACGCAAGACAAGTGAAAAAATCTGACCTGCATTATCACTTCTCACGTCAGCAGAGGAGTCCTACAAGGAGCAGGCCATGGTGACACAGCTGTGACATATGTGGCAGGGGTGGGCATGGGTCCCCAACGTGTGCAATAGCTCCTGTGCCACTGGTCAGGGCCACAATAAAGTTGTCATTCAGAGGAGGGGGAACACACAGCTCCTGGCACAGACCTGCATTGTCTCTCTGGTTCCATGCAGTTAACGCCCTGAGCGCGGGAGTCGGGGAGATGTCATGGCACTGTAATGGAAATAAATGACTTTGTAAATGCAACGGAGAAAGGTGGGAGCAGAGCATCCTCAGCCCCAGTTCTGGGGCGGTGTAAATCTATCCCTGCCAGGAGGGCTGCGGAGCGTCTGCTGCCTCCCAGGAGTCAGGGAGAGTTCAGGTGTGAGCTCACCGTGTCATCAGGCTCGACCTTCAGATGCGGCACCGCCACAACGCTTGTTTTCCCACAGCACTGATTGCTTCAGTCAATTATTATTGCCCATCCTAGAGTGCAAACACATAAGGACTTGATTTACAGTGCAAAATATACATCTGGAATTTACTTCCCTATTGTGTGTGTGTGTGTGTGTGTGTTTTTAGACTGTCGTAACATCTCCAGCTTAAAGAGATGACAGCAAATTGCTTCATAGGTAAATATATCTATGTATAGGGAAGGATAAACATCAGTCATTCAGGTCATCCCAAGATGAACGTTCAGGACAGCTTTAGATGTGTTGTGTTGCACACAACGATATAGTTAAAGTTTTTTTGCTTTTGGTTTAAAAGTGGAGCGGGAGGGGGTGGTGGTTTTTTGCTCCTCTGTGAAGAAAAAAGTCATTAGCCAATGAGCTGATTTGGCACTGTAACCATTAAACCCAGCTTAACACAGATTTCAGATTGTACATTCAGTTCTTTAAGCAATGTTTAGGCATTACCAATATACTGAAAGATAGATGAGCTAGCCTCATGGTAATACAGCTTTTAACCTTTCCTCTCCTCTACCATGACGGGGGAGAATTACAGTAAATGATGGTTACCTTGTCTGCAGTATGGACAATTGATTTGACCTCACCGCATCTGATGCTCTAATGGACCTCGTGGCTGAATCCCTGGAGATATAAAATATGTCCAAGTGAATTGGGGCAGGTTAAAGAACGGACCCGCTTTTCATAGCTGGCTCAAGCTGTAATAGATCTCCCGGTTGTTCTGAGAAGAAGATTAAAAATGATCAATATCCAAATCATTTTAAAAAAAATAAAGAGCAGTGGCTTCTGTAAATCTACCTTTACTGGGTTGGGTTTTTTTTTCTGCTGGGTTTTTTCCTGTCTGTGTTGATGACATGAGTTTCTATAACAAATGTTTGCTTCTGTTTACGCTCTTGTAACATGTTCCCTTTTATATTAAGGATCAGACACTCGGATGGCATGAATCAGCATTGCTTCTTTCCTGAAGTCATGCTTGTTTATACCATGAAGAATCTGGCCTTAAGTTTATTTAATATAGATAAAATAACAATACTATAGTATTTCCTGGAGCAGAAAATAAAATCAAGGACAAGTTTCAGAGAATGATGGCAACTGTGATAACTGAATGTCTTTACAGCTCTGCTAGCCACAGTGCCTGGGACAAAAATAAAGGCCTAATTTAGTGAGCGGAAAACAAGAAAGCTTTTTCCATGGCTGCTCTGAGCCCTTCATTTGGCAAAATGTAATTCAACATCTTCTTTATCCTTGCCCACCCTCTCATGAATATGTCTCTGTTCTTTTCCCACCAGCCTCGTGTACGTGAAACTTGAACATCCCACAACCCAGAGACCTTCCTCTCTAAACACACCAGTAACAGGGCAGGAACTTTAATAGGATCGCATAAGCATATTTACTTCATTTTCTATAAAGGCCAAGCCTCCAGAAGACAGCTACACACCTGCTCCATGAGGGGCACATATCTTAGGTGATTGTTTAGTTCACTTGAAATCCAGGGGAACTCAAATCTTTAACCTGCAAAGCCTGATGTTGCCTGGATTTGGCATTTCCAGATTAAGCAACAGAAATAAGAGCTAATCCCAAAGTCTGTATTGTGAAGATGCACCCACGTCTTCCTAGTTTTGAGAAGTGTTCAGGATATAGGAATTGGACTGACTCCCTTAGAGTCAGCTCAGCTCCGTTAAATTGAGCAAATATGAGGAATCTTCTATTACAAAGAAATAGGTTCTCAAGAGTCAGAGCACTTCCAATAGTTTGCATTTACATAAATGGCATGTAAACAAATTAGTGGAGGTGTCCAGCACAGTAAAAAAGGTCCATTTTTTGTCTGGTTGGTTGTTGACCAATATTTACCTTTTGTCTAAAAAACATGGATGTGTAACAACAGCCTCTGAATGGAATGTTTGTTTATTTATCCTAAGGTCCTGTTCCTATATGTAGAAAAGTAAAGGCATTTTAGCAGCTCTTTGCTCCAGCCCCTGTGGCATCCATGGGTAGGAGCAGGAACAACTGCTGACCCTCCGATCCAGCTATTCTTGTATCTGGAAACATTGTCAGGTGCTGCAAGCATCAAGCCATCTGAAAGGCCAAAGTTGAGCACTACATTATTAGAGTAGATGACACCTTATTCTTATTCTTCAACAATTCTAACAACTTCGAGTCCCTCACAGCCCCTTTATGAACACAGATGTCATTTTGATGGGAGGGACAGCCAAAATGACAAGAAGGTGACCTATCAGTGAACTCAGGAGCAGGTGAGGCCTGTCCGCTTCTAATTTGAAACTGGTGTCAGTCCTGAGGAATGGCTGGTATAATCACATTTGTAACTGATACCCTATAAACTCTGCAAACATTCGCAGTGCGCCTGTTATGAGTAATATGAAATTAACAATTTGTGTTTATGACACGAGACACCGACACAATCAAATGGGTTTCGGTAACTGGATCAGCTCTGTCTGTCTTCCAGAGCAGAACATCAAGCTGCCTCAGTCAAAGCCAAATGACTGTGTGCTTATGTTACAATAGGCATTGTATTTATTTTGAAGACAAACTCTGGTAACTAGGTGTAAAGCGAAGACCTGAGAACTAACTTCGGGTAGAAATTATCCCTTTGCATGTTTCTCTTGCTCTGGCCCTGCCCTTAAGACGTTTGTGATTTTGAAGCTGGGGTTTAGGGACCCGACAAATCACACGTGAACTGCATCTCAGATTTTCTGAATAACTGAAGGGAAGGCTCCGTGTAAATCTTCCTTCTCAGACACATAAATTACCAGCTGCATGAATAGTGCCATTAAGACATGCAGACAAGTGCAAGGGGTGGAGACAGGGCAGGATGCCCAAAAAAGGTGGAGTCACAGAGAAAACAAGACATTTGCTCACTGACCAATTTAGCCTTAATCTGCCTTCACTGTAACTGATCAAGAAGGAACACCACCAGTTAGCCTGTCAGGCTCCCTCCCTCACTTTCTTCTCTAGCATCAGGGCACTTTTTTTCTCTGCAAACTAGGCCCTTTCTTCCTGTCTCTGTGTTGCTGTGCCTGTATCTTTTTATTAGGAAAAGTAAAAGTTGCAGCGTGTGAAGCTAAGATATGAAGTAAAATCAAATTCAAGCACAAGCTTAGGCTAAACTGTGTTTCTGAAGACAGCAACAATCTCACAATCTCCTCCACACCTATTTCAGCCCAAAATGACAGAAATCCTGACCATTCAGTTCCTTTCCTGATTAAAGTGCTGCCAAGCTCAGTGCATACGTTAGAAGGAAGTTCCTTTCCACAGACCTGCAGCATTAAAGAAGGACCAAAAAAATGGATCCATTGCAATTGTTACAGTGGGTTTTATTAAGAGGCAGTAGATAAACTCAAGTCCACAAAGCAATGAGATGGTGGAGCTTGCTGATCAGGTTGGTTAGGATGTTTTCACATACACAGTCCAGCTACCAGCCTGTTGTAGTACTGCCCTGAGGTAGGAAAATGCCACTTAATGCCATTTTCCAAGAGAGAGCCATCTACCACAGAGCTTCAGTAATGTAATCAAGGCCAGGTACAGCATTACAGTTGGGAGCCAAGCAAGGACATCCTTTTCACTCTGGGCCAGAACTAGCACACCACATTTCTCATGCTTCTAGCTCAGCTTTCCAGCCATGAACAACCCCTAACAAACACAAGATATTCACAATGGCAAACAGACATATGGGGGAATTTCATCCCTAATTCCACCAGCAAGACTGGTTTGCAAATCTCACGTTAACTTTGAGTACATCAACAAAACGCAGGAGCACTTTGTGTTCCTACTACTGAATCTCAAGAGCTCGTCCTGTGCAGCTTTAAAACTCTCTAGAAATAGCCCTTCATATCTCTGAAAAAATCCAATGTTCAGCAGCTAAAATCCTAGTAACCTTCCTCCACCACCCAAAACCTCATCTCAGAGAATCAGCTGTGAAGCCTGAGACAGGGGTTACAATCTGTGCACACCACCATCAATGCAGTCACCTCTAGATGTGTAACACAACAGCTCACTTTAAATCTGATGGCACAGCACAACTGTTTGCTATTTGGATAGGGCACAGAAAACCTTGACAAAAAAAATGACATGCATTCAGAGCTTTTCTAGAACCCAGTGAAATATGGTTTAGTTTTCCTCCTACTTACACGGTTATAATTCAACATGTGGTTTAAATAGAGAGGAACAAAACCCAACACAGCAGCACACAGCCCCAGAGCTTCACATCAGCACAGAACCTTATGGGCAAAAGAAGGCCTTGAGCTGGGCTGCTGGAGACAGGACTGGCTGACCCCTAGGATCCTTCTGAAGCTCTTTTCTTGTGTAGTGCTGCCCTGCCAACAGCTAAATCAGTTATACTTTTGATTATTGACTGTAAATGTGCATTATCTTTTGATTTCCTAGTAAATCAAGTTTCTGTGTGTATACATCCTCTACAGTGACCATTAGAGTAACAAAGCTCTGGCAGCAGCTTAGAAAAGAGTGAGTTTATTGCTAGAAACTGATCTTAGCATGTGAGGACACTCTCTACAGACTCATAGACTCATCTGGTCCCTCCAGCAGTTTAGAATGAAGATGTCTTCTTTTCATTTTAAACCCAGGCAGGATGCTAAACTATGAGCTTCTGAAGGTGTTCCACAGTGAACAGAAGGCTAAGTGGGGAAAAGAAAAAAAAGGAGTTGGGATCTCTTCTGAAAGGTAGAAAGTAGAAGAATGAGACAAAAACCTTTGCTAAGCTGTTCAGAACAGACCCTTGAACCTATTCCCCATATGCAGAAAGGAGTAACAGAGCACATCTGTTTTCATGACATAGCTGATGGTATTTTGAGCACTCAGATCCTGCACTTCCCCTTGACCTTGATTCACCACTTTCTGTTAATACAATTACTTGCAGGGCATACTCAGTTCCCACTAGATTCAGTCTGAAGTTAAACAAAATCAGTCCTTTCAGGACAATCGTGGAATGCACTGTGGTGCATTTAAAAGCAAGAGATATATGAAAGGGGAAAATGAGACTATAAATAGCCATCACACTGTTTTATTTCTATTACTCTCTGTTACATTGGGGCAGGTAGAAACAAGAAAGGCTGCATCACAAAAGCAGAGTCAAGGTGTTTGGATTTGCCTCCACGTCAGGCTGAAAAGACAGCAACATCCCTCCTATGCTCAAGTGCATGGGAGAGGATTCAGCACAAGCCTTTCCCCTGACCAGCTTGAACCGAGGGTTTAGGCGTGAGAAGTCCCTATATCACCCTCTTGCTGGAACTGACAGCTTACAGGTGCTCTCCCTGAGCTTACTGAATCTTTAATTTTCTCTACAAAATGGATTGGCACTAGCAGGATAGACTGGGACCACAAACCAATGACTGGGAAATGGCTCTGCAAAGCAGGTTCAGAGCTTTGCCCTGTCTGATTCCCTCTCAGGCTCAGTGACTGTTATTTCACAACTCACTGGGCTTTGCTGACTACAGAGCTCTCACACACAAGTGCCTTAAGCATTAAAGTATTCAATTTTTTTTTCTATATACAGAAACTCCATCCTGTTTGGGAATTTTTCCCCTCAAAAGCCATCCATTGACAAGGTAAGTTTAAGGTTTTGTGGCTCAGATTTTTCTTTACAAAAAAAAAAAAAAAAAATCCACAAGCCCCTAAAAACCCCTCATTTCAGTTAAAAACTGAACTTGAGCTGAAATGGCAGCTTTCCCCTGCCCTCAGCTGTGTGGCAACGTGTGTGTAGCCCCAGGGAAAGCTCCCACACCGAGGCAGTGACCCAGGGAAAGTCTTGGAAGCAGGAAGACAGCACTACAGACATGCATTAAGTAGTGTTTACATGTAACTGCTGAGATGAATTACCAAACTCCCCTTGCAGAAGTATCTGCAAAAGGCATGGCTTAGGAAAGCCACGGGAAAATGGTACCTCAGACACAAGATGTTATACCAGTGACAAAACTTAGTGGCTGTGTCTTACCCCCTGGAGCCTGTCGTGTCTTCTCAAGTGCCCAGGAGGCAGCGCTGCAGGATGCCGACACAGGCTGATGCGAGGGAGACCGTGTGGCAGCAGAGCTGGAGGCACGTGACAGAGCTGGAGGCATCCCACTGTAATTAATGAGTGGTGAAACAAGTGGTTATTTATGTTGCACACCTAACAAAGAGGAGAATTAGTCATATCTCTGATTCCTGGGCAGCTATTTATGCTGCTTATCTGATGTTTTAAAGGAAACTGCACAGGCTATTTTCTAGCCCAAAGAGGGATGGGTGGGTGAAACAAGAACTGACGTCTGCCTTTGACTAAGCATTAGGAAGCCAGTTTCCAAGTTTGGAAGTGTCTGGATGTATTTTTCCATATTTTTTTTCTTTGAGTTTTCCTGATTTCAGGCAGGGGGTGAGATGTCAGAACTACCCAGAAACACCCTACCTAATCACACAGCTTCCCCGTGGGCATTGCAGCCCAACAGATATTTTTCCAAACCACCCCTGAAATTTGGACCTTCAAGTCATTTACAGACCTCGTCCAGTCGGAGATGAAACCACATCCCATCACAACTTCTGAAAGCATGAGTGTGGTGGAGAGCCTGGATGAGCAGAGCTTCTGTGCACAGCCCAGCTGCTTTGCAAACAGAGCTGGGGAGACTGTAGAGGCTGCTGTGGTCTCAGTTGTCTTCTGGAGCTGGGGATGCAACCACTGCTCAGATTCTGCTTCTGCTGTTAACATCTGTGGGGCTAAACACATTGCTGGGCACCCATTAGCTCTGTAATTACCCAAAGCCAACCTTCACCTCCTCTGCTCGGGCCAAAGGCAACTGGGAGATCTTACCTTTCCAATTATAAGCACTGTCTTGCTCTGTCAGTGTTTTGGTTTTTTTTGTCAGAAACTACAGCTGCCTGTCCCTGGTGATAAGATGGTTTTTATCATGAGATTTAACAGTTGTGTTGTACATAACTGCTCTGTATGCTGCAATTTACAGAGTTGCTCTGGTGCAAAAGGACTTGGATTACTTCAAATTTTTCATGATTCTAAAGGAACAGAAAAGGAAATATTCCCATGGTTGAAAATTCCTGTTAAGTAACCATTATTGCAGTATGTACAAGATTACATGTCAAACCATTGTTCCTGTTAGCTGGTGGGAATTGACTCACAGCAGCTGTTTAACAACTGAGATGTAGTTTGGTACTTCACTTGGTTTCAACAGATCACCTCTGGATCTTAGGAGACTGTCATTTTGAAGCTGTAAAGCCTAGAAATGCATATGCCCTCTTACTTTCAGTATCTTTGTACAAGTAAGTAAGAAAAGAGACTAAAAAATAACGCTTTCATTTTTTTTTCCTCGCTATATAGTCTCAGAGCATCGTGGCCTCTTGATAAGGAAACCAACGTGACTGCGGGAACTACAATGAAAATGTGTGGGGTTTGTGGTGGGCTTTTGCAAGGTAGGTCTCAATTCTGTTTAATTATGCAGTTAATCAAGATACTTGGTCGAAAGCAGACGGGTTTTTTTTATCGGAAGGAGAGATGACAGGGAGACGACAGCAGTGGGGTTTTTACTCTAATAATCCGCTTCTAAGCTGCCTTCCCTCATCCTCCATCAACGCTCTGTGCCCGGCGCTGCCCTCACCTGCGGGTCCCTGCACGGGAACGGCCCCGCCGCCGCCGCCACTCGCCAGCAGCCGCTAGGTGTCGGTGCAGGCGGCGGGATGCGGCCGCGGGGCCGCCCACCCGCGCTCAGCACAAACGCGGCAGCTTCTCAACCAGACCCGGGCACACACACACATCCTTCTCCCCACTGCTCTGAAGGCTCAGTGCGCCAGTTTCGGAGGTTTGAACAGAGCTAGCAACCCATTCCTCAAATTCTTTGGTCCATTCCCTCAGAATGTATTGTCATCTTCACTTGAAAAGATAACTTCAAATATAACCTGCTCTCACACAGTCATCCCGAAAAATCCAAAAACGTTGTGACTTTGGCCACCCGTGTGTACGGCTACTTACCAAAAAGTCTTTCGTAGCGCCGTGCTGGGAAGCGTGAGCCTGTGGAACTGCTGCGTTGGGCTGCAATGACAGCTCCGGCCACATCTGGCATTTCTGCTTTTCTTTTACCTCTGTTCTTCATTTTAATCCAGAAAAACTATTTCTTCAGTGTTTTTGCAGCCTGGTCCAGCATAAAGACCACAACTGTAAAAGAGCATATGCGAAAGTTACAGGGATGTTTACGACAGGACTCCTCTAATGAGATTGATGACTTTGTCAGTTTGTTGCTGCTCCCGCTGTTTCATCAGGGGAGTGCTGTTAACTACGCCGGTGACATTGCATTGCTGCTTCTTGTTTCCTATCTGTTCACATCACTAACCTAAGTAGCTGTGTCATACTCGTGTGCCAAAGTCACAAAATCCAACTTACATACCTGTCAGAGGTGCTGAGGTAGCCAAGCTCATCGGGACTTGTGGTTCTGCAGCAGCCTGCTCTGGTGGGACTCCCTCATTTGAGAACAGAAGCATGCTTCTTGCTCTCTCTCCCACGTCCCACACGTTCTTAGCATCTTAGACTAGTTCTCAGTTGGCATACACAGAATAACTATAATAGATTCATTTTGGAGCTAATAGGGCCAGAATGTCTTGAGGGTATGTACATGGAGGTCTCGGGCTTCTGCCTTTGGCTCTGGCACCACAAAAAGCAGTGTCAGTGCTGTGTCAAGATGCACTGGAAATGAAAGCAGTTTAGGATCTCAGGGGACTCTGGACTGACAATATCAGGGCAGTGAATAGTATTAAAAACTGAGAGCAGATAAGGTGGATAGATACAAAGGCAAGGAAAACTAAAAGAGGAAGAGAAGAGGAAACATTTCTGAGCACATTCATACACATGCACAAGTGCATGGCTGGGCCTGTTTCCCCAGCACATGACCATGGTAGCTGCTGCTGTAGAGCAAATAAGGAAACATGGAAGCAGATGGTGAATGAAAAATAGAAAGTGGTCTGGAATAAGGAAGCCTATTATTTTTCATTTGTCTTTGAAGACTGATGGACTTGCAAAAAACTTGCACGGCCTCCACATGGAAAAGCTGATTGTTCTGAAAATGAATGAGAAGAGTCACTCCTGGGTAGAGCTATTTCAAAGCAAAATAGTTGGCTCTTTAAAACATTTTTGAACACTAACACTGAAAAACCTCTTCATGGTAGCAGCATGACCAAGACAGCGTTAATGAAGTCAGTCCTTGCTGCTAAAACACTGCCGTGCTTTTGAAGTCAAAATCTCAAACTGTTTTTGTTTGTCCCTTTTTCACTCTCTTTTAATCGAATGGGATTTTGTTCCTGCCTGTCATTTTGAGGTAGACTGGAAAAGAGGGAAAGGCCCCTGTGCAAAATGAATTTACCAACCAAATGTTGTGTCTGAGAAACCAGAGTGGTGGTTCCTCTGTGCTGGGGGGCAACAGCACAGCACAGGGGGTTGTATTGCCCAGCTCATGGGCTCAGTGTTGTCCAGCTCACATTTGGGCTGTGGCAACATTTTTTTACATGTTCTGAAATTTTAGAGATTTGAAGGTCTGTCCATAAGAGTCACAAGCAGCTCTGGGTGCTGGCAGCTTTTATCCATCCCTTACTTCTTTTAGGTGCCTAAGGAAAAGCTAACAACTAGGATAAAATCTCACACCAGTGCTCAGTTGTCAAGTTCTGGTCTATCTCTCCAGTTCTGTTTGGATTTTCCCTTAGAAAAACTGCAATGAAATCCTGAGCTTGGAGTACATCATCACACATGAAGGTTCAGTTTTAACTGAATTAAAGTCATTAAGATCTGTTTACCATTAGTTTGGCTCTGCCTGAGTTGCCAGGATGGCTTCTTTTATGTCAAGAGGAAGTCTGGGCTCTTGGGGTGGTTTTTTTATTGGTTGATGATGGTTTCTTTGGTTAAAAAGTTGTGTCCAGACAAGACCCACTATTCAGGAGTGCTAAGGTCACGCTGCTTGCTCACAAGGGCGAACCCTAGAGAAGCAGGCCACTCACTCAGAAATTTGTTAGCTCCACATCCAGCACATTGTATCCTTATCAGGAGACATCAGATTTGGAAGAACTTGATTTTAGGGTATGAACGAGTTTCACAGACTACTTGGTCTTGACCTTCAAATGCCTTAGATAGATGCAAGCCTTGAAAATTACCCTCTCTGGAATTGCCTTGGGATTTTTTTGTGGAAGAATAAAAAAAAAAAAAAACACCCAGGGAGTGTATTTTTGACTGTGCTGCTGAGTGAATGAATTGCAGTGTTATAATCAGCTGATAATCAGCTTAACCATGAATAGATTTTCTCCACCTAGGAAAAGAGAATTGCACTAAGGCAAACAGTTTGTGGAGACAGATGTTAAACTGATGTCCAGAAATGGGAGCTGTGATGGCCGAGAGGTTAAGGCGTTGGACTTGAAATCCAATGGGGTTTTCCTGCGCAGGTTCGAATCCTGCTCACAGCGGCAAGTTTTACCCATCACTAGGGTGGGAGCCCAGGGCAGCCCCATACCACCCTGCAGAGGCCTCCTGCTTTGTAGGTCTGTTAAGGCCCCAGACCCATGCAAGCCCATTTTGCAACCTGATCTAAGTGGACCAGCTCACACCAAAAGTTGAGCCAGAGGAAAAGGGCAGCACTCAGCATTGCATACATTTACTTATGGCCAACAAGCACTTCCAAGGTTCCAGGTCTGATTTCACAATTCTGCACATGCATCTCTGCAAATCCCAGTGCCATACCTGTGCCAATAAAATGTGTAGACATCTGAGGCTTGGATTCAGGTCTGAAATGAATATTTACTTCTATCAATTAGGAGTAGACAAATGCTTTATGACCATTACCTTAACAAAACCAGAACTTTTTATCTGTTTGAAGAGAAGCATCACAAGACCTGTAAGCATCATTACATTCCTCTAACTCCATGGGACTTCAACACAGGCACCTAAATTGAAGTTAAATATGTCAATACTTGTCCCTGTTGTAATAGGTCAGAGATGGAATTTTGTTCCTGTTAAGATTAGTGCTAGTGTGACCTGAAACTCTATGACATGAAACTGTGAAACACAGGAAATGAATGTAGCAAGAAAGTCAATGTATCTGTGAAAAGTATGTTCACATACTTGCTCTGTCTTCCTGGCCTTTTCTTTCTTACTTTGTTTACTTGTTGTGCTGCTTCATAGGATCTGTTTTGGTCACTCTCAATAGGAAAACCTCATTACAGTAGTTCTTTTTTGAATTTTACTACAGCTAATTTTACTTCAGGCAGAAATAGAACTTTAAGGACTAATTCTTGCAGCTTTTCTGCTTCAAGCTCCAGACATCAGTATAAGAGAAATGTTTAACAGCACTTAATAAATTGTCTTAGTAGAAGAAACATGGATACGAGACTAACACAGCAAACTTATGGAAAGCCTCCAGCAATGTCAGGATCATTAATATTTACAGAGCTAACTAATCCTGAGAGTATTCATCATCCAGATGTGCACAGAAGCAGGTCACCCAGCTCCTGTGGCCAGTTCACTCAGGGTTTAATGTGAAGTCGGAATGCTGGCCACAACACTCCTGCCATCACTTTAGCAACAATATCTTGAACAAACTTTTTGTGAGATGATATCCTCAAATCACAAAAGAAGTTTTAATCTTTTAGTCAAGAAAATCTTTTAGTCTTTCTGAGGCATACGTGCTCTGTGCAAGGTTTTGGCTGTGAAAAGGTCACCCTGCCCACAGGTTAGAGCCACTGTGAGGTCCAACCAACACGGATGGATGTATTGAGCCCCTTGGAGGTGGGCAGACTACGCTGCAGGGTGTGATGTCAGTTTTTGTGCATCACACGTGTCTATCTGAAATCACCCAAATGGTTCAGAACTGCTGTCACAACTTTATTTTGAGATCCAGCCTGGATTTAACTCCTCTAGGATCCAAACTTGTATTTCCTATCAGACCATGTCCCCCTCTAACACTTCTGTCATCACGCAAGTCTTGCAAATTTCTATTTGCCCTGAACAAATAAATATAATCTTATTAGTATTTAAAAAACCACTCACACACACATTAAAAAAAAAAAAGAAAGAAAAAAAATCTCTACCAAAAAAATTGTAAAAAAGAAAGTAGAGCCCTGTTTCACCTTCATTGAAAAAAGATGGTCTATGACTGGATTTGTGAATGTTCTCGATCATTTTACAAGGTTGCAGGGGGGCAACAATTCCAGTCAAAGGATCCATTAGGGATTTAACATTTAACAATAAAATGACATCTGTTAGTCACATCTACTGTAAGTTTAGGCAGCTGTATTTCCCCCGGTTATCTAAGTGAAGTGAACAGATACCATATTAACAGCTCAACGTGTCTCCAGGTATTTTTAATCTCTTTCCTCCCACCCTGTTCTTCTATCAGGCAATCATCTTAGGTCGGACTCAAATCAGTGGCTTAGCACAGCAGTCTGCATTTAGAGGCAGAAAATCTGAATCTTCGCACCACTGACCTTATTGTTTTACAGGCTATTGACTGCAAGTCATCAGGTTTCAGCAGTACAAAGGGATCATCCTCTGGAAAAGACAAGCAGAAAGAAGGAATGAACCCATACGCAGGATGAGGGCACTATTGCCACTGAGCTGACAAACAGCATTAGACTGATTTCATGTAATGTGGATAAATAGTGATGAGAAGAGGGTCTGTAATCTCTTCTGTGCTGTGTGGGAATGCAGCCAGCAGAAGTCTGCAGCAGTGTGCCCACATGGCATGCAGAGGAAGGGGTGCTGGTGAGAACTGGATCGTCCAGGTGTCCTCCCCAGGGGCTGCAAACGGAGCACAAGCTTCATGTTTCTCCCCACAGGCCCGTGCCCACCTTATGCTTTGGCCTAGGCAGAGCAAGAGGCACCATCTAAACCAGAGTCAGAGTGGAATGGGTAATGGATGATAATGAGCACTGTTTGAGAATGCTGAAGGGCAATCCCACAGCTACAGCCTAAATGTCCCTAAGTACACACCACTTGACTCTGCTCTGGTGAGGGACAGAGGGAGCTGTTCTAAACATTTCAAACACAGATGAAAAAAGAACATATTTGGCCGGAAGAAGGATTTTGCAAAATTTCATTGTGGGGATTTATTTAATCCCAAGGTTTCTAAAGTCACATAGCAAGCAAATAGATGCAGATAGTTTTTATGCATCTCAACAGCACTACAACCAAGACCCTTTTCCAACTCTCACTCATAGCATTGACAACACTTTCCCTGAGACAGGTAATGAAGATTGCCAAAAGGGGATTCTTTAGACAAAGATCCCTCAAGGTGTAATGTTTGAGAAAATTTTGAGACCTTTGCCTACATTTTGACTTTCTAATTGTACTTTCATAAATATATTTAATGCAATCCATGCAAGACAAATGAAACCACTTGTTTCACAGACATACTCACTGCAATGAACTCTCCCCCTCTGTATTACTCAGTATAAAAGCCCGTATAACTGTAAGTAAATGTGTCTATATAGACTATTTAGGTCTGCTAAGAAGCAGAATATGTTAGATAAGCTATAGCTTTGTGGCAAGATCTCTTTTCTATATAAACAAAGCCACAACCAGATTCCTAACACCCTTGTGCAGCAACTCAGAAATGTGGCAAACTTTGTACTCTCTCGAGACCATGATTTGCAGGACACCACAGTCTTTCCCTGTCCCTCTCCAAAACATCACATCATGTCCACTGAGGTTCTGGCCTGTCCTAATCAGCTCTGCCTCCTGGTCTTTGTAATAAAGTATGGTAGCAAAATCTAGTCTTTTTTTTTTTTCCTATGTTTAAATTGCAGGTTTTGCTTGCATTTTGTTCCTCTTATTGTGCTTATCAAAACCAAAAGTCTTGAAGTACTACAGCCTGGAGAAGATTCAAAGTAACAACCAGAAAGGTAAATGAGCAAAAATTCTAGTTTTGCATCATGCTGTACATGAACCTGACACTCAGCCTGGAAAATTTTTCAAAGAGAAATAACAGAATTCCAGCCAAAACTGGGAAAATGGCAGTGACAACTAGCTGAGAAAGCGTGACCACTGCCTCCTTCAGAGCTGATGCCCTCTCTCTCCTAGACAGAAAAGCCCTGTTAGGAGATATTTAGCAAATAGCTCTCCCCACCTCACCTCTGCTCTCCACACGAGCCACAGCTCAATGCAGTTGCATTCAGTTCTATGAGCTTTTCTTTACAGAATTTGTCATTCACTGACTTGGCTTCTTTATAGCGTTGCCATACTTGGAGAATGAAATTAAACTGGAGATTCTACATTTCCTTCTAACAGAAATGGTATTTCCCTGGAAAATGGTTTCTATTTCCCTGGAAACATTTTCCTTGTCACAAAAGAGTCAATGAAGCTAAATTTCTAAAGTTACATACAATTTACTAAGGTTTAGACTAACAACAGAAATAGTTTGGAAACATGTACTTTTGTGGTTTTATTAACCACTGCTTTTCTTCTGCTACTCTTAGTGTTTTGAGATATTACATGCAGTAAGAACATCAGCATAACAACACGGCACCAATTCAGGGTGTACCATTTGCTATTAGACTCATCAGGCCTCTAGGATACAAGTTAGGCTGCAAATTTCAAGTATATTTTTTGATAAACTACTTACAAATGAGACATATTCCAAATGTTTGCTCATTTAATTACAACATAAAAGATCTTTTTTTCTTTGACTGGAGCTTGCTTCTGACCCTTCTTGCCTGTGTGTGGTTTGTATTGTTCTTGGCTAATGAGATATAGGATATATACTAAACATTTACACATTAAAGGCATCCTTCGTTCAGCATGAAGGTGTTGATACATCAAGGATACCTCAAACATGCTGAGATTCCAACAACTTGTCAGACAAATTAGCACCTTACCAATCGAGGGTAAAATTGAGTTTCACATTTCTCCCTGGTGGGAAGAAGAATATCAAAAATCACTCTAGTTTAATGCTCTCTTTGTAAATATGAACACAAAAGGCTTTATCACCTCTGTAGTGTAAATTATAGCCCTCACTGACTATCTTATTTTTAATTCATTGGTTTTAAATGATCCCAGGCAGTTCAAAGCAAATCCATTGTGTCATTCCTCTCTGAGGGCAGACATCTCCCCTGGTCTAAGGTTTTTTCTTTCACAATTATTTAAAATCTACACTTATATATCAAAATGGAAGAAAATCAAAGTCTCAAATCTGTATGTTCCACTAACGTGTAACCACTAGGGTCTTGTAACACAGACTCTGAGGAGCATGTGGAGTTCAGGGACTGGATGGTAATCAATCTATAAAAGTTATATATTTTTTTTTCACTATCTAGTGCTGAATTGCTGTGCACGAGTCTGCACAAGACATTCACAACACCATAATAATCTCCTGGCAGATAATGCAGCCTAATCAAGGATCCCAACTGAATAACTGTGCTCTTACCCAAGTAAGGTCAAGATCAGCTTGTGGACACTACAGCAGGAATCAATGACCATTCTGTACCCTTGAGCCACAAACCATGTATGTACTGGTGAGATCATGACAGAAATTGCTACCCACACAAGACTTGAGGAGAGAAGATTACTATCATAGAGCTCCGAGAAAGGAATTATTTATGCATCAAAAAGGCCTTCTTGAACTTATCTACCTCACCACGATCCCATCACAAACATATGCTTTCCAAGATTACAAGGTCAGCAAATCAAATCAACCTACCATCGGAGCAAGAGAGGCTCTAAGGTTCCTACAGAGATCAGCTATGTACCTGTAGGTTATTCCTCAGTTTTCCCTTGGCAACTTCTTCATTCTCAGTAATCTCAAATTCAGCAGACTTTTAAAATACAGGAAAGACACTTGTGGAACGTGACCTGCCTGGTTAAAGCTCCTTGAAACTCCTTTCTGAAGGAACTGTCATCACACTAATGAATTTTATCATCAATTCTTCTTCATTATCATTTAACCCTAATATCGAAACCAAACACACTCTCTGTTCCACACTTGAGTATCTGCTCAACATGACCGTTACACTACAGCAACAACTTTCCCTTAACCAGGACAAGGACACCTTAACAGACATCCTGTGTGCAATCATCGTTGTTCAAAGATTCAAGGAACATATTAAGCTCATGACAGAATAGCTGCCTGGGAAAATAATGTAGAAGGCGATATTTAATTTTGAGGATTCCGATCCTATTCTGCCCACGTGTTTTTCAGAGTCCACAGTACAGCAAAGTAAGGCTGTTAGTGCTCAGCATCTGTTACAAGGCTACTGTTATCTGCTGCTGAAGCAGAGATATGACATTGAATGCTGGCGGCATGAGCACTGCACAGGCAGGTCAGACTTTTTAACCACATTCTTATACAAAAGAACTTCCCATAGAAATATGAAGATCAAATATTTCTGTCTTTCATAGTACGTGTTTGTATGAAACTTCAGAACAATACTCTTACTAACTAGCATATAGAACACACATTTAAATACTTCCACAGGTTTTTGCCCTAAAAGGAAAAAAAATCCTTAAAACAGAAATATTGATTCCCATGCAAATAACAATGTGTTTTATAAATATGTAATTAAAAGGAACTTATTCACTAACAGTATCGAAGATCTGTGGATAAGCTTTAGTATGTGACTAAAACAATAATAGCAAGCACTAATTGCATATCATCTGCTGCATGGTTACTGGAACCAAGTAGTGAAGAGGATCACAGTTTCTTATTATTTAGGACCACCTAGAGTGATAGAAAACTTGAATGATCAAAGAAAAGACACCTTATGCTGCAAACGTTGATATGCTCTTGAGCTTTCTTGCACAGTTTAGGATCCAATATGAACATTTGGCATTCTAAATACTGAACAGGGAAATGAGTGCAGGATCAGACTACAAAAGTTTTGTTTGTGTCAAGGTGAATAATATTCATTGTTATATTCCTATTCCCTAATGTATCACAAAATAGTTTCGTATTAGTACCAGAACTCAAGAGCCTATTTCTGCCTACCTCAATCAAGAATAAATTAGCCTTTCTTCCTAATACCAAAGCATGAGAGGTCCTCACCTCTAAACTCTCTGAAATCACTAGAATCTTCAGATATTAAGTACTTTATTCATGCAGATATAATGTTTATATTTAACACATCAATGGTTTTAGTTATATCTTATTTTATATCAATTATTATATAAACATGTTTCCTCACTAAATAAGCAACATTTACCATCTGGAAAAATATTCACAGGTATTAGGTTTGGATTCTTTGAAGTCTGGTATCAAGCAAATAGATCTCAATATAAAAGGAGCAATTGCCTAACTGGAAATGTTTCCATTGCATCCTCAGTGGCATCTAAAACCAACTTACTCATAAAATGTCAGGATGCCTTCACGGCAAGAGCTTGACAGAAACTTAAGAGAAGAATAAACCCATGCATGTGCCCTTTGCTCCACTACAAAGTCTGCATTATTTCATGCAGCCTTCAAGCTTGGAATAGGGATGCCCCACTGTCCCTTGAATTTGCTTTTTCACACTATTTAATCCTTAATCCTATGCAACACAACCACAGAATCTGGAATGAGCGTAACACCTAAATGCTGCCTTTTTGAAAGCACAATGACAAGTCTGGTTTAGAGTTAAACTTGCAAACAAAATATCCTTGTTTGGATTTGTGGAACCAATTTAACCTTTTGGAAGAAAATGGAGGCTGGGGCTGTCTACTTTGAACCACTCCCATGTTTAAAGTTATAACCTGATTAGTTTTGGCTAGGAATATTCTTTAATTACTAAGAGAGTTTCCTCAAGTTGCACTTTAGAAATTCATGTCTTTTTTTTTCCAAGCTGTAAAGTATTCATAAAAAGCAAAAAAATGTGGGAAAATTAGCATTGATGGATGTTTTCTTACCCTCCATCAGGAAATGATGTACTTGAAACTCATTACAGATCTTCATAGAAACTCTGCTGAATGTGCCTTGGGCTTTGTGCCGATCAGCACACACGGAGTTTACTGCATAATTCATCTCTCTTGTGTCACATTTAATGTATAACATGTATTTCCTGTTAATTATGAAAATAAAAACACGTCCTTTCTTTTAGAAACCTAATCATGAAATTACCACAGAAATTAGGAAACGTGGAGTTGTGTTTTACCCATTTTACACAGAGCTTTTCTTTTAAGTCAGTATTACCTCCTGCACAGAAATAAGAGGAAAACATTGCACTGAGAACTCACCAGACATGCTTTGCTTCCCCTTCATGCAGCAGGCACAGCCTATGCCCTGTGGCCACATGAGGAGAGGAACCCTGTTGTCGCACTGGCTGCCAGGCCCACTCTCCTCACTGGAGCAATGGGTAAGCATGTGGGTCCCTTAACTTTCTTCTTCAGACAGCAGCTTCGATATTTTCATGTCTCTTTTCATAGGTGTCAAAGAAACATTAGGCATCCTGTATCTTGTTTTCCTCACTCAAGGCTAAAGATTATTCAGTAATATTCTACTTCACTTCACCCATCCATCTCTGAGTCTGTTCAGCTTCCCTTACCAAAAGAATGTAGAAACAAAAATCCCATCTCAGGATCACACCCACACCAACACATCTTGTGAAGTTATACTGTCTGCCTCCCAGAAAGGGCAGGAGAGGAAAAGAGCGAAGTGATAGTATAAGAGAAGGAAAAAAGCAACATGACAAATATGAAAATATACCATGCTTATTTGGAATAAGATGGGGGAAGAGGAACCTCATCTCTGTGGCTGGTGATGCAGCTGGATCAATATTGCTTTCATAGTTCACGCTAGCATCACATCAATATCAGGTGTTCACAGGGCTTTACTAACTACCAAATCAAAGTTGATAGTCCAATAGATGTCGTAGACCTATTCTAACCACAAGATTGTGTTGCTTACTTGGAGTACACTCAAGTATCACAGTGTGCAGTTCTCTGAGGAAATCATCTAATTTTTATGATCACAGACGTGCGCATCACTTTCAGAAATGCAACCACATGTAGCTTGAAGCCTACCTCAGATGCTATGGGGCTCTGCACCAGCTGCAGAACATGTGGGAGCCCCACAGGGCAATCTGCATGGGATGAAGCAAAGCAATTTCTCCTCTATCCAGCCAAATCTTGCTCCTCAGGAAAGCGTGATGGAGCTCTTGGAGACCAAGTGTTATCTCTAGCTTGTAAGACAGTGCCATTGTTCTGCCTTTTCAGAAGCTTTCCGTTGATATTCTCTTCTGAGTCTTGCCTACATGAAAATCATCATTCATAGTTGCCCAGGTCAGCAAAATTGACTAGCTGCCTAGAGCAATATAAAGTTGTGCACCAGTGAACTCCAGAGAAACAAGGCAGCCTAGGTAAAAAGACACATTATCCTTACTGATGTCCAGAAAGAATAAATTACCATTTCCTCACCTGTTGAAAGACCTGCACCAGAACCCAATCAAAACGGCTCTGCAGGGTAAAAGCACAAACTCGATGACTTCTCCAGGAGGTTTCAACTTCATCATTCCTTGTAGAGACCTGAAAAAGAAATATAAATGCCAGAGCTGATGGTTACAGGGATTCAACAGTAAAGTAAACAAACCAATAGATAAATAAAACCCTGGGGGGAAGATTTCATTCCTACGTGGCTGTTCTCCATAAGAAACAAAAACAGAGTTGGCAGAAAGAATTTATATAGTTTTAACCTTCTCCTTCAAGGGGGCATTTAAAATCTGGGTTAGTAAACAATACACTTAGTTACTGTACTATCTGAATTTCTCATGAGACTTAAGAATCAACTTCTAGAGTCTGTGTAAAAAGGCTGTGTAAAATCACTCACTGCTCTTTTTTTTAAAAACAACAAAGAAAAGAAACCACTATATTTGTGATTGTGGGGAAAAGTTAGGAAATGACTTCAAAAACCACAAGGCCTGGAAGGATATACATGCCAAGCATACTCTCTTAGCTTCAAACTCATGGCTTTTAAGCCCATCTCATGATTCCTAGATGCATAAACCATATTATGTTGAAGTGTGTGATGGCAATGCTGTGAGAGTTGGGACACAACTTTTACCACTCCAAGACCAAAAATACCTCTTAAAAATCACAGGTATAAGCAGTAAACCTTACCTTTAGGGGTAGCTGAACAAAACCACTTTGCCCTATTTAGAAGGTGTGAAATGTTTCTGGGTAACATAAGCAAAAGTGAAATAACCTATAAACAAACAAAGATTGTTAAATACTCTTGCATGAAATACAAAGATTTTACATAGTTATCTTACAATAAAAGCTTTTCTCATCACCTTAGCATTTCACCTCAGGGCAAATCCATAGATTTCTTTCAAGGTATTGATTCTTTTGTAGATCCTAAATGAGATTTAAGTATCAATTCTTTTTAATTGTTTTTCATCTCTAGCTCTCAGGCTTGGGCTGCATTACCTCGGAACAGCCCATTTCAGCATTATATGTTTCATTTATTTCACGTTTCTTCCATACTTATGGATATTTTGCCATTAAAGTTCCTTTTGGCACATTTAATCTGTTTAAATTTGGATCAAAAATTTAAAAAAAAGGCAATAGAATAATTAAGATGCCTTCCATGCTAGAAGCCCAGTTGTTCCAAATGTTCATCATTTTTTCTTCCAAGCCAACATATTTCATGAAACCTTGTATTGTTTTATTTTTTCACCCTCAGGTTTCTTTCACTCTTCGCTGGTGTAAACAGTCAGACTTTTATTCTTTGAAAATATATCTGTGCACATCATTTGTCCTTGAAGTACAATATCTTATTTGCAAGAATATTTTATATAAGAGCTGAATTATTGATAGGCAGCCTTGACATAACATTTAGGACAAAATATTGTTGCTATATTAAACTACATTATATTACTTTCAGCTCAACTGATGGAATAGTTTTATTTCGGTAGTTTTGATCAGAGATATAGAAATTTGACAAATCAAATTGAATCTAGCAGATCAAAATGTACTCCTTCTTAGTTGTGCTGAAGAAAGACTCCACCAATGCTTAAAGAGGATAAAAAAAAAATAAAGCCTGTAGTCTCTGTAGAAATAGGAAGCTCTTCATGCTCCAGCCTTTTAAAGCTAAGAATTCCTGTCCAAATGAATTATATTACTCTAAAAGTAATGTATATATCATAAAGCTCCTACATAATTCAAGCATCAGGGAATTTTAAATACAATTCTGCATGAACACTTCTCAAAACAACAATTTTTCAACATTCTCCAAAATTTCTCTCTGTACACTTTCAGCATGTTTGAAGACAGCCACGCTCAGAAAACAAGACTCAAACAGGACCATACTAACAGCTCCTCACAAATGTGCTGTCTCAGGTCTCCCAAGTCCCTGTGCTTCTCTTCCACATCTAATCTAAATTTTCCATTTATAATCATTGTATTTAGTCATTAATGAGAAGAACAAACCCCACGGTTTAATTCTGAACCCACACAAGGTTTAAGCCTGGCCTTTTCACCGCAACAAAAGCCCACAGGGCAGACAGCTCCGTGTCCTGGACCTAGCAGTGATCAACAGTTAATCACCATGGAAAGAACAGCTATGAAAAGGCCTTCCTCTTGGTCAATTAAAGATAAGAGTCAAACCTCTCCCTAGCACCAAAGGTAGTATTTGCCTTACCCACTCATGCAGCATTGCTAAGATTATGCACACAACCAGTTTTGCTCAGTTTATTTTGCAGCTTTTAAAAAGCCAGTATTTCCTCTGCCACCATCATATACAGAATTAGGCCAAATTTTCTTGACTCACCAAAAGGGACTTCTCCTGAATGCATCTGTGCTTTTACATGTTTAATAACGCTGCTGGGTTTTTGCTGTGACTGCTTTATAGAACGTACAGTAAAGGAAATCTCCTCCTAGATCCCCAGAGCACCTTGTCTTGAATCTAGAGGCTCCTCACACCTAAGCTCTTCACAGTTCAGTTCAATTGCTTTGCCTACATACTGTGGTTGCATTATCTATGTATTTCTCTTTTGAGAATGACAAAATGATGTGAGGAAGCTAATTGTTGATAGCTGGGGTGAGAGTTATTTCCTCAGAAAAGAGGCTGATGGTCAGAGAACCTTTAAGCAACTCTTTTGGCATCTTTTACTTAATGGAGAAGTACCGCTAGAGTGTAATTAAGGAGAGTTAGCTTAGAGGAATCCCAGCATCAGTATGGTAACATATAACCAAAATATAACCTGTGCCAGACTCGCTCCTCCTCTTACAACAGCACGTCAGCATGCATCATGGAAATGAAACAGCAGATGTGTCCAAATATAGAGCAAGATTCACCGGGCTTGTCAGCTGTCTTCCCAGACTACAGACATGCATTATAACTGCAGGCAGAAAGCCACTTCTGAAATACCTTACAAAATTGGGGAAGAGATCTAAAATCTTAAATAATGAGCATATTCCAAATATTTACAGTTCATACTTGAAAGACACAGAGTGAAGGAGGTGGAACTGTTAGTAACATCATTGCTCCAGCAAGCCCTTTCAGCTAAATCCCTGTAGAGAGTCCAGCTGGATGACTACAGAAGAATTTAACGCTAACATCTACAGTAGTCATTCAGTGAGTGCTAGCTGATGAAAGATACGGAGCTCTTGGAGTAAGAATCCTGTTGAAAATCTGTGGCAGCTTTAAAAACAAAAACAGGTAGGGGTTCCAAAAAGGAACAAAGTATATTGTGAACTTGATACTCTTCTCAATTTATAGTTGATCTTTAATCCGTGAACCCACACACAAAACAATTGCTAGCTGTTTTTCATTTTCTGTCTTGTCAAAACAGAGAAGGCAATGGGTGATATGATGCACTCTCACTACATTAGAAATAGCTGTGCAATTTGGAAGTAGGGGAGGGAAGGCATGAGCTGGTTATTTAGAACCATGTGTCTTCAACACACATCAATTTTATTTAGCTGGAAGGACTTTTTTTTGTAAAAGGTGGTTGTATACCATGTATATCCATATTGTTGGGGACATACATGGACAGTGAATAACTTTGTTAAGATTCATGGTGACAGTAACTACAATGAGAAAAAATACTGGAATAACAAATGGACCCAACCTCTAAATGTGCATAGATACAAAATTCTATATTCTTGGGATTTCCAAAACTTATGTCTCTGTGGCTCCCCCCAGCTGCTGCTTCAACTAGCTTTGAAGTCAGATGAAAACCTCATGGTTCCAATCCAAGGAGTGTAATCTCACTTTTCCGCAGGATAGGAGCTGCCAGGGGATACCCTTTAGTGAACAACACAGCATATTGAGAAATAGTTAATATTTGGAATAAACTCCAGGGTGGACTTGTACAATGAGTGAAAAGACAAGGTAAGTCCAGAGTAACTGTAACTGCAAAAATCTGAATGTCTTATTGGCATTGGATCATTTCTCAGACACAGTATGCTGAAAAAAAAAATAAGCCGGTGGAACATTCAGGGTTACAAAGTTGTACTTAAATGAGAAGACATCACCCAACGCCATGTGCAGGACCATATCTTGCCTCGGGTGCACGCAGGTGCTCAAGTAACTCTCCCTTTTACCCAAATTAGTTCTATTTCCTCTCTTTTTGTAACTGATTTTGTTGATTTCAATTGAAATTTCAGAAATAAGAAAGACTTGCTTGTTCTTGCATTTCTTCTGCTCATTCCACAACAAAGATTTTGTTTTCATTTAAACTGGATGACCCAACATATTCAGTTCAGCTGCTGGATTGAGTTGTCAAATACCTGTTTTGAATAGCATTACAGGAGGAGAACAAGTTGCCTTTGAACTTACTCGATGTTTTATGAATCCCATCCATCTCCAGAAAAAAACGTTTTCCAGATTTGCTCTTGTTTGCTTATCTTAAGGCTGTTCTCAGTAGCAAACCCTTTTCATCTTACTGAGATGCTTGTTACATGGAAGACTTGAGAAGGGAAGAACAATATTTTCATGACGAATTTAGTGCTTATGGATTGGAGAGGATTGTTTACATTGTCGGCTGAATTCCTGAACCCAGCCCCAGGCTATGGAGAGTATTGTGACCATAATACTAGCACTGCTTCCTAAAACCTGTCAAATCACAGGTTATAATTTCCCATCACTGAGATGATTTAGTCTTGGTGACTATTCTTTCCTCTCAAGTAGCATTTTCCTTGTTAAGAAAAATCAGAGACGATGACACTATTTAACTAGAATAAAACCAAGCCATCACAGCACTGATCTGTCCCACTCCCACAAAGAGGTTTGCAGCCCTTAAGACAGGACCTCAGCACTTCCAACTGGTGTTGGAATTCTCAGGCATGTGCCAAAGGAAGAGCAGACAGTTAGTATGGTAGAACCCAGGTCAGAAGATCAGGTTGTAACCAACAGAGAAGCACTCTAAATAGAATTAATTTAAGACACTTGTGCTCAGCGCCGGATTTTGATCAAACACTTCAAAAGTAAAAAATAGCAGCTAATTTACTCTGCCATGAAATACATTGGTTCCTTTTCAAAAGCTACTTTCAGTTCTTTCAGAATTTGTGGACAAAGTGGTTTCTAGCTAATATATAGTTTTAAATGCTTTTTTGAAAGCCTCTTGCATGATAGAGTTCATAGCAACAGCTTCTGCTGCTGCTTTAAGAGCACAATAAGGTTTAATAAGAAGGATGCACTTCAGTTGATAGATTGGTTGTTTTCTGCTTTACTTTATTCATCATAATCCTTATCTCTGCTTAGTAAAAATAAAGAAAAATCAGAAATACAAAAAGCCAGTGACCAGTATTGATCTTCTCTGTCCCAAAGTAGGTTCCCTTGATCTGGATCGAACCTGTCTCTGTCAGTAACAGCTTTTCCAGGAGACAGTTCTATTTTAAATGTTTCACAGGGCATCTAGTTATTTGTTCATTTGTCAGGAATGGTGGAAGAGACTATAATAGACAAGCAGTCTCAGCTGGCTGCTGGATGTAAGACTAGATCCAGTTGTATCACAAAGACAGAACATGTTTTCTGTGCACCATGGAAAATAGTTTCATGATACATCTTGACCTGAGACTTCTTAAAGAAACCATTATCAATATTAATTGAAATCTAAAATGCCCTTTGGAATTTTACTGCAAACATTTTTACTCTAATATTAGTTTTGACGTTATGAACGAGAGGTGAGTGGTGTGGGCTGCAGTATGGTACACATGGCAGCTATTAATTCCACACTGCATGGTCTATTTTCCTGTTGAATGTAAAAAGAAATGTTTTCCTGCAGAGCACATCTCCCATCATCTGTACCATACACTCACGTAAATCTGGGAAGCGGACATAGACTCTCATTATGATCTTGTTTATTTGATGAAAACTATTGCAGTCTTTGTGGGTTTTAAAGAGTGTCACCTGAAGGATAGCTTCATAGAATAGAATGCAGGGTGCAAGTGTAATTTGGACCTTCCTGTGTCATTTATAATATCAAAGACCACTAATGTCGCTTAGAGAGGCAGTTGTAGTGCCCATCCTACATTTGACATGGTGACAAGAAACCTGAAACCTGCTCCTTTTCTTCTGACACACTTACAAGACAAACACATGCTCCATTAAAAATAACAGAGCTCTGCTCTGATATGTTTCCCTCCCATGTGTCTGACTTAAAAATATGCCTCAGTTCACAGTGTAATGCTTATTAAGATATAATATTACTGCTCTGCAATGAGCCGCTTCAGAGAACACAGCAGGGAAGCTGGCTCCTGTTGTGCTAAAGAAGGCAGCCCCTTCAAACTCTGTGCTGCAGTAAAAGAGTCTCCTCTTGCAACACTCTCTCCTGTTGCATCTGGAATTTATTTTTATATTTTTTCTTGTTTTGTTATTTTCTTGAGTCATGATGGTTCCACCTCTGAAAAGCTGCAGTGACACAATTGACACTACAGCAGCTGGGGCTGGGAGCACTGGAAAGCAGTGTATTACATTTTCTTTTCTTTGCACAGGTCATTGAGCATCCAGTATGATTTTAGTATGTCTTGTTGTGGAGAGCTTTTAATGCTAATTTGTTGCTATTACTTAAGAATAGTCTGCTGATGGGGAGACTACCAGCATTCTGTCTTAACGTTAGCTATTATTTTGACCTTGCTTTACTCCTGCAGTAAAATCTGATCGCAGGTTGCAAACACACGCTGTTATTCATACATTAACCAACAACAGGGGCAACCTAGATCATAACTATGTGTGGAGGATGAGGGTATGGAAATGATGTAGAGTTTTGTTTTCTTCTCTTTTGGTTCAACTATATAAAAGGCACTCATGTGTGTCACTGATTTTTTTGCATTAAAGATGATACATCAAAATGTTAGGTATAAATAATGCAGAACGCCACTGCACATGTAGGGCACACACAAAGCTCGCAGTTGAAACAATACAAAATTTGGCTGAAGTGATTAGAAATAGGATTCCAAAATAAGTAAATTAGAAAAGTATTCTGCTCTATATTTTAGCAGTAACAGATGTTTTCATATATGGTTTGGGAAAGAGAAGATACCATTTTTTTCTCCCCAGCAGGTCCACAAGCCCAGAGATTCCTCACACTGAAATAACCAGTGAACAGCCTGACCCCAGCGACAGGATCACTGTCATGAGGTGGTGGCCAGAAATATTTCAAATGTTTAGCACTTATGCATACACATGAGCTCTCCTTAATTGTTTTTTCTTTCAAAATGTCCGCAGAAAAGCAATTCAATGAGTGTGGCTTAAAGTGTTACAGGTTTCTGTTACTTTTTCTAAAACGAGACTTCATGCTCCTACAAATTTAAGTGTCAGAATAGATTTCATCTTGGAGAGTAGAAAATTTGTCCCAAATTGAGAACATTTATAAACTTTCTCCTTTATAGTATATAGTTTGATCAGTATCCCTTCCCTCCTTGCCTGAAGTACTGTCGTCACTGAAAGCCTCTGTTTGGGAATGATCATTTATGAAGGATCCTCTATTATTAATTAGAGTATAGCTGAGGATTTGGTATGGGTATTTATCCACTCCTTTCCAAATCAAAATTCCCATCTCAGATGAGCAGGGACTTGTTTCAGCATCTGCTTGAGACACATTTTTTGACTGAAATATTTTCAAAGCCTGTTGTCTATTCCATTTAGTTCTCTATAACCACTGGTAACGTGATACAGATTTCACACAGTCATTCCTCAAAAAACAAAGCAGCAGCAATCTAGCACAACATCAACATAGTGATGCATCATATCATATATTTCAAACCTTTAACAAAAAAAACTTCCTGTTTCCATCAAGTTCTTTAGTCTTTTTGGGGGCGATTGGGGGTTTCTACAGTAAGAATTCACACAAGTAACCTTTATATGAGCTCATGGGCAAGATATGGTACATAGGGGTTGGACATAACCAGGAACTTCACACCTCATTTACCTCATGTAGATCAAATGGCTTTATTCTCAACACAAAAGTAAATATTATCTGAGGAGAATTTAAGAACGGTTCAACTCTGCAAAGACAACATTCATTCTGAAGACTAGATCACAGTAAAAAAGCAAAAAGGTAAGTCTTTCTCTAAGATAACAGGGAAGTCAAGAGTTCCAAACAAGAGACTATCCTTTATCTGCACACAGATGGGACTAGAGCACTACCTAATAGCACTGCTCTGGAGCATGGCAACATGGCACTGTATCTACAAAATAAAGTGCTAGTATTTTGTAGTCCGTCTGACAGAGCATCCCAAAATATTGACCTTATAAGCTAAGAGGGAAAGTTTCCAGATAAGACTTAAGGACAGAAATTAAAAAGAGCCAGTGTCTTCTTGAAATAACAGAAAAGAAGCTGTGACTTGTGCAGCACACACTGTGCTGGCACACAGGAGAGCTGGAAAACTGTGATGAATGTGAAAAAGGGTGTTTCAATGCATTTAAAAAAAAAAGCTGAAAGCTTTATTAAAAATACAACAAAAGGGGGGGGTTGCATAATAATCATGTCAAACTCTGAGAAATAGCCAGATCTCTGTAGGCTGAGATGTAGAAGAAAGGCATTTAGGAAGTCTAAAGGGGTGTAATTGTATCTGTCATGAAAGGAAGCAAGTAAGGATACAACTGCAAATTTGAAGAAAGGCAAGGGCTAAGAGTAAACAATATGCATCAGCAATACCTGGGAGATACTGCTGTGCAGGTGTCTGACAAGGCAATTTCAGGTTGTCTTTATAAAGATCATAATGGCTAAATAAGACTCAAAGAACAAGGAGTACTTAAGCATTCCCTCGTTTATCAATAGGATCACACTGCTTTATAATAGTTTTTAAATTTAGGAATTTAAATTAATTTATTAAACAAAAGGCAAAGTCTTTTTAGTGGATATCTGTACTCCTGGAAAAAATAGCTATGTACCAGATACCTGTTAATCAGGCACATACAGACCTGAGAATGTGGAGTTGCCAGCTTCAGTGAAGTATTCCAGCAGTTCTTAATTGTTCTTCATTTACCTGTGCCTGGAAAAGTTGGACATTAGAAAACTTCTAAAGATTGAGCAGAGCTTAGAGAATTCGAGGGATAATGGAGGGCAGAGGGTAGGGGGAAAAAATGTTATTTTCTATTTCTCGGTGGTAAAAGTCTTGATAAGGTGGATGTTTGTTTACATTCCTCAGACATGCCCTCTGTCTAACATTGTGAGTCTTGGGCAAACACAAGCACTGATATGACAGGCATCTATTCAGCTTTCTAATTATGTAAGCACAAATATCTACAATTTGGAGTTTAGGAATTTCAAGCAGTAGAAATAAATCTGATAAGAAAAGGAAAAGGTGCATTTTTATATTGTAGTTCTCTCAGGAGAATTAAGCAGAAGCATTTGTGATCTTAAAGGAAAATTGGATGACATTTAGAAAGATATCTATAAAAGAGATGGCAGTATATTTTTCCTAAAGCTAATTAAAACTTCAGGGTTTGGGGTTTTTTGTTTGTTTGTTTGTTTGCTGATTAAAATCATTCATAGACAGTAAGAAAAACTTCACATTAAAGATTCTGCTTTCACATCACTGAAATGAATGTCTGAGACAGCTTCTAGGTCAGATCCAGGGAATTCCAAAACAGCATTTTCCAGTCAAAACTAAGGCAAAATGAAACCGAGATCTTGGCATGCCTTCTTCCCTCTCATGCTGATGGTTACTTGGCACACTGATATATTGTGCACCCACAGTCGCCTACCCCAGTTTGCCCACAATGACACAAAGATTACCTTGGCAGATGTTTACTTGCATCACCCTCAGGACCCCAGTGAGTTACCTTGACTGAAAGTCAAGCCAAAAAGATTCAGTGTTTGCCCCCTTCAGGTCTTGTTCTGTCTCCTCAGCAGCAAACTGCTTCACTCAGATCAAAAATCAATTTAGTTGCAAGGTCATATGGAAATAGCTCACAGTATGAAAAACTTGACTCTGCCTTAGCAGAGGCCTTTGGATTAAGCAGGCAATTGACCACCTAAAAGCTTTGGCCATACTTTACATGCAAACAATGGCTTGTCCGTCTCCTGTACAGCCAAGAGCATAAAACTTCCAAAACTTTATGTGTTGCAATCAATCAAACCCAGCGGGACACAGCCACCATTGGCACTCAGCTACTTTTGTTCTCGTTGAGTTTACTGCAACTTGCTGCCAATTATGACAATTTAATATGGGAAAATTACTGATTAAAAACTGTCTTTGCATACGCAGAGAACAGTTGAAATGATGTTAGGAGTAAAGGAAGAAAAGAGCTTAGGGTTTGCGGGTTTTTTTGAGGCTTTTATCGTTTGCATTACTTGCATTGGGTGGAAGGTTGGGTTGGGGGATCAAATCCATCCCTTCCCACATTGGTTAAGTTGGTTTATTTCTTGTTTATACCTTGTATTTTCTAAATAATTTGTGAATAATTGTGCAGCCCTGCAATGTTGATCTATGATGATGATGATTTGTCAAAACATAATCACATAACACAACACAGGCCAAAGTTTAATTGTGCTCTAATTGGAGCCCTTACAGTCTTAAAAAAATAAAGCAAAGGCGATTGTTTCACTTGCAACTGTGGGCAACAGACATAGTAAGTAGCCCTGTGATGAGCTCTCACTGGGGAAAGCCCACCAGATGGGAAACATGAAACAGAAATATTGTTTATTTCTGCAATCAAGCCAAAGGGAGCTAAAAGTCCTGAACAAAAACTTTCTGCAGAACTTTTACACAAAGATCAGAGACTTCTTCTCGGGACAGACCACTCGGGAATTCATGAGCCTTGTTCCTACCACAGTTGTATACTTTTAACATCCCACAGAGCTGACAGACTTTGACACTAACAACTGTGCAGGGAGTAAAACAGATTTACAAGTGGCAGTGACCTTTTCGTCAAGGGAAGCAAAGTAGACTCAAATCCACCGTACCCCCGACTCACAGTCCTGACAATATCATTCAACATACAGTAGGAAAAGCACTTCAGCAAAAGTTTATGAAAGTGACATTGACACAGCACAGCAAGTTAAATTGATCCCACCAACATGCCATGAGTTTTAAGTAGCATCTCTTTTTCTCTTCTCCCACTGTGATTTGAAGTGTTTGCTGCTTAAATAGTTTAGTGGAATCTGCTACTCAGAGAAGACAAAATAAATGCTCCAGCATCAGCAACTTCTTAATTATGAGCATAGAGGTATTTTGACCATCCGTCTTGTGGTAAAAATAAATACATTTAAAAATATAAGAACAACCTATAATTGAATGTTCCTGCCAGCATTTCTCTCTTTAGGCCCACACAACGGTGTGCTGCCTGGACAGGCCTTCTTTGCTGACTTCGATCCTGTTACCATGGCAACTAATAGTCAAGGGGGCTTCAAAAAAAGTAATAGAGGTGTCCTCTCTGACTTTTAAAGGAAATTGGTTACTTTAAACCCAGTGAATACCTGTTTTAATTGCACCCTTCATGGCTGAGAATCTCTCTCTCAGCATTTCTTCATGGCTAATAAGAGTTTTATTCATCTATGTGGTTTGTTGGGTAGATGTAGTAAAAAAAAACTTCTCCTAAAAGAAACTTCAGACACTGATGATTAATTAAGTACCTTAAAGCCAAAAATTAAGTCTGCAGCTGTTTACGCTGAATCTTTGTAATTTCATTCTGATTTAAAATAAGTCTATTTTTTAAGCTTCTGTAAGGGTAGGAATAGTTTTCTAAGAATCATTATACAAGTACAGTTGACAAAAGATACTCCATCTTCAGAAGAAAGAAAATTGTTGGACAAATTTATGGTAAAGCAAATTTTTCCTATCGATCAAGCCCTAGAGGAGCATTAACAACACTTAAGAGAACAAACTGCAGAAGATGGCATAACTGACACGTATAAAAGAGTCGACAAGAGAGCTGAGCAGGGCTGGGAGGAAATGGAACACTTTAACATTACATCCCGGTCATACCAAGGTCCATTGACCCTGTACTCATTCCAGATAATTAATTTACAACACATTAAACCTCTGTGTGAAGAAGGATGTTATGCATCAATTGCGTAGGAATAAAAAGTGTTATTGATTTAAGATTTCTACTGTTTCATGCGCTGACAGAAAGAAACAATCTAACAGTGTTTTAAAGACAAAAGAAACCTTTTCTGAAGGACAAGTTTGCTAAATAAGTGCACTTTACACTACATTTAACTGAAATATTGTTGACACTCTAAAATAAATGCTGTTAGGAAAGAAACCCTCAGCATAATTAGGAGAATATGGCGTGACTGGATAGTATTGGCATTCACTCTAGGAATCAAATGCTTTGAGGTGATAATGCTCTCCTTTACAGTAAGGGTTTAAAATAGGAAAAACACTTTGACAAATATTATTTAATGAATAAAATATGAGTGAACTAGTACCATTAATACAGTACAATGTCTAATGAGAGTCAAGCCCACTTTCCTCATGGAGACATTGTGCACTTCACATGTAAAAGAAGGAAATTATTACAGATTAGAAAAGTTTTAAGATTCATAAACATCAGAAACAGATTTAAAGAGACTTTATTTCTTTAATCAAATCAAAGTTTTCAGATCACACTTCAGAAAATTCAGAGCAAAGATCTTTCCAAAACTTTCCAAAAAACACAGGATGCTAAAACATTTTGCCCTGTATCACTGACAACTTTGAGCAAATATCTGCTTTTAAAGTTCGTTTAAGACTTTCAGTGATTAGAAAGAGGTTTGAATATGGCCCCAGTGCAAATGGACCTAAGAAATTCAGTTTCCAGGAAAAAAAAAAAAAAAAAAAAACCTAAAAAAAAAAAAAAACCCCAAAAACACAACTATGAAAGACAAGAGAAAATCCAGAAGTGTCTTTAATTGATCTCTGACTGCACTACAACCGATCTCATAACATGGAGGGAAGAGCTAGCTTCCCAGTAGAAAGCCAGATAGTGTTTAGGATTTAATATACACCACTCAAGAAGAGAGTATGGAAGGTCTAAAACAAAGCCTGGAATTTTGCAAGCAAGGGAAGCCACTCCAGCCAAATTGAAATCAACATGGGAGCATCCCAAACATAACAAAGAAGTCAAAGCACTGCAAGACTCAAAAAAGCATGAAGAATCTGAGCTATAAAAGCAGGAAAGCACACAAATACCTTCAGATGAACTCAAGCACAGAGGCAGATAACGTGAATGAAGACAATCCCTAGTGTTTAGAAGATTTAAGAACAGCAATTCACATTTCTCTGCAAGAATCTGTGAGCACTTGTAAGTATACACAGTATGGACAAAGTGGATGACAGCAGCAATATTAAACCCAAGACCCCTTTGTAAAAGTACACCATATAGCCCTGAGACAGAAAGAAATGATAGCTTGAACACCAGCCCTGAGCACACAAACGGGATGATGACAGCAACAGGAATACCGGGGCTGCAAGAAAGGCTGCACTCACTAGGAACTAAACAACTTCAGCTCAGCAAGAATTAAAGGAAAAACTGTCTTTTGCATTGAAGTTGGCTCTTTATGGACACTGCCAAGAAATATGTGGTAGTTTCTCTCAATAGGACAGTCAAAACTGAAGTTAACTACATTATTCATCATGAGTACTAGTAAAAAATTTAATGTCAGTGTTCTGACAGAGCGAAAGGAGCCTTTAGCCTTAGTCTGCATGTACAAAAAGTTATGTATCTTATTTATGGAAAGCTTATGCTAACTGAAAGTGGCTATAAAGCACTTACTATCATCCCCAAAAGGAATTCGAAAAGCACCTGTATCTCGCCCTCTCCTGAAAGTGCATAGATTACTTCTAAACCATAAATGATTGATTTATAAATCAAATATAAATCTAAATATATAAATTTTTGCTTACAGATGCATATACCGGAGGCTTTGAGAGAGGCCCACTGGAGCAATGTACTCCTCGCCCCTTGAATGGCATACACATCCATCTGCCATCTATTCCCTCTTTAACCATTTGTGTTCTCAAAGGACCTTGAATAGCTAAGAAAAACCGGGGTATTGACAATGACCACAGCTCTACAATACCTCATGTGCAAATGATTTGCTGCAGGTTTTGCCTTGTCTCCCCTAGACTTTCCACAACAAACTACTTTTGCCCAGTCTTCAGCCCACACTATTGACTAAAACAACAGCAGCAACCAAAAACCAGCTTTGCAGTTTCCTGTAGCTTAAATGGGCAAAACAGATGAAAGACATTAAGGTAAAGCAAAATAAACCGATTCCCTGGGAGTACACAATGCACTCCCTGATGGGAAGCTCCCCCAAGGGAAGAGTGCAGGTTCCCTTACACTTTACCCATTAGACAACACTGTTTGCCCAACCTGTGTCACAACTGTATGTTACTTAATAGCCTGTTCAATTATGAGATAGTGTTAATAAGTAACATGGGTGTGTGCAACCTTCACTAAATTATAAACAACAATGGATTCTATGTTTACATTTGTTTATCTTTGTCATGTAGGGAGAGAAAAAGAAGGCTACTGAACTGCTGAACGAAGGCACAGGCCACCTACCTGCAGTTAGGGCACCTGTGCTTCTCATGCTTGTGCTCCTTAGCTCACTGTATGCCATGGCAACCAAGGCACATTCCCACAATATATGCTTACACCATGTTCAGCTGACTCATAGCATTTAAATGACTGAATATGCCTTGTAGGAAAAGCAGTCCAGCCAAGGAACCTGGTCTGGAGGGACAAACAGAGAGAGGTCCAAGCTGTTAATCAGGTGACAGTGCAACCATGGCAAAATATGCATATGTAAGTTTAATGATGATTAAAAACAGTCCAAAAATGGAACTCTTGTGTTCAGTTAAATACCCTAATGTTTTATTTTTGTTTATTCCGTAATTTTTTCCTTTTCATTCAGAATAAAAAAAAATACATATATCTCTAAATCAGCTTTACCATCCTTTGCGTGTTTCATGCCACACATATTGCCACAGATCATAAGCACAGGACTGACCAGAGCAGTGTCCTGCATATTAGCAGTGTGTAGCTGATGCAGATGGTCACATTTGTTAGAATGGGCTCAAACAGACACTCAGTCATGAATCCATAACATGCTACTCACTGAACTCTTGAGATCTAGTCTGGTGGCAAAATTCCAGTTAAAGCATACAGATATAGTGTTTATCCTGGAACTGCTGAGGTAGCTCAGGCAATTGGACTACTTCTTTGTTCCAGTGACTGTTATGAGTAAATGATTTACTGCACAACAGAGTTTCTCTACTCAGATTTTTATTAATTGATTGCAACTGCAAAGGGATGAACCACATCCCCATTAGGTGCACACTGGTGGAGTGCTCCACCATTCGTTTATTCTATGGATATATTTTCTATATAAACTATGTTCTTTTGAAAACTACCTGTTTGTTACATGAATCAGCATATCACACACATACTTCTGAGAGAAGGATTATTTTGACATTCTGTTAATTTCACAGAAAACAGTACCTTTCTGTCTCTTAAAAAAATACTTTTTTAATGGAGTATTATGTACATAATAACTGCAGCATCGGGCTCAAATAGTAAGTCAAACTTTGAAACTAGATGAAATAATGTAAAGTGCAGGTAGATAATGGGAAGGGGGGGGGTGTTAATTATTATTCATCTATACCTACCGAGTCCCCCCCTGGAATTCATGGATCATTATTCTTTGTAGCATTTTTTTCCTTCAGTGTAAGATTGTATGATGAAGTCTTCATTCCAAAACTACACACAAATAAGTTAGAAAAATCGAGTGTTTGAAATCAATTCTAATGTTAAATGCAAAGGACATTCTGGGCTCATTAAGTAAAAATATCTCATTTAATGAGCAGGAAAGCACTGGAGCACACTGAACCCTGACACAAAGCAAATTATTTAAGTGATAAATTATATTTTATGGGGAATGTAAAAGTTAATAATACTCAAGGGTAAGGTAATAAATGCAGAGGTGTAACTAACTTCATTGACTGCTTTACTTACAAACATGCCATATGTACCTGGTTACTTGAAATAGTAATAAAAGGAACTGGAAGAAACTCCTGGAAGTGAAGATTTTGTGGCATTCTTTTATACTATACAATCTGTGTTTTATTCTTTTCAAACTCATTATTCTCCTCCCTCTTTCACTTTAGGATATATACACCTCCAGTCTTTGCTTTTCACTTTCTGTCAAATATTTGATCTTGCATTCATTAAAACTGAAACCTTCTTATCTACCAGAGAGGCTAATAAAATCACTGCTCATTTACCTGCAACCATGCCCCAGAAGTGACCTGAAACTCTACTTGAAGAGAACCAATCTGTACTGAAGGAAAACAGTGGATCAACTTTTAATCTACTGCCCTTCTAGCGCACGCCAGTGCCAATGAATCTTCTACTGTTATTGTCCTTGGAGATCAATGCAACAGACCAGCTCCCTGAGGATACAACTCACAAATACACCTCTGCACATTAGAGTAAGAGTTTTTACCATTAATTTAATTATCCTTACTAAAAATCTTTTGCTATATTTTAATGGTGCAGAAGACACATTATATATCAAGTAGAAAGCAGCAGAGGAATAGTATGCTCAACTGCACCTATTTCCGGTGACTATTAAAGTGGCATCTGCATTACCAACATGATCCTAGTTACTAATTTTCCTTTGTATTTACATTTCCAGGTCAACAGCTAGTGCTTTATCCCCATTCAAACATGTGGGAAGTAGATGCAAATCTATTGCTCTAGGTGCTACCCTGAATTGATACAGTTTGTAGGTGTATAGACAGTAATTCACACAGCATAAGCACCACGTGTGTCATAATTCTTCAGCAAAGTTGTACAAAAGAAATCAAATGAATGGCAAAGAGATACAGGTTTTTACCCACTACATCAAGAATTGCCCACATATGTGCAATTGCTTTCTAGGAACAAGAGTTGACATTCAAGCCCAAACCAACTTAACCTTATTAGTCTAGATCTTTAGTCTTGTGATAGTAATCAATGGTCTTATGATACCATCTAAGAGAGTTCAAGCCATCTGTTGGAAATTTGGACAGTGAAAAATATATAAAATTAGGAAAGTATTTCTGATCAAGTCCTGGATAAACTAAATCTGTTGGGGGAAAAAAAAGCCTCATTCAAAAACAAACACCTCATCCAAATGCTTCATTTACAGTTGGACTCAATATTAAAGGTTTTCTCGCAACCTAAAAGATCCTAGTAAGTAACAATAAAGATGATATATAAGCTACCATTTTCTAGCAGAAGAGACATGCCTCTGATAGATAAAGTAACTAGGAATACACAGTCTTTGGAGATCTACAAGGATTAGGCGGCATTACTTGTAAAATGGGTAGTCTACATGCCTGCAAAAGGAGCAGTATACACCAGAGCCAAAAAACTGTAGATTCATGGCATTACGACAGTAATAAAAGGCAACATGTTCAACCATTTTAAAAAATGGTTTATTTTAACTTAATGAGAAATCAAAGATAGTAAAATAATCTTGGACATAAATATGCATATGCTTTAAGTATGGATTTTTTTTATTATTGATGTAGATATAGTAGGTTAAACTAAAAATGTCTGGCATCACAATCCAGTGCTCCAGGACATTAACTGTAGTGAGTAAATAAAGACATGTACAGTACATAAGACTTGTATTACAGCTCAAGATGAGGTCACTATTGAAGGTCAGACCACTGAAATAGGCAAATATGTCAATTCTTGTATTCCTGTCAGTATAAGGATATAAAAACATATAAAGTGGCTGATATCCAGAACTCTCTGAAATCTCACGTTAAGAGCCTTTTCACTAGTTTTACTGCATTTCTCATGATTTTAAACCATTTTTATGCTCAATAGTCTTTGTACCTAGGAAATACTTATTATCCGCTACTGCTTGTCATCTCTGTGCTTTTGTGTTTCATACCTCCAGGACATATAATGTCTGATAAAAAGGATATAAAAAAACTTACACAATAGATCAACTACTAAAAAAGCAAGGTGTACCTCTTATTTACTTTGCAAATATTTTAGGTTTTTCCAAAGATCTTTTTTAGATCCAGAAACAGTTTCTCTCAAATACAAAAAAAAATTATCCTTTAAAAAACCTCACACTTTTTGCCTGCAATAACTTCTTTACACAGCAAATGGTTGAAATTTTAGCTAGTTAAGGCACAAAAAATCCTCACATTGCTTTTTATTAGATTTCTTTTCTGACTTGTGTCTATCCAGAAGCCAGGTACAGAATTCTGACTCAGAATTGTCTCCTTGATATCTTGCATCAACGACGACTACATTTTAAAAGAGACAGGGAGTAATTCACCTTTTCAAAGCATAGCTATGCTGCCTATTCTTCTGACATTCCCAAACTAGACTCTCTTCGGAGATAAATCATTAAGTCTTCCTCATAAAGTAAATAAAAAACCAAAAAATCAAAACCAAAGAGCAACATTGCACTTCAAAATGGTGGAAGGGGAAAGAGGCTACATAGAGCTGTGAAGCTGAGGGACAGGAGAGCTCAGCATGTTCTCCCACTGAACTTCCCCATGAACTCACAGTGTACTTGATAACAAAAAACATGTCGTCTGCATCTTTCTAACCAGTAGATGATGCTATCTCAACTTCTTCTCCAAATACTGCCTTTATGTTTTCAGTTGTATGTAGAATAACTAACATACTGGTGCCAGTCAGATATTTTATATCACAAACCCCCACAAGCAAATTTGTTTTACATGGCAGTTCAATGAAAAAACATCCTGTAGAGAGTGCAAACGCAAGGGAAAACAGAAAACAGCACTAGCAACATGATTTAAATTAATTAAGTGAACATTAATACCTCCAAGACTCTGCATTACTGCTTCCTACTTTTAGCAGGGAAAATTGAAATTTACATGTACGATATTTTTAACATCCTCTATTAATTAGATATATATTGTTACTCTGTTTAATTGATACTGTAAACAAAAGGCTCATTCGAAAACATATGCTGCAATAATTAAAATGCTGTTATGCTGACGGTGTCTTTCTTTGAGGAACTTGTAACATCTGTATTGACTGTGATAAGCATTGATTATCTGGAGTGATATAAATATTTGGGGAGCTAATAACAATCAGGTAGGATTTCAGTGTGTGCTATATACAGGAGAGATAAATCACAGGAAATCTAGATCAAAGCTGGTTTGTGAATAAGTTTGTTTTTGTACTTAATGACTCAATATAAAACACACACACAGAAAACTCTTCAGAGATTTAAAGCACACGGAAATGCCATAAAGAAACTTCCCATCCTGTGCAGCGTTTCTGTACGTCTGTAGAATCTCCCTGTGCAGTGAGTAGGATGTCAGCACACAAAGAGGGAAATAAATCCAATTCATCAAGTACTTACCAGCATTTACCAACATTAAATGTTTCTTTAAATTAATAATTTTTTTTTTAAACACATCAAAAAAAATAACTCTCATCTCTTCCCCTTGAGGAGGTTAATTTAGCAATGCAGTAGGGTCAAATGCAATTTGGTTCCCCTTCAGACTAGGTTAGCTACATCTTGGTTCCGAGTCAGATGTTTATTTATTCTGACTTACTTTCATTATTACCATAGACTGAAGAGCAAGAGTTTACATCACCTGCTGTGGGGTCCTTTCTAGGTGCGTTTTCCCATCCCACTCTGATGTGCCACTATATAAAGCTCAACTTTCTTGGTCCTGGCAGTCTGGAAGTGACGCAAGCTTGAGAGAGTCCTGGTAAAAGAGGTAAGATTGCTTTGAGATCACAGGAGCTGATAGGGCATGACTGAGAGCAGGATCTGTTCTGTATGTTCATTAATCAAGATCTGTATGGCTACTGTTTCCCTCGCACATAAGACAAAAGCTCATTCCTGCCACTAAGGGAAAGAGAGCACCAGAAACAGTTTGGGAAGTCACACAGTAACACGTGCTGATGTACAGAAGCAAGGGCTGAGATCCAGCAGTAGATCGTGACTGCTGGCACTGCACAGCTCCTATTGAATCCAATGCTGGCAACAGAGATGGAGCCTGGTGCCTTAATGGGATTCTGGCCTCAGTGATAAAATGGGAGCTTTTTGCTGACAATTGTGGAATCAAAGTTTTGCCCTCAATGACTGAATCCAAACTTGTGCCTGATT
This sequence comes from Urocolius indicus, assembly GCA_013401255.1. Lineage (NCBI taxonomy): Eukaryota > Metazoa > Chordata > Aves > Coliiformes > Coliidae > Urocolius > Urocolius indicus. The sequence continues at coordinate 303,057 of WBNH01002582.1, read as the reverse complement.
TCCAGAGACTGAAAAGCCCTGTTAACTACTCATCCCCATAGGACTTTCCACATACTTGTGATCAGGAAAGAAGCCCAGTTTATGTAAACCTTTGCCCATGAGTCAGGGTTGAATAAACAAAGACTTTTCCATATTTTCTGCAAGCATTCCACTGCTAATACACAGCATGCAACATTTGTTTCTTATTAAGTTGTATTTTCATTACTTTGCTCTTGTAACTTAGGTCTAACACTGTTTTTTGGTTTTTTTTTAAATCATTGCATTAACTTGCCTTCCTATAACCTCTGTACAGCTTTCTCTGTGATTGTTGTAACAAGTTGTACTATTCTGAAGCACAGGGATTAATTGCGTCTCTACTTATTATCTCGTCCTTGTTTCTTTCAGACTAGTGGCCTCTGAGTCTTCGTTTTTTTTCAAAACAGCTAGGAGGCTAAAAAGACATCATCTTCACAGTAGCATAAAGTAATGTTCTGTAGACACAACAATGGCTGTTTATTGCACCTTGCATAAACTACTTTAATTACCTTCAGATTACTGGTGTTATTCAAAAAACATTCATTTGCAGCTGAGAGCTTCCACGGACATTTACTGAAACTCTTTACAATGCATCACGCTCTGTCCTAGGTTGCAGCAAAGGGTATTATATTCTGTCTAGTCAAAACCAGATTTATTTATACAAAGAAAACTTCAGATATTCATATAGTGTATTATTTTAATAACACAATGGCTTTTATCATTCTAAATTAAATGCACCCATAACATTGTAATTGAACTGGACATTGTAACTGAGTAAGTGCAAGAGCAGTGCCACTGCTATATCTAAATATATGGGGGTTATAGTGCATTTTTTACTCCAACTATATGAAAGTCCACAGTTGGCCACATAATCTGGCTTGCTTGAAAGCCCAAAGGATTCATAGTAGTTTCTTCAAGCCTACTAGCTACAGTGGGGCCATGGCAGCACGTTAGTAGTCATTACACAGGAGGCCAGCAAGTGTAGGAACATATTTTAAATGGCTGCTTAGGGTTTTTCCCCTCACCCCATATCTGTCTCAAGTGTTTCTGCAACAATAATGTTAACAGACTTGCATGGGGCACAAGATGAACCAAAGTGATGATTATTATTTGCTGTAGAGTATCACATAGAGATACAGCTGAGTTGGGGCCTTATTGGAAATGATGTTGGGAGGCAGGAAGGGTCCTGGTGAGTACTATCTCTTTGGTCACTTAAAAGACACCAACTGAGATGGCAGAAAATGACAGTAGAATGTGGAAAGGTGCTATATCCCATCTGACTGTGTACTTCACACATGAGAACTGTGAAATGAATTTTTATAATGATACTGCTGCAGTTATTATATCCTCTTTTAAGTTAGTTTCTTGGCACATTGTACTTTGCAGGAGCTTGTATATTTTTTTCCATTACTATAAATGGTACAGGACTGGTTGATTCTACATTTTAATTATGATAATCATATTTTAAATACATAAATGTTGGCACATCTCAAATAGCTTCCCACAACTAAACAAGGTGGTTCTCACTCATAAGATTCTAAAGACATTTAATGAATCTTCTCAACAATGCAGAAAGTAATTCCATCTGCATGTTATGGGGAAGTGGAAATTCACCTTTCCTTTATGTCTCATACAGTTATAGAGTGCATTGAAAGCTTCACAGATTCTTTCAGTGTGCTGGATATGTGTTACTGTTACATTAATGACTGCTGTAATTTGAGACTGCTTTTGTAAGTACCAAAGGTGTCTGAATGCATTTGTTTCTAAACAAGAGAGAGTCTGTGACAAACATACTGAATAGAAAAAGAAAGTAGAGAGGCTAAGGGACTTGATGTAGAAGGAAAACAAAAAGAGAAAGAAAGAAACAAAACATAGCACAGCAGCCTATCTGAATGACCTTGATACAGAATCTACTATTCAACTATATATGAAGCTTCAGCTAATCATTCTATTTTACTACTTTTGGGTGATTCTACCTCTTAAAGAAATAAATTTGAGCAGAAATAATTAGATTTTGTCTGAAAGGAGGGAAAAAAAAAAGAGAGTGACTTAGTGGCATTATAAAATCTCATGTGTCTCCTCTGCAAAAGAAAGAATTTGTACACAACATAAATTTTTTATGTTTCTATCAAACATTGATAATAAAGGTTTTAATATTTATAGTTACCCTTGGCCAAACTCAGAGAGATCCCTCTCCAGTAGGGTACACTCACAGAGGTACACATTGCCTTTGGGTACCACTGATTGGGACAGCAAGCACATGATGGTTTTCCCTTTGGAATAAAGCACTGATACCCAGCACTTCTTAATCTTCTTAATATTCAATTTTACACATTCCTCTGTGATCAGCTTTATCTTGAATTCTAATGAGTTCTGTTTTTACACTGGGAGCTGTGTCTTTTAACAATCAATGTTATTAAAATGACCCTTGATAGTGCATGATTCCACTGTGGGGATTTTCAAAGCGATGTACAAAAATACAGTTCATTACCACTTTATTATGGAAGTTTAAAATCAGAACTTCTCTCTGCCTTGTTCAAAGCAATTTCTCTAGCTTTGAACAGCTGCTTGGCACACCATAGCGAGTATTGCAAAGATTTCGTCTCTCTCTCCATGGCAGCCCAAGAATTTGGAGCAAAGAGGAAATATGGTGCTGGAGATTGGATAGCTGGTAGATTTATGGTCACTGGTCTGAGCACAGCCCAGGAAAAGACTGATTAAAGGACTCTGTGATGCAAGGTGCTCCGTATTGGTTGGGGTTTTTTTATTGCATTGTTATAACTTCATAGGAGTTATATACAGTAAGCAATAAAACTAGTTAAATGGTCATTAAATAAGAACCACCATTGATAAAATATGTTAGGAAATTAGTTTTGTTTCACTTGCCCTTCTATTGAACAAGTGACTCTCAAGTTTCTATCATACAGCAAATACACTCAACACAATAGCAAGGAAATTATACATCACCTTGTCACAAGCATATGAACTGAGCACTAGTTTGTAGCTGGAGCCAAGCTAGAACTCAGGGAAAACACCAGCTTGGAGTGCCAGCACTTGCATGTGTCCCACTGAACAGAACTACAACAGCAGATCTATGAGTCACTTGCTTCCTTCTAAGGAATGGAAAACGTAGTTTTAAGAGTTAATTTTAAGAGTTGATTTTTTTTAAAGTAGAAATCAAGGTACAAAAAGTCATGCTTTGAAATACTCAGAGGGAATAACTGAAAATTTCATGTGCCTGTTGAAGAACATGGCAAAAGAAATTTGCTTTTTTTCTTGGTTGTTTGGATTTTTTGTGGTTATGGGGTTTTTTTAGTAATGGAGAAGATTAGCAGCTGCTGTGCAGGTAACTAGTTAATTAGTTAGAAGCCTGCTAACTAATAAAAAGACTGCTCAGAGTGAATAGAAAGGGTACTTCACAATATAAAAGGGAGGATGGTAAATATAGACCTCTGAAAATCAAATAAAGGAACCTTGAAACTCCTTACCCACCCCACAGTTTCAACTCTAATTTGTTCCGTCCTGAAGCAGAGTTCAAATATTTTAAAAGTATAATATAAAACAGAAATCCCAGGCATCCCGTATTCAACAGCAGTTTCCTTTTCTCCTAAATGTCATGAAAGGAAAGTCTAAGAAATCAAAAGATTGTTTCAAAAACAAAGGAAAAGAACGCTCATACCACGCGAACATGGTGCCTCCTCAGTGTGAAAAACATTTCCCCTTTGACTTATTTCCATTATTGAGAGTAAATAACAAAATTAATCCCAATGGTAGATTTAAAGTAAGCAAGGCAAAAAAAAACCAAAACAACACAGGCAACACTCCACTTGAAAAGAAGACATTTATCAAAATACCAAACAGAACTAAACAATTGCTAAGTGGAATTTGTGAGCTTACAGTAGCACTGAGGTAGAAATATATTTATCTGGCTGACAGTAGGAAGATTCTTAACATGAAATTGTAGCACAAAAGTGTGCTTTGAAAGAAAAATGAACTCTACAAATAAAATTTCCAGCACAAAGTATTAAGAGAAGTATGCCCACACAATTTAATTATACTTCGCCTTTAATGTTTATATATTTGGCTCCTGCTAACAATGACATAATCTTCTTTTTTTTTTTTTTCCCCTCTCCTCTCTGCTTCATTCAATGACCAGGCAGGATAGTGCTCTGGAGGTGGACAATGTTTCTGTGACAGAGGAGAGGACTATTGCACCCAAGACCCCCATCTCATTATGTCAGAGAACAAGAGGTGAAAGAAACGTTAAAATAAGAGGCAAAAAAAAGAAAGACAATGTCACGCTTATAATTAATTATAAATATAATATAAATTAATTATTTGTTGGCGTTGCAGTGTCTTAAAGTAACATAATGATGTTATACATCAGCATCATTGTACTCTACCCCATCTTTTAAGCAGGCTGTCACTGTGTCACTCAAGTCACTTAACCACACACACAGGAACGTCTAATCTGTGTTCTCATCTCATCATATGCCCCTGTTTCTGAATACTCAGCCTATAATGTAGGGTCTGGTTTGAAGTAAACCAAGATGTGCATTGCCAGTTGTGGGCTAGAAGTGCTCTGGACATGAACAGAGAGATGTGGGGCTAACTCGCCTAGGACAGCAGTAGCCTGAGCTTCTCAGCTTCTCCCAGCTCCTGAGATGATGGCTGAAGTTGGAAGAATTTTCAAGACATCTGCTGTCTTTCAGCAGATGTTCAGCATGCCTTGTCATTTAATGGGCTACATCCTAAGAGATTGACTCGAGGTCAGGTCTTGAGGAATGAGGAGGGCTTGTAAGCCATTTTCAAGTGAAATTCACTGTAGTGGCTTAGCAATCTGTAAAACAAGTCTGGAAGATATTACGTTTTCCTATAACATTCAAACGAGTATAACTTCATGGACTTAAAAACTCCTTTATGCTACTGAACAGGCTTGAACCCAACTGCGTCTTTATCTGAACTAAACTGACATTTCTCAGTCTTTCAGCTCTTCATCTAAGAATGTCTGTAGTTTAAGAACCTCCTAGCAACTTTTTCTCTACTTGGAGTTTTACCTAAACACGGATGAGTTTTCCTTCTGATACTTGTTCTGGAAAAAAATATGACAAGCTAAAATATCATTATTGACATTGTAATATCATTGCTGACATTAACGATCATTTAGAGTTCTCTGGAGAGAAAGAACATTTTGCTCAGTCTAGAAGACAATATTCTAATTTCTATATGTTCACCTGGAATAATGCTTCATAACTGCTTTTCCTATTCCTCTCTGAAAAGGAAAAAAATGCCTGGTGAATATCTTAAATAACTAGGATGCCTATCAGTCCTATCAGGATGTCATTACTCAGATTCAAGCTTCAATATATCCTCTTGACATGAACTTCCTAGTTGAAGAAATGGATATAACCTTTAATGTTCAGAAGACTATAAAGAGGGGGTATTTACTGCCACTTCAGATGACTGCAGCATGGCTGACTTACAACCAATATAAAAATTGAAACATATCTGTCATTGCCTTATTGATCAATACTGAAATCCATGGAAACAAAAAAGCGTGGACATCAGCATTTATTATCCTATAAAAATAGTTTACTTCACTTTGTCTTTCGAAATGACTGTAAAATGATAATGATTTAATCACTTGTTTATTGTTATGGAAAAAAATCAGGGCACGGAAAGTTGTGCTATAGTACTGACAAAAATATATTCAATAATCAATGACTTCTGGAGTGAAAAAACCCTGAGTGAACTTCACATCTGTAAAACTAAGACAGAACTAGCCATATATGTTTGTCCTTTTTTAAAAATCTAACCTGGTTTATGCAGTTTAATCTAGGTAGCATATGGAAAACGAGAAAGATAAAGAAAAATAATCTTAACTAAGTCTGGATGCAAAAACACAGAACTGAACAGTTAGCAACATTCATGAAATTATTTTGTGGAATAAAGACCATTAAAAAAAATTCTAAGTTTAATCTAAGCTTAAAGGTTTACTTGAGGCCATATTGTATTTCTTGTTTTCCTGATTAACAAATCATCACCACACAAAGCAACACAGGTGGTCAGTCCCCTTGGGCTCACATCAAAGGGGCCACCATGAAGCTTTAGATGTTATTCAAAGGCAATCTGAAACTTGTCTCTCACTGTTTGTCCCATCTATTGTACTCCACAGGGTCATCTTTAAAGGACAGTCCAGTTTGCAAAAAAAAAAAAACAAAACAAAACAACAAACCTCTCTTGCAAAAGATGCTTCAAAAAACTGTTTCATAACTGTTGAGTGTTCCACAAATAATCTGTTTTCAGAATACTCATAAATTATGCTGTTCTAAAACTATTTTTACATGAAGCAATGTTTGCAGTCCCTAGAAGAAGAAACAAGGCTTTGCTAAACAGTAGCTGCATATCTTGTAACCATGTCTGTAACAGGTATCAGCTGTGGTGTCTATAAGGAAAGTTAGCAGAAATAAAACAAGAAAAAAAGGTTCACAGCAGTCCCCTCTCCTCATGGCTTTTAAAAGAGATTCCAGAACACATTACTGAAAAGAAATCTAACAAAAAAAAAAATCAAATTGGTTGTTGTGTTTCTTTGGAGCAGGGGAAGAGCGTTTCATTTATTCTTGAGTTCTACTCTGAAAGAGCAAAATATGTCAGGGTTTCATAAAGAGGTGCTCTCAGAAACACCGTATGTGAGCCAGTGTTTCTATGTACATCCTGAACTCACAGAGGTTTCTTTCTTGGTTTGTTGGCTAGTTGGGGTTTTTTTAATGTTAGCTCTTTGAAGACTCTACCAACATTGTGCCTTAGCATACATGAGTTACTTGGAAAGATCAAAGTCTTATTAAGTCCCCAATTATTCCATCAATACCAACAGGATGTTTATAAACTATGATTCATGTTGAGTATACCAAGAAGAGAACATAGACTCACGATTCTCAGTAATAAACAAAGCCAATACCACTTTTCAGCTATGGAAAACTGATTAAAGAGTTATGGGCAAGCTGTCATAGGAAGGAAAACTCAACAGGGCTTCCCACTTTTAACAGACAGGAAGCTGACTGCAGAACACTTTCTGGGTTTCTAACTTTATTCTACGCACAATAAAATAATCTGATAAACACTCTAGAGAGAATTTACTAAAACTCATAATTATTCATACAGAGTTGAAGAATTGTTTTAGCAAATAATGGATTCAAATATGGTTGTCAACAAAAACCTATTCAATTATTGCCAAAGTTACAAACACCTTCAGCTCAAAATGAGGGCTAAAATAACAAAACTGAAAGATAGCAGTCCCTGCCTGGCTAGCAGGACCCCAGAGGCAGGGGAGCTTCTCCACAGAACACAGAGTATGTTTGAATTCCTCTTCTGCTCACACCTCTGATCCACTCATAATGCATTTGAGATAGTAAGCTAAAAGAAAGTCTCACTATACATTGAAATAAGGATATATGGTTTAGTGGTCCTACAGTTCACGTTATCTCTTGGGAAGTAAATTCCAACTGAGCTGAGACATACTAGATAAGGGGAGAATTTGACCACTGATTTTAATTTCCTCACGATATGCTAACACTACAAATTGTAGCCTTTAAGACTGATGGTTAAACAGCACGGCAAGGCAGCTCAACGTATATCCTTTCATTTTCAGGTCACTTAAGCTTGCTGGGGTTTTTTTAGGAAAATGTTTGGTGAAGGAAACTGAAAGAGGAAGTAAACAAAAAACCTTTCATTATGAAATATTAAATTAAATCTTCCCATTCCTGAACTTGTTTCTTGAGAACTTGGGCTGGGAGAAGGTCTGCGAGTCTGGAAAAGTGGCGCTGCGGCATAGATCCAAAGTCTGCTAAAGAAGTTGTCTGTTTCTGACAAAATTCCACAGTATGTAAGCATAAACAGCTTACAGATGTACTTTTCCTGCAGTTTTAAAAATGGACATCTGTAAGTTACAGAGCGGATGCAGCATATTCCTGCACAAATGCCTCATGTATAAATGCAAAGTGCAGCTTCTGATCCCTAACAAATATTACATCACTCCTACACTGTAAAATACACTAAAAATGTAAGTAACGTTGTGGGAAAAGTATGTAATTTATATTACTGAGCTTGTGTTTTGTAGTAAAAAAGTGTTTTATCGTGGACATTGGAAGATTTTATAATTTCACTACTTCTGAAATCTCTTATTTGATCAGTTTCCTCTTTACTAAGTCCATCTTCTACCCTTGAAATCACTTTTTATATATATATATCTATGTATGTATGTATACACTGCTGCTAGAAAGGAGATCATTCCTAAACAGCAAGTGACCAATTTAAGAATCAGAGTCAAAGATAAGCCTTAGTAAAAAACAGATAGTAGAGCAATAGCCTAAAACTATTTTACTTCACCAAAAGTCCACCAAAGCTTACAAATGTAACAGGAGCAAAGTGTGTTCTTACACTCACTTTTTTGCCTGAAGCACTGAAATTGACCTCTTAGGAAGGTAAACATTGTGTCTATCCAGTTGACTATGTAAGTCAATACCATCTGAAGAGGTTTTTTTCCAACCTAGGAAAGCAACTCCTCAGTGAGACAAGTTAATTTCTCTAAAAACATCCAGGATTATGATCTGGGATTTGAAAACACTATTGATGTACACTAGTCAGCTACATAAGAATGAAAACCATCTTTGAGAGAACTTTAAAGAACTGGGATAAGTAGTATTTTACAGTGTGACTTTCACTGTTATGCAGCAGAGTGGGAAATTTGGGAGTTTTTTTTCCAAACACTTTCAGGATTGTTCAGCAGACCCAATGATATTCTACAGATCTTAATCAAATTGACTGAGAAATTTATTAAAGATTCTATGATACAAGTAGGAAATATGAAAGTTTCTGAACTATCTCGTTTCTCATCTTTACTAGAACAGTTTATCAGTGTTAAGTACAGAAGTTTGATTCATCTGATATCCTAGAGATATATCGTCCCTACATTGAACAAATATGCTTCAACTATGAACATGTGATAGTTCCAATAGCCAAAACCTTCTTTGTTAATGAAGACTTTCTGAACACTCGAGTTATGTTCTGCCCTTAGACACATATGCAACAATCATTTGTTTAAATCACTAGCAATAAAACATTTCTTGCCATATCAAAAAGTGTGTATCAATGTTGCTGAGACAGAATTTGGTCTTTTGCAGAGGGTGTGGTTAATCATGGTACCAAATTAATCAAGAAAAAGACTGTGAAGCATCTGCTAACATGCTGATGTCTCTCCACATCAGAGCAGTTGCTGAGTTTAGCACAAGATTTAAGATGAGGTTCACCCCAGGGGCTGCACAATGAGGACATCAGGTTTGGCCAGTCCAGCACTGCTTTGGGCTTTAAGATCAGTGGATCTGTTCATTACCCTCAGCTTCAGCTTCCCAGTCTGGGACAGAATTCGATCTTCATCCAACATAATGCAGCTGCTCTAAGAAGTCTTCAGAAGATGAAGTGCTGTCAGACATAGGATTTTTGCATATAAGAATCTGCCCCCACATGCCATGAACTGTCTCAAAGCTCCACGGATCATTTTTTTCAAGGCAAAATCACAACAGCCCAACACAGCTAATAATACAGAGAAGTTAAAGATGGCACAGTAACTGGAAGTAGGACAGACGTTACCAGCTTCCTCATTGTGGCAGTGGATGGGCAGAGGGTGTCAGGCAGGAATGAGAGAGGTAGAGGACACTAGTTCTGTGGTTGCTGACACTGGCAACACTTTGCAGTGGGTATGAAAGCCACCTCTAAGGGCGTGACAATTTACTTACTTTTAAACTATAAAACACCTAAACAGCATTAATTTTGAGAATATGGTTAAGGAATCCTTTTTGTCAAATGCAGCCCGAATGCACTTTTGTGTGATGGAATTTCCTGTTAAATTACAGGGGGGTTTAACGGAAATGCTGACAGAACCTTAACCATTGCAGTGTGAACAAATGAATAACAATATACATATTCTTCGTGCTAATAAAGTTTTATAGCCTTGAAATTCAGTGTAGAATTAGTCTATCAATTCTAGAGAGAATTTTTGAAAGAAAGGCTTCATGCTACCTTCCTCATCCCATGATGCGAAAAACAAATTGTTCCAGGGTTTTAATTTATTACCAGGCTTTCAGAGATACCTTTAGAGTTTTTTTCCCTCCTCCCTTATATTTTGTGTTCTTTCTGTTTATCACAGTATTAAAGACATAAGCACAATTTCAAAGGGATGCAGTCTCTTTTTCTGACTAGAGAAGGAACATAATATCCACTTTTTAATTCATTTAACTAGAATCATCACTTACATTTCAAGTTCATATTTTTCTTTGATTTTACACTACATTTCCCAAAAGGTTTCACCATTAATATTAACAGATTTATGAATCTCATTATTCTGATTTATGTCTTTTCAATATATTTAAGGCTATGTCAATATTAAGTTATTTGTCCCTTGTGAACACCTTCTACAGAGTTTGGGTTAGAAAGATTTTTAAACATCATACTGAGGAGGACTAGTTCGGGCTCAGAGGTAATATGCTTATATAACTAAACTGCTTCACCAGTTGTTTGGTTTGATCACTGACTCTGCTTTACAAAACCCTGTGTTCTCCAGCAATGGGAAAAATAATTTTTAAGATAATCAAACCATTATGATAGAATATCAAAATATTTTTCTTTAAGAACATACCATGTACATGTTACCTCTGTATAGTTTGAAGCTGCTCTAGAGCTTTCAGGAGGTCAAAGTGGCCTTGCCTGGACCCTTATACTGTGCTGTCTAGCACAGCTCTCCTATGGCTGATTTAATTCCTGGTCTTGCAGAAGCAAAAGCAACCTGCATGGGATGAAAGAAAGCTCTGCTACTGCCAGGAGTGGGTTTGGGGCTGTAGTACCTAAGGTCACTTTCCATAGCATATTGCTTGTGTTTCAAAGTCCTAAACCTGCAGCACAGTGCTCCTCTCTCTGCATGTAGGCATGAAAATGCAGCTTTTCAAGGTATTTTAATGTTGAAGTAACTCTCATATACAATGGCAATCAGTCCTTGGGAAAGAACATCCCTCCGTGGACACAATAGTGAGTTTACCAGAAAGAGATTAATGCAAATTGCCTATTAGAGCAACGCATGGCCATCATTTCATCTCTTGTTGGGTGATTTGCAGCTTTATACATCTTCTTTCCAGCCCGACTTCCCACTGACTGGCCTCTCCAATTCCCAGGGATTAGTCCTGTTGACTTTTTATTGTAAAAAAAAAAAAGAGTTGTAGCAAAGGGAATTTCTTCCAGAAGTACCAGTTCATGCTAGGATGTTGAAAAAAAAAAAAAACAAACTGCACAAGGACTTGTCCCAGTGGTGATTTTTTTACTGGCCTTTTTGCCATGCAAAGTTTTAATTCACCTGTTCATCCAACTCCATCAGTATATACCAAACCTGCAGATCTTTAAAAAGAGATTTATCTTCTATTATCTAGTTTCCAGATGTGTCAAGAGCAAATAGTTCCTTTGCCTGCAAATGTCCATTTCACTTTTAATCTGATAAACTTAGTGACACTTCTAAAATTGATAGAAGAAGAAAATCGGGAGAATTCATTAAGCAGAGCTAGAAGAGACTTTATCCATTCCATGGGTAACAGAATTTATTTGTAAAGAGGATAAATATCACTTATTAGAACAAAAAACAACAACAACAACAAAAACAAAAAGCCTCACATCACTCAGGAAAAGTACCTGCTGATTTTTTTTTTAGCATTTCAAATACAAACCAATTTCATCAGAAAGCTCCAAAGCAAAGTTTTTAAGTCCATGAAACCTGGACTTCTGTTGCTTTAAAAGAATTGAAGGTGTGCTAGACTGTTGGATTTTCCCTCTGTTTCTAGGTTGCATTTCTCGAAGATATCAACAGAGCACAGAGCTCCCCTATTTCAATAAGTTTACCAAGTCATAAACCAATATATATTTTCTCTGTACTTTCTAATTATAAATAAATGCTTGAGAAGCTTTTTTTCAAATACATTATTCTAAATACATTATCTATATCTAGAAGCAATAAGCACTGAGCTCATTTAAGAGGAAGTATCTTATTTCACAATAAAGTTTTTATTGTGAAATAACTTGGCCACAACTAGTATTTCCTATCATTCTATGGTAATGGTGACACACGTTTGCTTTATTAAAAGGAAATACAAGAGGCAACACAGCAAGACCTACACAGAGAATCAAAAAGCAATTCATACATATTCCATGTTAGTAAAAGTCCAGAAGTCTTTTGAGTCCAGAAATCTTTATCCAGATTTTAAATAGCAGCTCACAATACTATGTACACAAAATAAGTAACACCAATCATAACATCTGTCACTGTGGTATGTTTAACAGCTACTGACTGTGGGGTCTCAGCTTCCAAGTGACCTGTGTGCACAGATCCTGGGACATCAGATGTTTGGCTGGGGGGAACTAATTGGAATGAAGGAATTAAGTAGAGGTTAGCACCATCTTTTTTTTTTTCCCCTTCTTAAATTATCTGTGCTATAATCCAACTTCCAATTTGCATCCTATCTTGTCAAGAGACATCATCTATCTAGAGAAATCCTTCCATCATCTCTCAAGGCAACACCCGACCTTAACCTTTGCTGTGAAAGCTCCTATTGGATAGAACTCTCCCGTGCTGACTTTAACTCCTCTTTCCCTTATGACATTAGAAAAATCACTTTTAGAAGGATGATCTCTCTTTGTAACTATTCTCTTCTTTACTGTTTATATTCTTCATGCACAATTTCCAAAACATTAAAGCTAGAGGAAAGTATGATGGACATCCAAGGCTTCCTTTCCACACACACAGCCCTGAAGATAACATCTACAGGTTCTCATACCTTGCTGCACTACAATAACTGTTCTCTTTCTGTGTTCATGTAAATGTTTTCTAAAGATCCAATGGGGAAAAAAAAAATCTCCTCTATTCATTAATTTCATTGTATTATTAATGTCAATGTGAAAGTTGCACTTGAAACAATAACAATAATATCTTTATTTATACTGTTCTTTCTGTAGAAAGCTAAAGTAAATTTAGTTCACTAAATTATGGAGGTTTGTCTCAGAATGGGAACTACAACCTTATAACCAGAATTAACTGAAGCATTGCTCCTGAGGTCAAGGTGAGAGTGTCTGCTACTTAGACTTTGGTGAAGAGTAGTGGGGGAGCAGCAAATGCATGACTCCTCACCTCTCCAGCATGTTGGGAACGTGGAGGAAAAGGAGTCCTAAGACTGGGTTCTGATAGATCCAAGACTTGTGCGTTGGCTATCATCATACAGGGGACAAAAAAAAGTCAGCAGTGGTTTGAGGCAAAGCTGTTTCCTAAGACACCCTCTGGCAGGTGCCCAGGTTTCAGTACAGTCTGCAGTGCAAGGAAAGGATCAAACAAAGGAACTTCCATCTCACAAATGCTATATACTGCAAACTGCTCCATTTCTTCAATTGAAACACAATTCATTTTCTGTTTCACACTTCAGATCCCAGACAAGGAGATGGCCACACTGAAGAAAAAAGGCACTGCATGAGCTGCATAAAGCTGCTTTGCTGCAGCTGCCTGACACTGTCAAAGCCCACTATGGAAGGGAAGGTGAAAACCAAGAAGCACTAGAAGAAGGCAGAGAAAAGAACTTGGCGACAACAGCAAGAGTCCAGCAGCCTTGTCCTGCACCTCTGGCTCTGACGCTGCTGCTGCGAGAGAAGATAGACATGCCAGTGAGCCAAAACCAGAATGCTGATGGCTGTAAGAAAAATAAATTGGAACGGCATTAACCATGCAGAAAGCATAGTCCACCTGATCTGTAGAAAACTAATGATATCTCATAGAAGAGCTTGTTAGATTTCTTCAGAAATGTAGCACTGTTTAAAACTTTGCTTTCAGGCAACACTCAGCATAGTTTAAAACAGTGCTCTAGAGAAGCATCAAACTCTTGCTTGCATAAGCTCTCATCAAAAGTTTTATTTCAACTACAAGCTGGAAAGTTTCAGTCACAGAAACTCAGCCAGTCTTAACCTAATTATTGTCCGAACATGGGCATTTCCATTGGAAAAAAAAGATAGGGTTTTTTTTCAGGCATACAGCTCTTCCAGAATCACAAGACTGAATTTTACATTACATAGGTTGAACCCAGGCCACAAAAAGAAGATAACTAGTCTCTGAAGAATAATTCTGAAAAGCTAAACTGGCTGATTGGTTACTCATATCTGCAGTTTTAAGAGTCATTTTTCATTTCCTCTAAAGCATTCATTGCATTCTTTGTACCTGGGAATGGTTGCATGGGATGCTAATAAGTGAAAATTATTTTGGAGAAATATTTTGGCATTATATGAAACTAGACTGCTAACTCCTCAGCAACCTAAAAATCCGGCATTTCATCCAATCTATGAGCCAAGCTCCTTCCATAGTTGCTAGAGCAACAGAAATCCTGCATTTCATTGATTCACCCCACCTATCTTAGTGAATCATCAAATTACTATAATTCATTACTTTTTCTCCCTTGGTCACAGAGGGAATATAGCTGCTGAGGACAGACCACATGCACAACTCAAGCAAAATAAATCTGTGTGTCCTTCAACTTACTCAATTATCTGTAGGGTAAGTGACAAGAGGTTCTCCAGAGCAGGCTCTCCCCTACTATGGGGAAAGCTATTATATGATCAAAACGGGAATTTAGCTCAAAAACAAAACAAAAAAACTCCTCAACATTTAAAAGAGTGCTAAGTAAATTGTACTTAGCCTGATGAGCTTTAAATTGTAGCTCAATTTAGAACATGCAAAACTTCGTATTAATAGCAGTGAGCACATAGAATCATTTCAGCTGGAAAAGACATCTTAGTAAAGATCTCATAACACTTGCAGTTTCCACTATAGTAGCAAGTATCTAGTAAAACAAGATGAAGCCCATCAAAAAGTTTGCCTCATGATCAGCTAGAGCAAATCACACTACTGCTTCTATCTCATCTTCTCCCTTGCTGTGCTGGAGGACAGAAAAAAACAACAGTCCAGCAGCAAAAAAAAAAAGTTTGTTTTCAACTTTCTGGTATCAGTAGGGAAACAAAGCCATGATAAAAAGGACAAACAGGAACCCCACACCTGACAACAATGAAGAATCTTGCTTTCAAATATCACACAATTGGCTGACACTATTTTTTTTTTTATGGGCTGGCAGCTGCATGACTCATTTATGTATGTTTTGCCTGCCTTAGCACTAAGTGGACTGGTGTAAATAGGAAGTGATGAGGAAAATCAATTCAGGGCAAACACATTTTTTTTCAAGGCTGTAACAGGAAGAGATAGGAAGCCCAGGAAGATACTTGATAGATATTCAACTCTGTAGAAAAGAGGAAGCAGCATGTTGAAGCACTAAGCTGGTTATTTTGAGTTGTTGAACGGAAACGGGATACAGTGCAGAAAGGATGCAGATAGGATGCATTTTGTTGCATAGCAACCCAGGGAATAGAAGCTCCTGCATATAACTGGAGACCATCTGCTAGTATGAGAGGGAGGAAAAAAAAACACGTGTTTAAAAGGGAAAAGGAAAAAAAAGAAGTGCAATACTGAAGAAGGAAGTTTAACTACACTATATGAGTCCTGGCCAAATCACCCCTGGTTTAAGGGATAGAAGGACTTAAGTCATTGTGTGCAATTTCCTACTACAATATCTTTGTACATAGAGCCTTTTCTTACACAACCAAATTAGGCTTCATGGTAAAACTCTTAAGTCAACAGGGAATTTACTGTCAGTTAATTAATTTCCAGTAAGGACAGATTGCAGCTACTTTTATTTCCTCAACAACACTTACAGCAAAACTGTCTAACTTTTAACATCAGTATTTTCCACACTGTTGTAGTATACCACCTGTCCTCAGAGCACCACTTATCAGCTTGCACAGGAGCATTATTCAGTGTAACAACTCTAACTGTTGGCACACCATAAATATAACTCCATTCATGTCATAAAACATGATATATAAATAAAATATTCATCTATTCAAGTGAAAAAGAAAAAAATCCAGGCTGATTTCATCAGTTTGAGTCAAATTTGATTCAGTATTTCCTCAGATGTATTGAGTCAACGAGAAATTTACAGAAAAATATTTACCAAGAAAAAGAAGAGAAAGACATTCTGAAGAAGAGATCTCCATTGATAGGTGAGATTAAGAAATAGCTAGGAAAAGAACAGGAACCTGAGCCCTGCCAGATGCTGCTGGAGTTGCTGGCTTTACCCAAGTGACACAATTCTGGTCCTGGATCAGCTGAGACCTATAAATTTAATACTGAAGGAGACCTACAAGTCTACAGGGAACAGGACTGAAAACAGAGGCTCCATTACAGGAGCGTGGCAGTTATTGAAAGGTCTGAGTAGTTTGAAACACCTCAATCTCCAGCCTTTGCTGATGTATTCTGCTCCTCTTGGCACAGACCATAAGTCAAAGTGCTAGTCTCTGCCTTTGGGGAGGGGGAATATGGCTGGGGCCTTGGGGAATACAATGAGTTTGTGGTACACCCCCACATAGGATTCCCTGTACTCAAAGAGGAGGAATACAAGTAGTTCTGCTTGGTTTTCTCATCCCAATTTTCCTCCTTTTCTAATATTTTATTATAAAGACATCTCAGATAACTTCATTGTCATTTTCAGAGTCACATGGTATATAATTGTTAAGGGAGAACACAGTTACAAACTTCATATGAATCTTATGGCCACGTACTGTGCTGCACTAAATAGTTTCTAGTAACATTATGGGTTTTCTCGGATTGTCTTTTTCCTTACCTTGTAATCATCCATATGGGATTAGCAGTGGTCTTCCATAAAACCTGAGCTCTCTTCTGCTTCTCCTACACACAACCCTGAAGCTTTAATATGATACATGACCTGCTGGAAGCTGCTTGTTCTCCAGCTGTGGTAGAGTTCCCTGTTGTAAAGGAAAACAACCCACACCTGCTACCAGGTGACAGAAGTGATCTAGGCCAGCACCTAACCCTGCAGTGAGGAGGCAGAGGACTAAGCAGCACTAGATTGGTGTTAGGAAACCTATGCTGCTCTTCTGCTGTGTTACAAGTTGTGACTTTTGTCTCTATTTCTCACCTCACCCTTGGCTTATCTTTCTAACCCATGAACTCTCACAGACAGGGATGACTTCCTACCAAGGTCTGGTTTGGCAGCCCATACCTTGTATATTACTGAATACCTATGTGTCAGAGTTATATCAAGGCATATGAGATTATGCCACAGCATGCATCTTGGTTTGAATACTGCTGCTTATGCCGCCAACAGAGTTCATCCCTCAGATTGCACAAGCTGATTATTGTATGCAGGTGGCAGCATAAGCATCCACTTTTGAAAACACACACACACATATCAGCACAGAAAATAAAACAAAACTATCAAGTAACAGCAGTTATGAGAAGCTGCAATGAAAACAAGTACTCATTAAATTTAGCACCAAATTCACACCGATTTTGTTTTAAAAAATTCTTACTCCATTGCAGATGCATCAGAAAATACAAAGTGTTCTAAAATGGGGCTTTTAGTTTATTTCAGTTAAAAAAAAAATCCTGAAAGTGTCCCAGAGCTGCACAACAGGAAGAACATGCAAACTCTCATTAGTCCATCAGCTTTCCTTCAAACCTGCAACTTGAATTGCTTTACTTCACAAAGAGTTTCTCCACTAGAGATAAAAAGGTAGAAATCTTCTGATTCTTGCAGAGGCAGGATGACTTTGCATCTCCTATCACACTCTGAAATGCTATGTGCATCCCAAGTAAGCCAAACCAAACCTGCAGGCTTCCAACAGATGTACAGCCTAGATGTATGCAAGTTGATATTCAGGTATTTAGCTTCCAGCAGAGAGAGGTAGAAGAGCTGTGACATGTTTCTATATTATTATCACACTTAAGTTCCTATTTCTTAGGAAAAAGCTCTCCACTTTCATTCCTTTTTATTACAGTGTTTTGGTCAATTTATGAAATACATTTGTCCTGCCTCTATGCCATGCAGCTAGACTGCTAAATACAGCATCCCAGATGTGCAGCTGAGCTGGCAAAGAAGAAAGTTATACCAAAATTCTTGCACTGAAACAAGAGTAATAAATAGATTCAACTTGTCCAAAGTAACACAGAAAAGAGCTGGCAGCAGTTCAATGTTAGAAATATCTGGGACTTGCCATCCTACAAGTGTTTCTGTCAGGCAGTATTATACAAAAGGACTCTCAGAAACCATCCGGCAGGTCTACAAGGGAGAAACACCTACACTCAGCAAGTCTGAGCTCTGTTTTAACATGTGCTTTCCTCTCAACTTCTCTACCCCTTCCTCGCCCGCCCCCCTCCCCCCCTCAAAAAAAAAAACATTGCATGACTAGAGGAAATCATTGTAATCCTCAAGATGCTCCAAGGGTTCCCATGGAGTAGAGAACATTTTCAGTAGAGTTCAGTAATGACTTCTTGTAATGCTCAGCTGCCTTTGGGCAGTAAAATACTTCCTAACTTCTTCTGCTGTATGCTAATTATGTAATATCAATATATATTTTCATTGTCTCTACCACACTGTCAGATTGCAGATTATTCTAGCATGAAAAGTGGTAGGAATCACCCTCTTGGCCAGCAGCCTATGTAAATCCCCAATGGCCCTCAGGAAAGCAGAAACCTGTAACTGGCCAAGGTGGTTTCCTGCACCCATTTTAGGAGCAGCCTGAGAAAAAGGTAGTGGTTGACATGGAAAACTGGTCCAATGAAGACAAAGAACTTCTATATCAGCTAACCATTCCCTAAAACCAAAAAAATACCCATCAACAACAAAGACAGACACGCTGATCTGTCTTGGTATTTGAAAACTCGGTAGGTACCCAATCAAGCAAAGACATCAGTCTACCCTGACACTTGCCTGATCTCAGAGGTTCAGAAAGTCAATCTGAAGAAATTCATCAGTCCTGTGGCATACATTGGTCCTACAAGAAAAAAAAAAATGCCAGCTTGGATTGTAAACAAAATGGTTTTCTTCTTCAGAGCTCACACAGGATACACAGCATGTTCAGACAAGCTTTTTTCATCATATACCACTGTTTGTTAATCCCTATGCTACCAATACCTAAGGTATTCAGATTTTCCATAGAGAACCACAGAAAACCCTGCCCTGTCAGGCAAAATGAATCCTTTGCGCTGAATAAAGACCTTAATGCAAAGAAAACT
Source organism: Urocolius indicus (assembly GCA_013401255.1). Lineage (NCBI taxonomy): Eukaryota > Metazoa > Chordata > Aves > Coliiformes > Coliidae > Urocolius > Urocolius indicus. The sequence goes on along the minus strand of WBNH01002582.1, from coordinate 283,832 downwards.
CTCATTGAAACAGGAATCACTCCAAAAATAATAGTGCCAAGCCATGACAATGTCATGATGTTTTGATTGCTTTGAATTGAAAGTCTAGGCTCTTTGTACTTTGGACTTCTTGTGGCTTTTAAAGTTCAACACAGGCTTCAGTATTTTGCTGTATCAATCATTACAGGGCAATGACAAAGGTAATCTTTCTTATTAGAAACCATATCACATCTTGTCTAAAGTCACCACAGGAAAAAGGATGCCCTAAAGCTAGATTTCCTTGTTAGGTAGGAATTACCCCAAAATGGTTTCCAGTTCAAGTAGAACATGTTTCTAAATAGAAAAGATGGTATTTCAGTGATAAAAAGACATGTTTTTTATTTAAGATGAACAGAAAAAAAATCTCACCTCAAAAGATGTGAAGTCTTTTAACTGCTATGGGGAGGACTGTGTTAAAATGAGACATAGCACGCTCATGTAAACAGTACATAAACACATTCTGAAGAGCTATCAGAGTTTAAGTAATGTTGAATTCTCATCTCCAGTGATTCCAAAGTGCGTCAGAGAAACCAGCATCTGTAATTGTTTTTGTAGTACAAACATACTAACTTTGCATGTTTCCAAAACTCGAATCACTTGGAAATTTTGGGATCAAATCCTTTTATAATACACTTTCTTTCATAGTGCCAACAGAACAGAACCTTAGCAGAATCTAAGTTTGCCATCAGCTCTGGTCTCTCTTGTATCAGGTGTAATTAATCCTTATAAATATCAGACTGATACAGAGAATTCTTTAGGACTGTCCATACTTCATTTTGCCCCTAGTGGGCAGTGATTTGACATTTAACCTGACTAGGGCAAGTCCAATCCTCTGAAACCTTTGTCTCCTAAAAGAGTACATCTCTATGTTACAGATGTCCATTACCTATTTTAAAATGTGGCAGTATATTCCATATGCAGAGCTAATACAACTGCAAAATTATTCCTACTTTCGGCTTAATGAGAAAATGCATTAAACACCCTTATCTGCTCAAAGCACACTTACACAGAAAAGCTAAAAAGTAGCATTCACAGAAGAAACAGGGCCTATTGGATGATGGATGTTCCACAGATTATATTACTTTTCCGTGTGTGTAGAAATAGGAAAAAACGTAACCAGCATTAGGCTACTTTGAAATATTTTCTTACTGGTATAAATCAATCTTAACCACACAAAGTATTTGAATTTCCAGTTGTTTTTTGCTAACTGTTCTCTTGTAAGGAATGTCTGTGAAGAGTTGCATCAGTCACTCCATGAAGGAGCATTGAGTCATATCACAAACAGAATAAAGTACATAGTGCAGGTTTTGGTTGTTTTTAACTGAAAACTGAAGCTTCCCTTAATAAAATAGAATTAATTGCATCATAGGATAGGAACTTTGGCATCCTGTTCTGTGCTTCTCTAAGGCAAGCCTAAGCTAATTGTCATGTACATTCATCTGATATTTGAGAAGTACATTGCATGGCCGCCAGTGAGTGTTCCAAGGCTTTTGGTTTTTTTTCTTTAGTCTAACATTTTTCCACAGTATTACACTGCGCCCAAGAAGGAAAAAACTTACATTGTACAATTCTCCAACATAATTTCAAACATAATGGGGGAGAACTCTTTGAAAGTATGAATATTAGTTAGAATGCCAAAAATATAACTATTGACACGTTTTTCTTTACATATTAATTCATTAAGACAAATTAGTTCTCTGCATTCCACATCAAACTGCAGTTTTCTGACCTTGTTTTCTGTTGTCAAGTGTATGTGTTCTCCTCTGCTATTTCTTGCAAAAAAACTTCCACCCAAAAAAATGAAGCAATGGATCCTTTGTTTCCAAACCTGTTTTCTCCCAAAAGATCCCTAATGAAAATATGTCTATAGTGTTTGCACACATACAAGGTTTATAAATATACACAAAAACATGTGTGCTTATATATATGCTTGCACACGTCAATATTAAACTGTATATTTAAATGTATCTTAAAATATATACATACACACACATTCACAGAGCAAATACTGTTCAGTATTTTGAGTTAGTGACTGCACTTAGCACAAGATGTAGTTAAAATTATCTTTACCACATTCTATGGCAATATTACTACTACAAAAATGAGGCACTTAAATACATAGCTTAAGAATGAGCAAAAACAATTTCCTGAAAGTTAAGATTTTTACCTAAAGCACGTTTCAAAGTTTTGCTGAGTGAACTAGGCAGCAAAGTCTAAGCTTCTTTAAGAGACTGTTTTATATAACTAAAATTACGGCATGTTTATCAAATATATTAAAAGCCTTATCAAGATCTATGAGGATGATAACTACTATTTTTTTCTATTAACTCAGGGAGATAAATCACATACATTCATTTCATGAAAACTTATTAAATGTCTAAGAACAAGTTCAGCTCCTTGGTTAAAACTGCCCACACTGGCAATATCCCCTTGAGCATAACAGAGTTCATTAGCTACAGTAATTTATCTTGTATAAGTTTACTTGCATGCTTGGGTTTTGGATTTCGTCTTATAAATAAGTTTGTGAGAATGGTTGTCTTTGGGATTGCCCAGCTTCCTTCCACATCCTCCTTAATAGCCTCTCCTGCAGCAGGACATCCTGCATTTTAGCAGTTTCAGTTTGTTATCTCAGTAGCTTTAAGTGCATTGCCTGAGTCAGGAGTTTTCTTTTTTGTTAAGTGTCTGGTATGCAGCTGGCATCTAACCTCATACACGTGTGTACTCTCAGATCTGTCTTTTTCAAGTTGATATCTGATATGGACATAGTACACATGAAAGATCCTAACAGGACACTGCTCCATGCCAAGCTGTGTCTAGGATGCTTTGAGTTATTCTTTTTCCTAGCAGTAGCACTATAGTCTCTTGTCTCCCTTCTCTAAGTCCTCTAATACAGATGCTTATACTGTTAAAAAAAAAAAAAAACAAACCTGTTTCAGGTACCCTGGGTGCTGATACACTTGCATGTCTATGTAGATACATTTGCAGGGAGAAATTATTCCACTTGCTTGCTAGTTTGTTACCCACAGTTATCTTTGTTAGGCAACAGTAACACTATAGGCTTCATTCCCTCTAACAAGATCTGTTATCTTAAAGTCTGGAGAAGCATTCTGGATCTATGAAAGAGCTCAGAAATCTCACATCCAGGTTAGTCAATTGAGTTCTATTATATTCCTTTTGCTCCAAAAGTACTCATCAGGGATCACCTGCTGGGGGATTGCATGACTTATCTCATTCAGCATTCCTTCTCTGCAGTAAATTCCTCTGCACACAGAAGAGGGTACCTATCTGAAAAATTCTTCCACAAATTTCCAAAGTGGTCTAACTGCTATCAGTCATAAACACAGATTTGTGCCAAAACAGATTGACGCTGAGGCTAAAAAATGAAAATAGGAGATATACTAGCTGCCAACATCACTTTTTTTCGCTTTAAAGATGCTGTCAAAAGAATGTATTCCTTCCTGTTTCATGTTTATTAAAACTACAACTGCAGTATCTCCAGGAATCACTAGATCAGGAACCAGTACTTGAGGTTTGGTTTTGGATCTGCCACAGGGTCACTGTACGCTTACAACAAGACAATGAAACTTTTCGCACCTTAATACACCAGTGTGTGACATGACATAGAAACCAAAGTAACTTGGAAACTCAATATAACTGTTTCTATTAGATTTGGCTTAAAATTAATGTCAATCAAGCAAAGTTATTTTTCCTGACTTAATTCAGCCATAACAAATATTTTCTCCTCCTTTGGAATAAATGACAAATCTGAAAAAACAGTGTAGGTTTACAAGTCAACATCTTCAGCTATTCATGAAGGAGTCTTGGCCCTACTTTAAAGCTTAAGTGATATATGTACATGAATATGTTTAAATTCCTCAGACTGAAAGGTTTGGTGTGGTTATTTGGGGGGGAAGGGGTATTAATAAAGCCTATTTTACCTGTTGCAGCTATACCTAAAATAGAAGGTAAGCTTTTAACAGCAATGTCATCTTCACAAGCACTAGAAGACCTGCATATAAATCTTATTAAAAATAATGTAGTAAATGCTTCTGCAGGAGGGTTGGACTAGATCTCTAAAGGTTCTTTCCAACCCTACCATTCTATGATTCTATGAAATGCTTTAAACTAGTCCCCCTTTCAAATTACTATACTGTCCATATAACTACATTCCTCTACATCAGTCAAAGAGATGGCTTCCTTGCTCATAAAAAGAACTAGTGTCTAGATCACTTTTATATGCCTGCTTAGATTTCATTCTTCATTTCTTTTGTTACAAATCCAGGTTTTTTGCTTTTGCTTTATGCTTTAAGAAATGTGATTAATGTCATCACATTAGTGTCAGTGTCATTCCACCAGCAACAACTGCCTTGGAAGTTTTGCAGTAGCCAGGTTAAGTGTCTCTTCCCCCAAAGGAATACTTGTTCCTTAGGTTTGTATAATGGTGTTAAGCTGTAAATTATTCTAGGTAGGTAATTTAGTTAATAGCCCATCAAGAGTTAGCCATGGAAATCTTGGTTCTGATCTACTGAAAAGTATTTGCTGCCAAGTAGAACAGCAGTACAGCAAGCTACTTGTGATGGAAACTTCTTGTCTTTTTGTTCATTAAGTTCTAGGATGGCCTAAAACCACAAGCACAGCACCCATTGTTGTATTCTGACATACATTACCTTGCGCCTCCATCAAACAACTTCCGAAGAACAGCTACTACTATACAAGCTGGCACCTTACCCAGCTGCTCATAAACCTTCTGTTGCAACAGAAAAAAAATCTTTAAAACACCATAGAGATGGTCTTTGCACACACACATCAATAGAGAAGAAGATTATTTAAGTACAAAAATATCCCTACACTTTATAGTAGGCCAAATACAGGGCATTAAACTAATTATATACCAGGTTCTTTGACATTATTTGTCTCTGTTGTACTAATCAAGCTATAAAGGCAGGCTGACAAGAAGTATATGACTCAGCAGGTTCACAGTAATATCAAATTGCCAAGAAATTCCTACTGATATTATTCTGAAGGTGGTGAGCCCTCCTTGAGCTCAGTGGGTGCTTATGTACTGAGATACATTTACTGTTTATTTGGTTTGTCCCAAACCATCACGGTCATCTCCATATGCTCTGCAGCACAGTCAAGGTAATGATGGAAAAAAACACTAGCTGATCACCAAGACACTTCTGCTTGTGTGCTCTCAAACCAGATATGCTGAGGAATGACACTCAAAATTATCCACTGAATATCAGATCACATTTAGGAAGCTTAGATGCATTGTAAAGGCACCAATTACTAACCAGTGCCACGAGGCAACAGATTAGAGATGGGTCTATGTCTCTTTCTGTGTTTTATTTCACTTATGATGTGCCCTCTGTGGTAACATGAATCACATTAATACAGGCTGGTATTCCAGTACTTGCATTTTTATAATGGTCTTCACATCTGGTGGGAGAAGGTGGTGGTGGTTGATTAGAGTTTAGCTTCTCCAAAAAGCCTCAAACAAAGCAACCTGTAAAAAGGGGAAAAACTCATAGTTGTAGTTATTAGACTTCCTCTTTATTTCCCCCAACTATTCTGGTTAATTTTTTGCTGCCATCCTAAACAGGCATAACTCATCATACCAATGATCCATACAGAAAGTCTCTCCACACCCTTTCTTGTGACTGTTACATCTGTATCACATCGAACTGCAGAGCTGCTGAGAGTCAAGTAATAGAGGGAGGATTGCCAAGATTGTTCTTTGCTGTGTTCTGTTTGGGTTTTTTTCTCTCTGCAGTCTTTTATTTCAGAATAATTGTTGCATTTATTTACATAGTCCCAAAAGACTCCTATGGTTACCTTCTGTATAACCTCTCTTCCATGCAGCATAATAAGGGAAAACAGAAAATTAGAAGAACGATTTTCAAAGACAAGGCTATCTTATTTAGAAAGCTCTGTCCCAAACAGCTCTTGGATTTCAGAGACCTAAGCACAGGGACATGCAGCCTGACACAGCAGGAGGAAATACTAATTCATGTGTTAAAATACAAAAGTTTATAAAAGGAAGCATGCAGCATTCCTGATAGACTCTTCTTCAGGGAATCAGGATGTCGCTCCTCTCCACTGCCCTGACCAACCATACTCTGTTGCAAAGTTTTTGTAACCAGAGTCATGCAAAACTAGGCACTGTAAGGCTGCAATCTAGTTTGCTGAACATTATCAGTCCTTCTTAACAAAGTATCAGAATTAGGTTGGCTTTTAATAAACATCTCAGTTGGGAAGGATGTTTTGGAGTTGAATCAAGTACTGGTACATAAGGACCAGAGCAACCAAAGCAAACAACAGAAGGGCATCAGAATAGTTTGTCCATTGGTAGAGTCAAGATAAAATACTAGTTTACAAACAGTTAGATAAGATTTCTTCATTACAATGCCTCCTCTGCATAGCAATGAGGAACAAGTAGTTCACTTTACATTGTAGTTTTCCTCAAGGATACGGTTAAAACAGCATTTAATTTTGACTGTAAGCTACAGGCTAAGTCTCCATTACTTCAGTTGTAATGTCTTGCTTTTATCTAATCAGTGCAGTCAAGTCTCGTCAGTCCAGCATAGTTAAGGGGAACTTAATCACATCCTCCTTGTGCACACATACATTTTGCCCTGATCACTTACCCAGAAGTATATTTTTTTCCAGATTTTCACAGCTTTCACTGCAACTGCCTCACTGGTGACTATGTTCTACACTGCCATCAAACGGCAGAGTACTTACTCTGGGTATAGTTTGATGACTTGACTTGAATCACTAAGATAAATGACGCTACAAGTAAGAGTAAATTCCCAAGGGCACAATCCTCTACCCGTTGGCCTCTGAAAGACAGCTCAGGCTCTAAACCATTTTGCAAGCTATCTGAAAAGTCTGGAGGATCTAGATTCATCCAGATCTCCTAGATCATTCCATAACCTGTCCCAACACCTAATCCTTTCAGGACAACTGAAATCACAGAATCATTCCAGCTAGAAAGGATCTCAGAGCATCTCTGTCCAGCCTCCCATCCAAAGAAGCTTCAGCTCCAAATCTACACCAAATTTTCTTGGGGTTTTTCTAGTTTCAGAAAACCAAGACCGATTACATAGCTTCCCCAAAAAACCTGTTCCACTGCTTCATTATGCATGTAGTGGCTTTATTTTTACCCACACTTAATCCTCAGTTTGTGAGTCTGGCTTCACTTGTGGCTGTTTGTTAGATCTCTCCCTTCCCTCCAGGCTGAGCAAATCCTGGACACTCAGACACTCTTCACAAGGCCACTGCTCCCTGGATAACTCCTGCTGAACTCACTCCAGTTTAATCCATTCTTTCCTGTATTGGGTGACCTAGATGAAGTTATAGTTGCTCATCAGCATGGGAATATCTGCTATTATTTTCAAACATAGCACACACTGTAATTGCTTACAAGCACAAATACCACTATCCAAAGATAGCCAAGCCTCAATATACCACCCGTGATTATCTTTCAATTTCATCGCAAGTGAGTTACAGCAACAGCTTTAAACACTTCAAAACCCAATGAAGCAGTCTAAAACTTAACTGAGGTTTCTTCGCTGAATAAAGGACAATGACTCAAGTCTCCATTGTACTAAAATTCATGCAGACTTTTACATCAGCATAAAGGGGGCATAGGCAGCCTGTTAAATGATGCCATTTTGACTTGTTTGTATTTTCACAACCCCCTGTTGTAAAAGACTCTACAATGTGATGGTCAGTAGCAATTCCGGCCTAGAACCACTGTTGTTTTAGAGACATCTTCTGTTCATGGCACTTGATGCCATCCACTGAATGCTCTCAAAATATGCACAAATTTATAATGAAACTGTTGATCCATAGCTTTAAAAGAAATATTGGCTTTGTGTTTGTGGATTGGTCGTAAAAACATTATTCAGTGACAAATATTCTAAAAAGTCCCATAAAAAAAAATCCTCTAGTATAAATCAAAGAAAGCAAACCTTGCAAAGCAATATCACTGATATCTATTATCCAGATATGATTGATTAGCTGCTTACCCTAACTTCATCTGAGTGCCAATCCATGACGCACAAGTGCATTTGTTTCTACAAATAGTAAGAAAATCTGCTGGGGAAAAAAAAAATCCCCAAACCTGTCACCTCTGTCCTAATAATACTTCACATCTGAACCAGGAAGTTCTTAAAAAAAAAAACATGGTGAAAAAGAACTGGTTAGCAACATCCATGGCTCCCACCAGCTAGACAAAAAGATGCAAAAAAAAAAAGGAATTGCTGTTTAAAATTTGGTTAATAAGTAAGAGCAAAACAACAATGGCATTGTTTTCTTTCATCAAACAATTAATTAATGACATCATTAAATAATTTCTGTACAAACAGGACATTTTGAAATCAGAACTCTTGACATTTTATCAGAACAGTAAAAAGCATCTAATTGATAGTTTTATAGATATTTAACAGTATTAACCTGTTTGGTTTATTAACCTATTTGGAAGGAAGGATTATCCATTTATAATTTAAGGATATCCATCCTTAAATTATTTGACAATAATTTAAGGACTTCAGATTATATATCAAAGTTGTGCGTGCTCTCTGCTTTCACAATCCTGTATTTTATATCTACTCAGTCTCAGGTATAATTCTCAGGGATGAGCAAGCCAAAACGTGTGTTCTACTCTTAACCAAAAAGAGGCTTCAGCATCAATTTTTATACTCATAAAAACTAGAAATTCCTTCAGTTTCAGTGTGTAACAACACATCTCCTTCAGTTGTTGCCTACAACATGCTATAACCTCATGGTAAATTCAATATCTTGACACTTTCTAAAATGTAAACTTCATTCTTAAGGGAACATCTGAAGCAGGCAGAAGTATAATAGATCTTTACTGCAATGGGTATAAGCTGCACCTCACAGACAGAACAAGATTAATACTGCTTAGAGGATCTCATGTGACATTTACAGATAATCCTTCCTCAATTTCTTCCCAAAAGCTATATTTATGGTGAAATATCTTACAAACACAGAAGCCTTTTCACAGGTTTTCTCTGTTCATGCATTACTTCACTGTCGGAATTTGGAATCTTGCTACACACAAGTTTTTTTTTTAATAAAGTGATTAAAAATTGAAATATTAAGGCATCAGGAAGGAAAATCCCAGTATGTCTCATCATTTGTTTGAGAAAGTTTTTTACATCCAAGAATCAGAATCTGCAACAAAACTGTTGGAAGACACCTTTAGATACCAATCTTTGATGACAGTTTTAATGAAAGCAAAAAAACCAAATCTGAATACACAATAATTGGAAAGAATAGATGAAAGTTTTTTCAGAAATCTAACCTCAGTTAACTCATTACTGGGCATTCCTGAGCACAAGAGCAAAAGCACACACACAAAATTTGACACCAAATCTTAAGGCCAAACCTGGACCAAAAAAAAAAAATAATTTGAGATGTTAGGGACAGAACTTTTTAATTCCCTTTTAAGTAGAAGTTGGGGGAACCATACTATCGAGATAAAGATCACTTTCAATCTTCTCAAACAGGAGTGAGATGAAAACGTTTCTATCTAAAGACAAATTCAAGATAATTTTTTTTTTCAGGATAACTTCAAGTGGAGGAATTGCTAGGAAAAAAAAAAAAACCTAATCATTTTAGAGCATGAGTCATGAAACTTCAGATAAGTGCTTTCAGTCCAGCCTAGTCCTTTATCATGGTAAGATCTGACTGGGAGTTCTGGTGCAGAATTACACCAGATTTTAGCACTGCCACGTAGTCAAGTCTGAGCAAATATATGGCATTTATATTTACGTTCAAAATAATGCTAAAGCGATTTCCTTAATGAAACCACAACAGAGTATCATCAACATGCATTAAAGAGACAGCTAGTATTTTAAACTACTGATTTTTATCTTAATGTCTTTATTATGCACTGAATGGGTACAGTACTTTGTCAGTCCTGGTATATTAAAATGCCCTCATAAGTTGTATTAAAATAGCTTTGTTAAGCATTCCTAATATAGTGTAATACTGGCAATGCCTAACGATATGTGATAACTTGAATCATAAATGCTTTTCTAAACATGTTAGCATTGTTTTTTAGCATTGGATGTTCTGCTCTGGTAAGACACTCCTGCATTAAGGCAGTCAGTGGAAATTAGCAATTACTGTACAGCAAATTGTGCTGGGTTTTCCTGCCACCCACTCTCCTTTCATTATGCCTTTGCAAACTCTATAAAAAACAGATTAAAGGGAAAATTCACAAGTAGAAGAGATTGAACAGCAGGAAAATATTTTCCAGAATTAACCAGAAGGATTTTAATTCTGAGAGAGATTTGATACTTCAGTATAATGACATAACAAAAGAATACATCTTTTCAATCTATTTTGGTTTTGGAACTCCTCCAGCTGATATTCTGTGCAAGTCAGACTTGTACTCATTGAACATATCCTTTGCAGGGGAGGCAATCCCTGACAATCTCTGTTGTGAGACTCAACTTGTTCTGCTGTTCCTTTTTTAATAAGGTACATGAAAAACTGTTTACATATAGGATAATGTAGAATAAATCATGGTGGGGTAAGAAAGCTCAGAGGTTTGTTTCTCTTTGTTAATCAAAACCAGTTTGGTACTGTTACTTTCAAATGATAAATCCACATATCCCAATTGAGTTCTGAGTCACTCCACATGTGCCACATGCAGTTAGAAAGTAAGGCTAACACCACCTTGAAGATATTTATGTTGTTGCTTATTTATCATTTTCAGCCTTTTGGGAGTATCCATTTCTGTACCACTGTGCAAGGCATAAGAGTTGCTAAGTGCATCTGAGAACTAAGATACAGTTTTGAATTAAACTATTTGTGCCAAATCTAAAATGTCTATCATTATTATTAAATTGCCAAATTAACCTGATTCTCCCTTGTTTTCTAGCTTAGAATAGACACTCTGCATGCCAACAGGGTTTTGGCTGCTTGTAAATCTTGAAAATATTGATCAGTTAAAAATATTCGGATGCTTGCATCCCTCGATTCTGCTTACCACAGCCTTTCTTCCTGGTCAGCTAGGAGAGCACCAGCAATTTTGTTATAATGATAAATGACCCTCACAGACAGGTCACTCTTTTTTACCTAAAGCCACAATTTGCTCCTTCCTTTAGGTCACAACCTGATTTTTCAGAGTGACAGATTTATTACTTTCTTTGTGTGCTAAAAAACAAATCACCAACAATTGCTCAAAATATAGTCCTGTCACAATAACTTTAGGCACTTCCCAGCCAGAATGATGCAACACAAGAGGATTTTTTTTTCCTGTTTTCAAAGCAGCAAAACCACTTGTACATTTACCACAGCTGTTGTGAAGAGCCATTTGGCTCATTTCATTACACACATGTCCAGGCTACTCCCCAAAGAATAAAATATTAAAAGCCTTATTAAAAGCATGATTAAGTCTTTCATAATAAGAGATGCCACTTTTTTTTTTAAGTGAGGGTCAAGAAAGAATAAGTTCAGACTGGTCTGACTGTGGCCATGAAAAGAATGTTGTGCAGAAACAGTATAAATAATGTTTGCCAGAGAGCAAGTGAGCTTTATGGACATTTCTATCACATTCCAAATACCTTGAGTTTCCCCAGTGGTCCAGATTATTCTCCAATAACAGCTGTATTTTAGTTTCCTTCTGTGTCTCTAAGACTTTTTTCTCTGATGGCTCTGGATAACAGTCTCAGGATGCTGCTCCCATGCAATGTCACAGACGCTAAGACCTGTTTTGCATTTGAGTAAAATCCAAAACCTCAATCCTCAAAACCTTGATCCAGATGCAATTCCTCAAAAATGAGAGCCTCATTATGACTAGAAAGGTGCAGGAGTACTTGAGCAAAACTATATGAGGCTTGATTTGTACTTCTCATATTACATGCTAAGATAACACTACACTCCATACACGTGGCTGGAAGACAGATACACCATATCTGGCAACTCAAGGAAGAAAGTCATGAGCAATCTGGGACCAGGGAAGTCTAATAACAAGAGCCTGCCAACATAATTTGCTAGTACAGAAGATAGACACATACAGGATTTACAGTACTCTAGTGCAGAACTGATCCGTATCCCCAATGTATCCACTGCACTAAGAGCACTTAATTTCTTATCTTCACCCTCAAAATATCAAGTCTTGCAATGTCAGCTGTTGAGGTGAGGGGGGATATACGTTTTGTTAAGAATACAGGAATGGCTGAGAAACAAGTCAGTGAATGGCCAGGACCAAGAGTTTTGAATGAAATATACCAGGTAGACCATCCGTGACAAAAATTGCATCATCTTGTGAGAAACTCTTAAAAAATAAAGAGCTCAGCTACAAAGCATTGTGCCATTTGTTATGCAAATGGTCCTTTTCTGAAGCAAAAATTCCCTTAGAGTCTCACATCATAACAGTCTTCCAGATGAAGACATCAGACCGTAATCAAAAGAACTAAGTCAGCTTCCCATCTCTTTTTCAGTTTGGCTTGGTAAAGTACTTAAATCACTTTGTACCTAGTCTCATTCCAAAACTAAAGCAATGTAACACTCTTATCTTCACATCCTCAGGTTATAAAAAACCTGTGAGCAAATACTAATACTCACCACACATACTAATAGCTTGCAGAACAGAGACACAGATTCGTTTAGATGTCTGGATGTCAGTTCTATGCAACAAAATCAACAAGTAAAACAGTAGAGGGAGGCACACATCTCTATTTCCTGGTGCAGCTTGTAAATGAATGGGTTCTTCCCTCACGAACTTCTTCATGAATCTACCACTGAGAACAGTTTAATTATATTTCTCAGATGTTTGCAAAATGTGGTCATATAAGATCCATCATCTGCTTTCGGGACCACTTTAATGGGATGCTGGTAAAGAGGATTGCTTTGGGGGGAAAAAAATAATCCTTCAAATATCAACAGTTATAAAAATCTTCAAATCATTCCAAAATGAATAGTCTGGCACAGCTGATGTTCTATACTGCTGCAGATGAGCTCTGGCTCTATAACACTCACACAGGCAAAACTCCCACTGAGTCCAAGGTGTTTTCCCATATGAAGACAGGGGAAGACTGTCTGCACAGGCTATATTTTATAGTCTGTAAACTCCCAAGGCCAATCTATCCAAACTTCTGGTTTTAAGCAGAGATCCAAATTCTGATTCGTTCACATTTTTAGCTCATAACAATATACTTTTTACTGAGTTATTGCAATGTTTGTAGTGTTATGCTGTTAAACACACACCCATTGTAAGCACACTGCTGATTAATGCATGATTTAATAGAACTGCTTTTGATAACCTTTGTGTAGTACAGTAGAGTTCATAAGGTAGAAGATACAAGCACAAAGAAACAAATGAAGCAGAACTATTTCATTTAGTAACTAGTGCATCCTTTGGAATAACTGCCAAATAAGATCACTGGAGTGAACAGAATAGCTGAAACTTACATAAAAAGAAACTCTGCAGCAGCAATAGATAAAAGTAAGCAAGCACTGAGAAGCCCAGAGATAAAGCAAGTAAGCGAGGCTGAAAAAGAAGACTTTCTTGGGCTAAAAGACCTGATTCTGTGTGTCATTTCAAATGCTAGTGAAAGTCCAAATATACAAAGCTGGATAAACTCCTGATTTTCAATGAATAATTGACACAATGCCTCGGGTTTTTTTGGGTACAAATAGAAACACTCCGCTCCTGTGTCTGTTTTTTTTCCTATCTGTGTTTAACATGCATATGGGGATCTCAAGGTGTCTCAGGAGTTCTGGATGTAACACTCACTTTGTCCTACTACTTATTTAAAATGTAGTTGTTTGCAAACATGATCCTTTTCTTGCCATTCCACAACAGATTTCCCTGCTTATGAACTTTACATTTCACATAGTTTGCAATAAATACAAGCATCATCTAGTAGATTTTAAGGAATTCAGATTGCCCTCCCAGCTGCAGTCTTGTACAATACATATGGCTGCCTCCAGCTGGCAATCCTCCTTTTCAGAAGAGCCACATAATGAACACAAGTGATTTTCATTTCTCCCTGATGGTTCTAATGAGTTTGTCTTCACAGAGGTCTCTTCAATAGAAGAACATCTCACAATCCTAAACCACTCAAGGTTTCCACTAACTTCCATGAAAGATTTGCAGAAGAAGAGCATGGGCTTGAGATATAAATGCTCAGAAATGTATCTATCCAAGCTAGCTACAGACACCACACTTACTCTTTACAAGAAAATACAAGTGATAAGTATTCTAAAAAGAGCTACTTATCTTTACTGATATGTAATGAAGACTATTTTCTCTAAGATGCTTTTTGTATTGTTGAAAGAAGTTACTACCTTTTCAAACCTATCCCCTGAAAGAAAAGAGCATAAAGTTGGTGATCATTAGCCAGCTTTATTCTGTTTACTGAGATAAGGTTTACAGCTCTGAGACAAAATTCCCCTCAAGACAGCTCACACTAAAAACTTTTAGCACAGAAAGTATGAAGATACTAAAAGATGTTGTCCTATCATGACAGCTACTGCAGGATAGAGACTGACCACACAGGCAGGAGACTAAATGAGTAAAAAGTAACCAATTGTGCTCCATTGTGACAGTTTATTTTCACTGGGTCACAGAATATTCTTCTTAGCAGAGAACTCTTTTGCAAGCTATAAGAAAACATGAAGTTTATCTCTGCTGTTTGAATTTAACCTGTCTTTCCCATATTTCTACAGGTCACATTCTGTGACTAAATTTCTCTCTCATGTCTGAAAACTGGCAAAAAGAGTCAGTTTATTAAAGTTTCCTTTCCATCAGGCTAATTTATGAACACCTAAACAAGGTGCTTTATACTACTAAGTAAACAAATCTTCCCACCTAGACTCACCAGGAGAAAATCTAATGATGTGCTAGCTAGTTTGGACAGACAAAATTGTAAGGAGCTGCTCAGAGTTGTGAACAAGCATCTCAAAAGCTCATCTGCCAGGCCCTCTCATGATTACAAGCCGGAACATGCCCATTAGGCTCAGAGCAAAATAAAAATCATACTGTTGTACCAATACAGTGGGAAATGCTAAATTTCCTTGCATGAGTGCCAGCCAGCACAGCTGCTAGAACAAAAGTTAATGTTCAGAACAAAATCATCGTGCTGTGATCTCATTCTGAACATCGCTGGTTGTGAGTGGAAGCGATAGACAGGCAAGAAAAAGGGACAAGAGTAGCCACGGGAGCCTGTCCTGCTCCTACCTCTGCTCTGGGTGAAGCAGAACTGTGCCTTGTAATCCAGATAAATACCACTACATTAACCAACTTCATTGGAGGGATTGATTTCTTCTTTTTTTTTTTAACTTATTTCTGTAGAAATTCAGGAATAGCAAGTTCATGCAATTATGGAGGAACTATGTAATAAATAACCCTTAAGAATCACCTAGATACAGGCTTTCACCAGTTTAACTTGCTTAAGTAGAAACCTTTGGAATGACTCACATCAGAGGAGAGAAAAGTGAAACTATAGAAACCCAGAGGCAAGAAAAATTCCATTGGCACAGTTGCACTTCCATTTGTTCCTAATAATCGTTCCCCAATATTACTTTTTTTCTCCTGCTGAACCTAATTGAGATCACTTCCTTGTAAGGGTGGCTGTGCCAATTTTTCTTTGGGGATACAAGGAAGTCATTGGTTAAAGAAGTCTGCCAGCCAGAGTCACATGATTTCCTGCCTGACTTGGCTTATACATCATTACATTTTTTATAGTCTTGCTCACATTGCTTCCCTTCCTATTACAAAGCTTTTTCTGGTTTAATTAAATGTTTACCTTTGCGGTCTTCAAGAGCCAAAAGGTTATTATTCCGTTAACAACATTAGAGATTGGGAATGACAAGGATTTGTCTCAGTTCACCTGTTTCAACCAAAAATCTATATCAGCAACAAGACAGATAACGTTCTGTTCGCCTCAGTTTAACTACATCAGAACTAGGACTGACACACGTGCCACTGCACTTAAAGTAAAATAAGCAAGTCTATGTTTCTGCAACAGCCCTTGCAACAGACTGGAATAAATGTGAAGGATTTGTACTCAGGTTTGCAGTTTTGATTACGTCCACAGGGCAACCTAACACTTAAGTCACAGCTGTAACAATGCCCAAGCACAGCTCTTTTGCAAAGAGTGAACCATAACTGTGAATATCAGCTGCTCCTTTTAGCTAGAGCACACGTTTCTGGTATTGTCAATCACCAGGACTCAGTAGGGCACACACTGATTGCACAAGACACCTACATATGTCCTAGGGAGACAGAAAGGTGAAATCCCAGCAGAGAGATAACCACCAAATGGAAATAGTAGCAGAGTTAAATGCCTTCATGCATAAAATGAGGCAGCTCTATGAGGGAAGACAGAGGTTTTGGCAGGACATCCCAGGGCACACCGCTTTACCCCATCTATTTAGCTTTTGCCTACCCACCAATTAAGGGCCTCAGTCGAAAGTCACCAATCTCAATGTACTTAGACACAGACTTACTTTTCCATGAAGGATCAAGTCACACCAGATATCGAAACATCACATTTGCTATTGGCTCTGTGCACACACGGAACAGTTACCATGGATTGACAACCATGGCTGTTCACATTCTGGAGGTGATGTAGTCATATCAGAAATGAGAGTTTGAGCTTTTGTTAAATGGCTTAAGACTTGAGTTCTGTAACAGAACTTAAGTTTCTGAGCTCAACTACACCAAGCTGAATTAGGCTGCTCTTTCTGTACACAAAGCACTAGTCTGACACTGGCTCCTCACAAGTTACTCAGAACCCTTTTCCCAGGCAGCAGCAGCAGGCAATATTTACACCCCACCGCCCCCTCCACTGTAACCTCCAGCCTGTTCTTGCTACAGAGTATATGTGGAAATAGCTACTAAAGCAAGCCAGCCTCATTGGGATACCTGAATAGATAAAATACATAAGCCGATTAAAAAACATCCAAGAGAGTGTTTTTCCATACCTTGAATGGCAATAGCTTTTCAGACCATAGCATGATGTTAGGTTTTATTCTTGTGGAGGGTGGGAAGTTCAAAGACCCATCAGCTCAGTAAGCACAGAAAAACTTCACATTGGATAGCCTTCTTTTTAATTTTTACCTCCTTAAATCTTCAGTTCTCATCTCTTGGCAAAATCCATTTAAACAGGGCTCACAAGTTAATGGTTAAACTTGTTGTTTGTAGTACCATTAATATAGGTCAAGCAGCACAATAGTTACAACTGCTCAGGGGGAAGGTACATAAAGACACAGTAAGCAGTTCAGGACCTTATTACAACATGTCTATCAAATGCAGGGGTACAAACAATGTGCCTGATTCATCAAAAAGATAACTTCTGCTGACAGTACACACTGTTCCCTGGAGTCTCTTACGCATGGCTCAAAAATTAAAACGGGAAATGTAAACTACACAGACACATTCTTGCAAATGTGAGTATATTTCAGCACAGTGAGCATTTCTGTGCAAAATACCACATGGTATTATACCACTGGGATGAATCTGGCCCTCATTTGCATCCCTGAACACTGAAGGAATCAGCAACAGCTATATCTTTACTTTGCACTTTGTCATGTAACCAAGGAAGACTTTGTCCCACCAGGCCCAAGGACACGGATTTTTCATCACAGGATGCACAGGCATAATGCCTGCAAGAGGGATTACCTTATGCTTTATTCAAGAGTATTCAAAAGGCCAAACCTCTCTGTCTCAAAAAGCTAACATTTCAAGAACACTGATGGCAAGTACTTTTTCGAAACTAATAGGACCTTAAAGCTTCACAACATTGACTACTTATGCTCAGTGCCAGTCATTCACTGTCTGCCAGTTCAAACATGCATCATTCCTGATTTGGCTTCCAAGCTCCCTGGGCCAAGGTTCCCAAAGTAAATTCCTCAGATACTCCACTGGGTTGAAAGCAAAAAGAATAGCCAGGCCTCAAGTCTGACAGAGGCTACCATGTGTGTCTCAGACACCTTGATCTTCACAATTATTTGTACCATGACAGCATGTAGAAGCATCAATTAAGTTTGCAATGTGAAGTGCATCCTGCTGCCCCCCTTAGCAAAATCTAGCACAATAAAGCTGGCTTTTCTGATCAAGCATTTTGAAACTATCTTCCTTTTAAATTGAAATAATTCTAAAATCCTTTTGCCTTGGTCTATTCATTACAAAACTCCATTTATGTCCAAGATCTGGCAACTCAACCAGTTTGACTACTGTTAATGTGGGATGCGCCACTTCCATTTCACCCTAATAAGAGACCTGTTGAATTTTAGCTAATAACACTTCATCCCATTTCAGATGAGGGAATAAGAAGACAATTAAAAATCCAGCAGAAACTGTGCGCCAAACCAGTTCTATTCTCTCTAAAATGTTGTTCTAACTGGGAAAATGTGCATGACATTTCAGCAAGTTTCTCATTCTGTAATTAGAACTGTTCTGTTTAAACACAGTTTTAGGATAGATACAACTAAAACTGTTGGTGTTGCTAAAGCATTTGGTAGACATTGATAAGTCAGTACAATTCCACATTCAAGTGTACTTCCATTGGAAGCCAGGATGATAATTCACCTGATTTCTATTAAAATATAACTAGAAACACATCTGCCATTACTGCAGCCCTGATTTAACATCACATCTGTGTAAAATTGAGGCAAATTTCTGTGAAAACCATTAGGCCATAATAAAATCATAGATGTATCTAATGAAACCTAGCTCCTTACTAGTGAATCTATGTACCCACTTCAGAGGCAGGTGGAAAGTCCTGAAAATATGATCCTTACCATGGAGAACTATAGACTGTATTTAGTGGTCTGTTATCTAAAGGCACATTCAACACTGTGTGGGAAGGGTAACAAGCAGGCTTCCTCCCTAAGTTATGTACTTTATTAAGGATTCTCCTCTTGTGTAGCATGCTTGAAATGTGATAAACCATTTGGAAAACTACAAGTAGCAATTTGTCCTTTACAACACTTCAGTAACCCATAGGACAATAGGGCCTTTGTGCTTTAGAGTGACTCCAGGACTAAATCATATCATCACAGTGATTCAAAATTCCCTAAATGGCTTCTCAGAACAATGGCATAAAAGCAATTGAGGCTTAAGGAGAAGTACAAAGTACCATACATTGCAGACAGCTTTCAACAATTAAATCAAATAAGATTAAGTGAGGATCACCTCATTCACTATCCAGCCATTTTGGTCTCACTGCTTTAAAAATTATTCTCTTAATCTTCCATAAGCAGAAAGCTACAGGTTCAACCTCTGCAATTCTGCGAGGTCTCAGAATTCCCTTGAGCACACAAAGGTCTTGCATGGAAAGGCTCAAGCTTTCTTGGAGGTTTCATTTTAACATGTTTAACTTGTGTTTTCTAGTCAGCTCATCTCAAAGATGGTTTCACATAATCAAAACCATAGCTGTGAAAATTCTGAGGTGCTTACACTCTAGGCAGAATGGTCAAACAAATATACTGAAGCGGGATCATAATTGTTTTTATGGCAATCAAAGCATAGAAGTTGCTTCATAAATACGATCCTTTCTCATAAATACTGTATAGATCTCAGCCCTACAGACCGCTTCCAGATATGATAAATGTGTATTCACCTTTGAAGTTATCAACACCATTATGTCCCAATGCATGAGGACATGTTGACATGGCTGGCTGAGCTGAAGCCTTCCTCAACAAACAACCTTCT
Organism: Urocolius indicus; assembly: GCA_013401255.1. Taxonomy (NCBI): domain Eukaryota; kingdom Metazoa; phylum Chordata; class Aves; order Coliiformes; family Coliidae; genus Urocolius; species Urocolius indicus. The sequence goes on along the minus strand of WBNH01002582.1, from coordinate 264,112 downwards.
GCAATAGGATCAGGCTTCAAATCCCATAAGTATCTACCATAAAGCCTCAGAGCTAAAGCTTTGTAGCATTTATTATGTTTTTTGGGGTTTTTTTGAGGGGAGGTTGGGTGTGCTTGTTTTTTAACAGAACAGGACCTGTTTCCATGACAGAATCAGTGAGGCTGTAGCTTCACAAACTGTTCTGCTCAAACAAAGCTGCCTGCAAGACGGATTTTGTCTGTGCAGCTGCTTTTAGCATATATAGTCAGAGGGACTTCGAAACTGAATCAACATCGTAGATTGCAACTTTCCAGAGGAGCAAACCATGAGGATCCAAATGCCATGCTGCAACTCTACACAAATGCTCTCAAAGGAGGTGAAAAAAATACAGCACAAGCTCAAATGTTAAAAGCAAGCCTTATTCTTCCAAATACCACTGCACAAGAGCACAACCTTAGGCTACTAATGCTGTCTGCTATTTTTAATGTTACATGTATAGAATATTTACTATACTCCTTTTTTGTAGAAAGGAATAATTTCTAGTAACAGCAGCTGTGCTATTACTGCAAGCAGCACAAAAGGCTAACTTGGGAACATCCTCAACATCTGCAGTTCAGAACGTTCTTAAAGCAGATGCCAAGGTGACCATTCAGACATATAGGTAAAACAACAGCCAGAGGAAATCTGTCCACACAGAAGCCATTGAAAGGCCACACCAAGAGAAAAAAAATGAGATCTAAATTCCAAAGAGAAAAGGAATAAGAGTGGACAGCCACAGAAAGAAGCAGCAAGAGATAAAAATGTTTGTGTTTGAAATAACAAAACGTGCTTTTGTTCATGTTGTGGAAACATTTCAAACTCCAACAGTTTCACTTGAATTCTGCTAGTTTCTTAAGTCTGCTGATACTATAGGAAAAATAACACAGCAATGTGTGACTTACTGCCAAAATCCTAGAGTCTGTTGCAAAATTGTAAAATATTTCCAGACTTTTAAAACTTCAAAATGATAAAGTCTCAATTCTTCTCTCTGCTCAACCAACTGAAGTCAATATCTCTCTACATTTGCTTGAACACTGATATTGAGTCAGAAAGAACTTCCACCCCATTCCATCCCTGTTCTGTCTTTCAGTTTGTCATTTGTCTCAGTGTGTTTTGGTTAAATAACTGATCCAGGACATTTATTGAAGCTTAATGGATTTTTGCTCCAAGAATGAAAATTGTCACCAGTTTGTGTATATTTTATAGTTTGTGAAACCGACGCCTTACAGAGAGTTCTATACAGCTTCTTGAGATACAACATTAAGACCCGGGGAACACGCTTCTTTTACAGCCAAAGAGAAATGTCTACACTGTCAATCTCTGCTCACTATCAGACTCAGAACTTGCCATGCTGTTAATATGAAATAAAAAAATCAATAGTTATTGTTCAGTCATTACTTGCCATCAACTACGTGATGTATGAGTGTCAAACACAGCAGCAAGTGAATGGTAACACAAGGCACAGGAGTCAGTTCTCAGAAACAGGCTTGAGCTGCTTATTATACGTGTCCCAGACAAAAACTTCGGTCTTCTCTCAGGCACTAATAAGCAGCTGAGAAGGGCCCACATAGCAACCACCTGGTTTGGCCCTAATACAAGCTTTTCACAAGCAAGATCTTCCGAAGGTCAGTAGCACCCTGTCCAGACACCACCAAAAAGAAAGAGCACATTCTTCCCAGCTGCCCTTTATTGTGAACTACATGAGCAAAACTGCTTTACCCTTTATAAAAGGAAAAAAAAAGTTATATTATCTACAGAAAGATTTCTAAGACAATCAGAGTGCTCAGGTTTTTCAACTAAAACCTCCACATTCTATCTGAAAAGCATACACAAGTCACCAGCAAGTTCCTGTGCTTCTTTATAGAAGTAGTTGTAGACCATTCTTGGGAAGAGTTGAGAAAAGTGCCTACAAAACCTGTCAAGGAACAGGGAGGGCCAGCTGCACCTTGACAGGAGACAAACTGGGAGGTAAGGGCAGGAACACCAGAGACAAGGTGGTGAGCTCACTGAGTGCTGTCCCAAAACAGAGGAGCTGGTCAGAGTAATGGCAAGTCTTACCGATGTTCCCGCGACCATTGGGCGACAGCAATAAAAGGAGCCGAGTCTGAGGACAATCCAGGAAATCCAAAAAAGTATCACATGTCCAGCACAGCTAAAGAAACTAACTAAGCTTAAACAAGCCCATGGCCTTGTGGGTGGGGAGTGTGTGAGTGGCGACTCAGCTGAAGCTCATCAGGCTCATTAAGGCCTATTAGTGATCTCAGGGCCCTAGCAAAAGCTTCACTATTATATCTTCCTACTATGGTACTATTAAATGTTTCTTACTGTATGTGTACATACATGTGTATGTATTTCTAACAGTATTTTCCAGTGCTCAGGTCTCAGTGTTAGTTGTACACACTTTTGTCTGGGCCACTGAAAAGCAATTCAGTCTAATGGGAGGAGAGGCAGCGGTGACCAGAGGAAAGTAAGAGTAATGGTTTTAGAATGAGAGTAATGTGAATTTACAGTTAATTAAAGGTCCCCGAATTTCTTTTCGTGTTTTCTGATGTAGTAGAATTACCCAGAAGTCCCAGTACAAGACAGAGGACTTGGTATAGGTACTACACAAACAGAATGGCTGAACAGGAAATAAAGATTTACATACCACTGCACATGCATTAACAGTCTGACTTAAAGCTGGTCCCTGAAAGTCAGGACTCCTCAGAAATCCCAGGTGTTACTGCTTTCCCCAGAAATACAGGCACTCTGATTCCAGGGTCATCTGGATTTTTTGCTGTGGTCTAAACATATAAAACAAAATAAGTATACTGCCTAACAAACTGTTGGCTCATTGTACAAAAACATATAAAAATATTAATTAATATGCTATACTAATCTATTATTCATGTAACTGCACTAGGGAGACTATGCTCTTGAAGGAATTAAGTATTTCTCAGATCCTAAGTCTACTTGCTCTGGTTTTTAAGAACTGCAATATTTACCCAGAGTGGTGCCTAGATGTCTTGGAAAACAATGAAAAAAAAAATGTTTCTTCAGTGCTCTATATGCTTACGACATATAGTCATTGGACAGAATATATATGGATTTTTATTATGAAGCTTACATCTAAAGTAGCTACTGTTGTTCAGATATTAGGATGTATCCCCAGAAAGCCACCATCTTAAATTTTAAATTGTCCAGAAAAAGACCAGGGTTGTGTTTAATTATTAGTGCCATAAACCAGGGCAATATTTACCTGCCTGTAATAGAGCTTAGGAAAATCCACTTATCTCTCCCTACAGGTGCTAAATTTCTCATAGTTATTTATAAAATGATCAGAAATTCTTATTTCTGGAATGACTTTTACCCTACTTTTCTGTCCAGTGCCCTTCCCAAGAAAAGACAGGTTTGTAACTGGAAAAAATTCTGCACTTGCTTATTGGGAAGACGGAAAGAAATGGAAGCACTCCTCTGCACCAGATCTGATCCATCACTTAAGCATTAAGCCTTGATTCCTCCCTTCCTCTGGCTGGCATGTGGCCCATTGAGTGTGCATTGCATGCTCTCCTGTAGCTCATCAGCCACCAGACATCCTTCTATTCCTGGTTCAATAAATGAGTTTCAGTAAGGAGACTCTCTCTTCTTAGACATGAAACGCCACTCTGAATTGCTTTCTTTTGCCAGCCTTTCACCTTTCATTAGCATTCAGCTTGAGCTTACTCCATGGTCTCAAGCAAAGCCAGGCCATGTGTAGCACAGCACACAATCACCTTCCTTCAGGGATAGAAATTAGTCATAAATTCATAGGAGTACTCAGGGTCTTTCTGGATTTAGTTCCCTGAGGCAGAACTTGATATTTCCACCTTGCTTCAAGCTAAGGTGTTGGGGATTTCTTGGGCTGAGGGAGGGAGTTCGGTTATAACAGTGTCATCCCTGCAAATATGTGCATATCTTAAAAAAAAAAAAAACAACAAAAAAACAGAGAATCTAGCTATCAAACTCAAAAAGTTCTAAGTTCCACTTAAGATACACTTTAAGACTCTTTCTCAACTCCTCCTTTCAAAGTAATGTAATTCTGATATTCTATTAATAACACTCTAAGAAAAAACTGGTTTCTGCTACTGAGTGCTATGGGAGATGATGGATGAGTTCACAACACCTGTTACTGTAGGTGGAAGCAATTTCCCCCTGCCTGGTTCACAGAAATCTGTTCTTTTCTCACAAAGACAAACACTATGCTCCTATTTCTAGTAAATGTCTCCTAGATAAGCTTTGAAAAGGTTCCACAAGTAATTAATTAATATAATTTATCTTTGTACACCAGTAAGTTAGACTATTGAAGAAAAGGAAATGTGCAAGAAATTAAAATTGAATGTACTTACATAAATGGACAAAAAGGCAAATAACTCTTCTCACAACAAGAAAAAGTTTTGTTTTGTCAGTGCACAAAGCTGGCACTAAAATCTGCATCCCACTAAAGCTCATGCTACTCCTTCAGCTGAGGCCAAAAGAGGACTTCTGTGATCCACAACTATATGCTTCCTTCCTGATTGCTAATTTAACTTAAGTACTTACAAGTGTCTGCATTTACCTCCTCTATGAGCACAAATATTCACTAAAATACATTTTTGCAAGTAATTCTTAGGGTAAAGTCACAGAGAACAATTTTTTAATCCCTACAATGCATTGCTACTCTCCAAATACGGTTTCTCTAAAATTGTGTCCGTCCAAATCAAGAACAGAAACATATGAGAGATTAAAATATTCTGATTATTGCAATCAGGAAAAAGCAGCTTGCATTTTGAACACCCTCAAAGAATTTATCGTGCTTCTGCTCACCAAAGATGCATTTCAATATGCTGAAAATGACAGGTAAGGAGCAGCATGTGCTGAAACATGGTTTAATGCCATTGCATTCTATTTCTGAGGTAATAAACATAACATCCGTATATGTATGCAATAAGAAAACAAAACTAACAAGACATTTAACACTGCAGTCATACTGTAAGACTAAACATGAGTTGAGAATCAACTGATAGAAATAGCTTGATAAATTAGAACTTTACATTTCAGTACTGTAATTACTTCACTGAAAACCCCAAAAGGTGAAGATCACCAGATATATCAGATTCACTTAGTTTCTGTTACAGAACTATTGGGGAAAAGGCATAAAACTGTATTTTTAATGCCTTGGTTTTCGTACATGTGAAGTAATATAAAATTCATGAAGGTGGAGAAAATACACTGAAGCATCCAGAAGAATTTTAAATATTTGTGGTAGATCAGGAGGAATACTGGAATGACTGAAATGAAGAACAGTTTTAAATGATTTCCAGATCAAAGAACAGAGTTTGCACATCTCTTTCCACCTAAGCAAATCTCCAGCTGCAACCAACTGGACTAACCTCAGGAGCAGCCAGCGCATGCCTGGTAGGCACCATGCCAGGGTCAATGCCACATTTACCCTGGACTTTCAGTAGAACAAGAATCATGTCCCTTGTTTGATGTGTGCTGTGCTGAACACTTACTTTTTTTTGAGATATATTGATGATACAGGTAACAATACCTTGAGCTGGCATGGAAAGGCAACAAGGAACATACCGGATTCAGAAGAGCACCATCCAAAATGTTACAGGAAAATTACAAAATCCTGACTGAATTCACTAAATTTACACCAACGTATAAAAGTTGGGTATTAAAACTCTCTGATAAGGTCATCGAGTCCTTTTCCAGAGCTTGTATCTTAACATCTTTATATACCTGAATAAAAGGCCATTTGCAAAAATGCACACGAGAAACTCCTTCTGACTCCATTTTTGTGGTAAATGGTTGCAAAATAACTTGATGTGTGAGAGTCAAAGGAGGGACTGTTGCCAAGCTTTTGAAATCAGGTACATTTTCTTTGAGGGACATTTGTCTAGGGGACAAACAAGGGACAATTTCATCATACAAGAACTGGCAAAAAGAAGCCAACACAAAGAAAACTCACAAAATAAACTTCTAAATGTTTTTCAATTAATTATCCTCCTGAAAGATCTGAGACAGAAAAGCATGTGTGAAATAATAACATCACCTCTCAAAAACCTTGTCTCATCTTGTCAGGATGAGCAGCAGGGTAATAAAGAGGGAAGGTGGACAGGGGTGGACGCAGGCTGAAAACCACCAAGATATAAAATGAGTTTATGATGCTTCAACACAGTTAGGAAAAGCTGCTCTGAGTAAGGTCAGTGGCTGTTTTACCAGGGACTTCCACGAGACAAGCTACAGTTCAAAATTCCTCAACAAGCAAAATATCCAGCCATAAACTCAGGTAGGCAGCTTGAGTGGTACAAATCAGATGTCTCCTTATGCACACCCTTATGTACTTTTTTCAGCTGAGGCCCAAACATTTCACTGTTAAACATATCGAGCTGCTGGATCACAGGCTGACATGTCCTGGAGTTTCCCTACGAGTTTTTTTTACCCCACTGGACTAGGTATAAAGAAAGGCAAAGAAAAGTCTGTCTGGTTATGCACCTGGCACGCATTCCTCTGTCCATGGAGACAAAGTATCAGAAAGGAAAAAAAAGAACATTTTTCAGTGACCCTGACATTTGATACTGATGCAAAAAAAAGGAAAGGAATGACAGCGTTTGAAGCCAAAAGCATGAAGTTTCTTTATATTTCCTATGATTTAATATCTCTCTCTCCCACATACAGCAGATTCTTTTACAGAGACTCTTGTATATGGGCCAACAGTGCTCCAGCAATGTCTCTGATGACACAGTGGAAAGTTTCTAACCACAGTATCATTTGCAGCATTTTTCATTTATTTTATCCCCAGTCTCCAGAGACTTGCTTTTTATGATGGAATAAATATTTGTTTTCATTTTTTATTAATAGAATTTAAAATCTATTTGATGACCAAATGAATTACAATAGACCAAGTGTCAAATTCCTTAGGTTAGTATGAAATCTGTTGTGAAAGCTGGCTTCCAGCTTTCTCCCAGTTTTAACAGATAAAAAATATCACTGACCCCCCCCCCCAAAAAAATACCCATTGTGTCTATCTAACCAGACTTTTAAATTGTTTTCTTTTCCTGTAATATGTAGGAAGACACACTCAAACAGCTTATTTTGCTTTTAAACCATTTCATACACGTTGCAAGCCAATAATATTCACAGCATTGCTGTGAGGTAGCTTGGTATGGCTCGCTCACTTTACCATTACAAGTGTGAAAAAGAGGAAGAGAAACATGATTTCTAGAAGTTTTTGGTGCACAAATCCATATGATTTTACTTGTTGCATATAAGATAGACAAAATGAGTATTTATTATTGTGGCTTATTAACCAAGTGATAATTCACATCAACCTCATTTTGAGATCAGCTCTCTAGCTCTCATCCTGGCTGAGAGAAGCCTGAAAATCAGTTCATATTGAGCATGAATTAACCCGCCTGCCACTTTGTCATGAAAGTCTAACAGTCATGACAAAATATACGAAAGAGCATATGCTGCTTTACAGCCCTCTGCAAATTTAGAGAGAAAAATCTCCTGCTGACTTCAAGACACTTCAGATCTATCCCACAGTGGAATAACCTCACTTTATTTTTCAAGAGACTTGAAATATCAAATATTCAGGCTTAAGTCTGATCTCACAGTTGTATGCAGACTTCATCTATTGGGCTAGAGCTGCAAAGGCTGCCAGTGGCAGTGCAGTGCAAGGAGCAGCTCAGGCTGCTGTAAATGCAGCGCAGCGTCACCCCAGGACCCAGCATGCCCCAACCTTTCTTCTGCTGGGTGTGAGGGCAGAATCCAACCCACTCACAGCTGAGATGAAAAGTCACCCCATCATCTACACAGCTGCCCATCTTTAGAATAATTATTTGCAGCAAAACACTTGGTAGCCAATTGACATGCTGTCAATAGGTATTGTAGCTCTCAGCCTTAGGGGTGAGTGCAGCACTCACTCTCTATGTCTCATAATCCTGAGATATCAATGTTTAACCATGCTGTAAAGCTCTTTGCTGAGAAAGTAGCATAGGTTTGCAATGAAGTGGCTACAACCTGGAGCTACTCTCCAGCCTGAAGACTGGGGCAATAAAATGGTGTTGTCTGACAAACCAGCACCAGAGATTTGCTGATGCTTTTGCTCAGTGTGGGATCCCAGGCGCATTCAGAAGCCTCATTTAAGGAATTAAAGCTTGCTTGTTTTGCCATCCAAAGAGTGTTTACAAAAGCCAAACCAACCATGCTTGCTGTCCACTGTGCAAAGAGGTGATGACATCAAGAAGACGGGTCACAAGTCTGAGTTTATAGTCATTACACTTACGTTGGTATGGCTTCTCATCCACTCAGTATGATCTTATGACCCCACAACTTTACAACCTTCCACTCTCTGGGCTTCATAGCACCTCTCCACTCTCGGTTAATCATTTCTCTGCCATTATCTGCCAAGAGTTCTTATCTCTTTTGCTGTCACTTTATAACAGGGTTCTCTTATCAAGCTGTACAAAATCACGTGATGGTGCAAAACCTATCACAAGTTCCAATTCTTCTGATTACAGACTATCATGAAATGGGATACATGGTTTACAGCAGGTCACTAATGCTGGAAAAAGTACAGAGTCCACTCAAAGGCATGCTTGTTACTTTCCGAATTCTTGGATAATTTTGTTGTTGTTGTTCATCACGCCGACTTTCACTGAAGGTTATTGTAGCCTGGGTCTCAAGGCCAGAAAAGTTTACAGGGTGCACCTCTTCTGTACTCAATGCTGTACACCTTGCACCCAAGACTATTGTGTATTTACACCTAATAATGTCTTCTGGCTCCCACACAGCCATCATACAGGAATCTATAAAACATGGACTCACACCACTTGGTAAGTAACAGCTTTCTATGTGTTTTGAAGACTCTGCATAAATATACTAGACTTGAGGCTCTCCGAACTGAAAATATCATTACAATTCGGCAAGACACACAAAAAAAATCTATTCATTTGTGTGTCTATTTAGTCAAAAAACAACTTCATGATGCAACCTAAAAATGTCAGAAAACTCATGATTCTTCAGTCAATAATAATTTTCTCCAGAGATAATGCACTTATCAAATATCTAGTCAGATAATTAATGGTATTGATATCTATTACAATTGCTAAAAACTGTGAAATTGTGTGTGTGTGTATGGGTGTGTGTGCATGTACATGTATAAGCGTTTGGAAAAATTAGACTTAAATTGCTTCTGGCCTGACTTTTCTTGTTGATGTTGAAGAAAACCTCAGGGATGTTTTCAGGTTTTTGCCTGTAACACACATGTCAAATGCAGATTGGGCTTTATAGCTAAACATGCAGATATATCATCAGTCAGTGAGGGTAGGCTGGATAATAAAAGTCAGTTAAGACTTCAGATCAGCGAAGAAGTGAATACTTTCACTACCATACAGAAGCAGAACCCACAGACCATCAGAAAGCCAGCAGACACAGGTTGCAGGTGCAAGGGGTTTTGCACAGACAGTTTCCCCAGGCTGTCAGGGCTGCCTGACTGTGGCCAAGCCCCAGTAGGTGCCTCTCTGTCTTTCTCCTCGCACTTCCTTTCTCAGGTCAGTCTGTCTCTCACCAGACACCGGGAGCGAGATGCCTTTCCTTTGGCGGGGCGGGCAGTAGAATCCTCTGTCCTGTCAACCTGTGCTAGGGTCAGGGCCAGGACCGAGCAGGGCTGGGGAAGGCTTGCCAAGGGAAACCTCTCCTTCGCAGAGCGGAAGGCTCTTTGCAAGCCAGCCCAGCGGCACTGCAGTTCCACAGCCCAGGGTTTTGCAAGGCTGTGCCTCGGCGCAGCAGTTTATGGCAAGGATGAAAGAAGGGAGCTTTGGCCTCTGTGTGGGAACCAGGACTCAATCTCCTCTTGTCTACAAAGCGTGTCAGCTCATGGCAGGTCAGGTGCTCGCCCTGTGCTGGGTGTGATATGGGCACCTCGCCATCAAGGGAGGCTTTGGGACTGTGAGGATGAAGGGTGCAGCAGCAGCTGCAGGAAATATCCTCAAACAAAGTTGAAACCTGATCTTGATCTCCTGGGTGGAGCTGCTGCTTCTCCCCAAGGAAGGGAAGGTACTCACTGGAAGAGCTCTCACCTAGGACATGGCCATGTCCCTGGCAGCTGGCCCCCAGGGACTCCCTCCTCACCCTTTACACCTGCTCTATGACTCACCTGAGAACTGTACAAACCTCATCATAGTGAGGTTTGCTGGGCCGCAAATGGATGGCTAGAGGACTAATGCCCCATGGGTCACACTCCCAGGCCCATGACTGTCTCTCCTGTCTCCCAGCCAGCTGTGTCTGGTGCCAGTCTCACTCCAGGTTAGGCTCCTGCTGGCTCTCCTCAAAAGGACCCATGTGGTTCCTCTAGCAGTGTTGGTAGGGCATCGCATCAACAACAGTCAGAGGGCACAAGGCACTCAAAGGCTGTTGAACGTGGCTGTGACCAGGTTGAGCTGATCCCTGCAAAGCTGCAGAGAAGTCAAAACCAGAGACCCTTTTTACAGGCTTCTTTACAGGCGTACTCCTCCACACAGCTCTGCTCCCAGAAACACATGGGAAAAAGCTTCCCAGATTGGTCTAACTCTCTCAGGCCTTGCTCTGACTTTTGGTCTTTCTGGCTGCCAGGTAGGGAAAGGTGCTGGAGCAGCCTCTGTTCCTGTCTTCTCAGCCTTCAGCATGGGATAGTAAATAATACCTCTCATGTATCTGAGGAGTGGTCTCTCAGATAAGGTTTCTCAGGTTGAAAGAATAACAACTCAGAGGGAAGGGAAAATAAGACACTCTTATCTGTTATATTTAGACAAACTAAGTGCTATTTTCATGGTTTCCAAAAGACTGGCAGATCTGGCTTTCCTAAATCATATGGATATGAGAAACAGATTGATGGGAAACATAAGGTAGCGGCGCACTGTCGTCATCATACCTCCAAAATGCACTTACATGTGTGCTGTATAGCAGATACACCAGGACAGAATCACAAAACACGGCCCAGAAAAAGCATGTCTAAGTCCTGTGAAACCCTCTGAAAATGTGTGTGGTCTGGGTCAGTGGGAAGATTCTGCCCTTGTATGAGGCTGCACAGTCAGAGCCCGTGGTGGCATCTCTGAAAAACACATCTAACTCAGAACATTAAACTGATCACCATGTACCTGTAAGGGTTAAATATAACCAGCAGCACGCTGTGGGCCTCTGCTTGGAGACGGGGGAAACAAATAGGAAAGAGTTGGATTTGTTCTTATTTGCACTCAAAAAGTAATTCTTTGAAAGAAAAAGCTGTCTTTCCATAGAATAAGTACAATCAATAGCAAGGCCAAGTGGTCTGAAGAGTAAATCCCATCCCTGGTCTTTCACTCTGCTCCAGTCCTTCCCAGTGCCGCCTTTGCTTTTTCCTCTCTAACGGGAGGCAGAACGGGTGGGCCTGTGAGGGCCCTGACTGTAAGGGCTTGCCATAGCCTCCACTGCACTCACCCCAACAACCCCTTGGGGCAAGTGCACTTGCTGCTTCCCAGCCCAGGAGTGAGAGGCACCCTTGTCAAGGATGTACCTGGTACACTCACCCATCTGGGGATACATTAAGATTTGGTATACATCAGCCATGTGTCACAGCAAGAATGCCCAGAGGGGTTGTGGAGTCTCCTTCCTTGGAGGTCTTCAAGACCCGCCTGGACATGTTCTTATGCGACCTGATCTAGGTGAACCTGCTTCTGCAGTGGGGTTGGACTAGATGATCTCTAAAGGTCCCTTCCAACCTTACTATTCTATGATTCTTTGATTCTCCCAGCAAGGAGGGCCTCATCTATCTGTCGAAAGTGCAAATCAGGCTCCACTGATTTAAATAGCAGTGGATCTCTCTCCCCTGGTAGCCTGGAGCTGCAGTGTGAGTGGGCACTATCTGTTGCTGATTCCTGCTTTTAGATTTACAGTTATACAGTCAAAGAGGCAGCTGGAATTCACAAAATGTCAACAGTATCCTATGTACCACATGAAGAACATTCTATGGACTTTGGAAATTTTTTATGGAACTGACATGATTTTGATTCCAGGGCAATACAAAGCTACCTGACTAGTTTTAATTTTCCTCTAATCAGCCTCTTGTCTTAGTGTAATCAGGGACACTATGCAATTTTATAAGCATTAGCTATGCTTATTTAACAGAAATAACTGTTGCATTAATCTTGCAAGGGAGATTGGACTGGATGATCTTTTGAGGTCCTTTCCAACCCTTAAGATTCTGTGATTCTGTGATTAATTTGAAAAAAGAAAGGGTTATACAAGTGGAAACTCAATCCATTTGTAGTTTCTTATTGTGAAAGTTTTCAGCTTCTTTAATACTTACTGTCATCTTAATTTTAATGTATGTCCTCAGGCAGTTTACAGTATTCTAATTAGTGCTCTTGAATTTAGCAAGGATTGTTTTTCACTATCATTATTTTTAATAATAATAATATTTAATGACATTTCATATGCTTAACGAAGACAGCAAATGTTATCTTTTGAAGTTTTGGTGAGGATTTTGGCCAGCAATGATGCACGCAAAGCTTCCACAGGAGTGAACAGTTTGGGCTGCGTGAGAACTGCAAGGTGTAACAGTAAACTTTTGATGGTATTCTTTACTTTAACCAATTTTCCTCCACTAAATATTTTTCCTGACTCTATACTGCAACTGAGCTATCTACAAAAGTATTTACAGGGTTTATTACGGTATTTACATTTACACATGGCTTTGTCCAGTTAGTCTGATTTTAAATACCCAAATACATGAGGCAAAATAACAATGATGATGCTTGTGGTCTCCGGAGGGAAACCTCCAGTGCTGACAAAATGCCTCCAGCCACTCATCTGTGTGGGTAATTTAAAGGTCAGCTTGCAAACTTGTCTTTATAAAGAGTGAAAGGGAAGAATTATCTGCAGCAGCAGTTGTGTTTTGCTGCATTGTGGGGAAAATCTTTACAACTTCTTATAACAGATTATTATTAATGTCTGCAGTTTAATCACGTTACACAAGTACATTGTATTACATAGGTATGCACCCTTACCTATTAATGTATATTAAAGACATTGTTCTATACAATGAACAAATATGCACATGTACACAATCCTTATCAAGATCTCTCAGTATAAACTATGCCTAGTTTATGTTCTCATTGTTCGTTTTATGATTTTTTGCTGGTATGTGGAGAAATCTCACGTGAGATAGAGAAATATGAGTTTAAACTTTTTTCATTATAAAGATCAGTTATTATATTTAAAGACAAACAAACAAACAAAAAGTTTTCCAAGCTTGAAAACATTACTGGGAGGAGAAGAAGCAGACCTAAACCGTCTTCTTTTTTTCCACCAACAGATCAAGGTCAGTTTCCTCAGCAAAAGAAATTTCATTTTTAAGCCTGTCTGTGCAGGATAGAAATCAATTATCTCCTATGATGCAGCCACCAGCGCTCAGCCCTGACAGGAGCCTTGCGTTCTATACAAATATATTTGGAGCTCTATCTCCAGATGAAGCTTTTTTAACCAGGTGTTCCGCACAAGAGCAGGACAGGCAGGAACAAAAGAGCCGTGTTAGAAAAGCAGATGATTATCAGGGTTGGAAAGGGGCAGTGAGCCGGCGGCGGAGGGTAGGCGCCGGGACCATCCGCTGCGTTCCCTCGGCCCGGCCCCGCGTCGGCTCCCGCCGGCAGCGCTGCCGCCCGCGCAGCACCGCGGAGCACCGCGCCGGGCAGCGGCTGCGTGGCGGAGCGGGCGGGCGGGAGGGCGCGGAGCGGGCCCCTCTTGGAGTCACCTCCTCGCCTCCCGTTAGGGAGGGAGCCGCCACCCCCGCAGCAGGCAGGAGCGACCAGGGCTGCTACGTTTTCCCATCGCACCGTTAGCGGCAACAGGTCCAAGCAGCGCGGTACTAGAAAGCGATTTCCCTAAGGAACTCGTGTAATGCAGAGTTGCTGCATGAGAAACTGGACCCTTAAGAGCCCTAATGGATAAAGGCTGCTGCGTGGAAGAGGCTGCGGCTCGCTGCCGGAGCCAGTGATCCAGGGAACTCCCCCTGCCCGCTCCAGGCAGGGCTTGCCGCCTCCCCGAGGGCACCCGAGGGTGCTTCTGCTTGCGCACCTCCCCGGGGCCTCAGCCCTTCCACGCCTTCCAGTTTGTTCAGCAAACGCTCCTTGGGAAAGCTGCCTTGCGGCAAGAGGTTNAAGACATTGTTCTATACAATGAACAAATATGCACATGTACACAATCCTTATCAAGATCTCTCAGTATAAACTATGCCTAGTTTATGTTCTCATTGTTCGTTTTATGATTTTTTGCTGGTATGTGGAGAAATCTCACGTGAGATAGAGAAATATGAGTTTAAACTTTTTTCATTATAAAGATCAGTTATTATATTTAAAGACAAACAAACAAACAAAAAGTTTTCCAAGCTTGAAAACATTACTGGGAGGAGAAGAAGCAGACCTAAACCGTCTTCTTTTTTTCCACCAACAGATCAAGGTCAGTTTCCTCAGCAAAAGAAATTTCATTTTTAAGCCTGTCTGTGCAGGATAGAAATCAATTATCTCCTATGATGCAGCCACCAGCGCTCAGCCCTGACAGGAGCCTTGCGTTCTATACAAATATATTTGGAGCTCTATCTCCAGATGAAGCTTTTTTAACCAGGTGTTCCGCACAAGAGCAGGACAGGCAGGAACAAAAGAGCCGTGTTAGAAAAGCAGATGATTATCAGGGTTGGAAAGGGGCAGTGAGCCGGCGGCGGAGGGTAGGCGCCGGGACCATCCGCTGCGTTCCCTCGGCCCGGCCCCGAGTCGGCTCCCGCCGGCAGCGCTGCCGCCCGCGCAGCACCGCGGAGCACCGCGCCGGGCAGCGGCTGCGTGGCGGAGCGGGCGGGCGGGAGGGCGCGGAGCGGGCCCCTCTTGGAGTCACCTCCTCGCCTCCCGTTAGGGAGGGAGCCGCCACCCCCGCAGCAGGCAGGAGCGACCAGGGCTGCTACGTTTTCCCATCGCACCGTTAGCGGCAACAGGTCCAAGCAGCGCGGTACTAGAAAGCGATTTCCCTAAGGAACTCGTGTAATGCAGAGTTGCTGCATGAGAAACTGGACCCTTAAGAGCCCTAATGGATAAAGGCTGCTGCGTGGAAGAGGCTGCGGCTCGCTGCCGGAGCCAGTGATCCAGGGAACTCCCCCTGCCCGCTCCAGGCAGGGCTTGCCGCCTCCCCGAGGGCACCCGAGGGTGCTTCTGCTTGCGCACCTCCCCGGGGCCTCAGCCCTTCCACGCCTTCCAGTTTGTTCAGCAAACGCTCCTTGGGAAAGCTGCCTTGCGGCAAGAGGTTCCTGCCCACCGCTGCCCACGCCGTGCGGCAGCTGAGCCCGCGGGGAGCGCCCGGGCCGGGCGGGGCGCGGCGGCCAGCGCAGGCCGAGGTGAGGAGTTACGACACTTCGCTGATGAGTCACGTAGCAATAAAAGAAAGGCAATCGCAGAGATGCTTTACCACCCACTTGGTCCGACTCGCTCCTCGCTCCGGAGCCTCCTGCAGCTTTGCATCACGGTGCTGCCGGGAGTTTGTAAGGCAGTCGTGCGTTCCTGTGAGCAGCGGCAAGCATGGCCGGGCTTTAAAAGTAGCTCCTGGGTCAATAATTGACCGTTTGGAAATGGTTCTCTATTTCGGATCAGAAAAGATCGACATCTCTGTAAGGCAACAGTGAATTATTCGCAAGAGGGGGAAAAAAAAAGGCAATAGGCTTTTGGAAGCGATCCTCTGTGGTGTGTGTTTTACTACAGAAAGTATTTCAGCCCGAAGCATCCTCTGTGTTTCGCTAACAGTGGATCAAAAAAAACAAAAAGATACGGGGGGGGGGGGGAAAAAAAGCATATTTTTGTGTTTGGAGTTTCTTTGGGTTGGGTTTGTTTTTCATTTCTCTGGAGGGGATACTTTACTTTCTAAAGTCTGAGTTGGAGGCATTAACAGCCTCCGCTCAGATGAATCCCTAGGAATTAAAAGCAGTATTTCATAAGCAAAGTGCTGAGAGGAGCCCGTGGCTATGGGATTTGGAAGGTTTCGAGGTACCTTCCCCTTCGTACTGAAGGAGCTGATCTGTTTGTGAGGAGATGAGAGGAGAGGGAACGGGTACTAGATTCACTTTTCCTGGTGTAAAGAGTCTCGTAAAGTTGGGCGAGAGATGTGTATGAGATGAAGCAGCAAGCTCGCGTTATAAAGTTTCGCAGTGCAGAGGAGTCCTGTGTCCACCATCCTGCCACACGGTGCCTTCGCCGGGGCACTGTCGAGGCCACCTCGCTCCGTGCCCGGGGCCGCGCCAGCCGGTGCCCGGGGCTGTGTCCGTGCGGCGGGGACAGGCTGCGCGGTGGGGACTGCTGCCTGCGTCTGGCTGAAGCCACCGTTTTCAGTGAGAGATCAATCAGAGAGGAGCTGAGCAGACGTCGAGCGGGAACGCTCAGCAAGAGAGGAAGAGGGGACAGGATACGGATTTCTCTCCTGAAATACTTTCCCCTAAGTCTTCTTGATGGATTGATTTAGACTTCCTAGCAGAAAAGTTTCACTCTTCTATTATTTATTTATTTCCCTTGCTTCTGCGAAATGAGTCTTGAACATTCCCCCCAAAAAAACTTCTCTTTCACTACTCTGCTGGAAAGATAAATCAAATCTCCGGGACGATTTCCGACACAAAGCTAGAAGGGAGCGTGCTATTTGTTGCTCATCGAGCAGACCCTACAAGTTGGAAATGCCTCTGCTTTAGGCTTTGAAATTTACCCAGGTCCTGTGGCCTTTTTAAAGCTGGAAGAAATTGGAGTTTGTCTTAAAATATCATCACACAGAATCCTCTACCTTGAAAACAAAGGGGTGGAAGAAGCTTCAGATTATTTAAAATTAGACAGTAGGTTGTTTGGGTTTTTTTTTTTTCATGTAAATGTACATACATTTAAATAGGGAAGTATAAAATATTCCAGGTCTTGCTCCTTGTACTAATCAAGGCTGCTGGAGGCTCCCCGAGCCATCATCTTTTATAATTATAATTACACGCGTCAATCAAGACCTTCAGGCAAAGTCAGAACAAGGCAAGCAAACTCAGGAGAGAAATCACATTAGAAAAAAAAAAAAAAAGTTTGGAGAACTTGGTAAGGAACGGAGAAGAGATTAGAAGAAAGGGTAATTAAGGTTGTGCGAGGCAATCGTGAGAGCTAGAACTCCATGTTAAATTAAATGTAGCCACAAGGGACCAGGTATCATTTAGAATACGTACTGCCCTAAACTGTTACTTCGGAGAATTGTGGATGTCTAATAACCACTCTAAAGTATTTTCGTTCTCAGCAATAGCTCGCGGAGTGGCTTTGCGATGCATAGTTTGAACTCGCTCCAAACCTTTCCCCGGGTGGAATGACGTTAAATCCACGAGTGAGAGCGAAAAGCCCGTGGACAGTTGCTGGGGCCGTGCCCGACAGGGTGTGTAGGCGGGGGAGAGCTGGCTCGGCCCGGCCCAGCCGCCGTCAAGGACAAGCGACTCACCCAGACGGGCTGCCCACCTGGGCCACGGCCAGCCTGGCCCATCTGAGCTCGGGCTGGTTCCGCCTGCCCTGACCGGACCCGGGGGTTCCTTCCCAGGCTTTCGCCTAAAACGCGAGTGCCTTTCCCGCAGCATCAATAACGAGAGAAGGGACACGGAGAGCCCCGGTGGGCTACCCGGCGGCGAGCGGGAGGGAAGCGAGGGGCTTCTTCCCCGACGGAGCCCAGAGTGCTGCAGGATCCAGGTCGGACCGTGTCCAGCCGATGGGTATTAAATTTCACACAGTCTGCTGCGAAGGCAGCCAGAGCTGTGCTCTGGCAACGCTTCTCCTGAGGGGAAGGGTGGTAAGAGGGCGACGCTCCTCTGCCAGCCGCCCCCGGGGTTCTCTGGCCACTCTTTGGGGCAGCAGCAGGCTGCAGCGGCCCGGCTGCAGGCTTGCAAGGCCGGAGGGCTGCGGCTCCGCCGCGCCGCAGAGACCCCGGCCCGCAGCCTCGACCGCTCCCGGCGGGTGCCCAGGGAGCGGAGCAGAGCCTCCGCCGCTGCGCTGCAGCCGCCACCGGTGCTGAGCCGGCCGGGCTCAGCGCAGGGTGATGCTACACGGCGACGCCTCCAAGAGAGGTTGTTTGTAATTAACGGATCGGGGAGCAACTTGCCATGTGCCGAGAAGGGGTCTCAGAGAAATGAAAGACCTCGAGGTGGTGTTCAGCCACTCCGCTTTAGCCATCTTAGCTGCTCTCGCAGCTCGCCGCATTGCTGTGCTAAAACTTAGTCTCGGGCTGCTAAATCGTGAATTATAACGTGAGAAATAACGCGTTGATTTAGATCAAGAGTTCTCCTCCTCGCCCTCCCGCCCGAAGGAAAAAAAAAGTAAGGATGGAAGGAGCACAAGAGGTCCGCGCCTCTCCTCGCAGTGGGTCCACCCTCCCCTAAATGTTAAAGCCTGCCCTGAGAATGAGACATTTTCTGCCCCAGTGGTGCTAGTGTCGGGCTGGCTCAGGATCTGCACTGAAGTTAGCAAAGGTCTCTTATTCCAGTTACTGGATGAGAAAAGTCTAAACTGTCCAGAAAAGAGCACAGCTGAGTCCTCTCTCTGCATGTGGAGGGCTTGTCCCACCGCTGGTTACCTTGCGACCATCGCAAGCATTTAGTAAGTTACAAGGGTCAGTTTTCCTAGCCGATGGGGAATGCTACACCCTGCGCTCGAGATAGCTCCGCGCCTCACTTTCAATCGGAAGCGATTTTCACCTCCGAATATTTTCAGCTCTTAATATATACAACGGAGATTAAAGTGTCAGAGGAGTACGGGCTGCCGAGCGCTCGGGAGTGGCCTCCCATGCTTTCAAAAGTGCGAATATGATTCATTCCGCACCTCCAAACGCACGGTGCGGAGCCCCTCGGACGCTCCCGGCGTGGGAGGGGGTGGGAAAGGCAGCGGCGGTGGGCAGAACCCCGGCCCAGCTTGGCTCGTCGTGCGGCTGGGCACCCCGACGCCCCCGGCCCTCCCAGCTCTCTCCAGTGGACAGTCGCTTGCCAGAAACGAGTTCTTTGGGACAACTTGTAAACGAGTGACGTTTGCCGCACCGTGAGCCAGGGAAGGGAGGCTCTTGCTCAAGCGATGGCTCTGCCAGGGCATTGGCTTTTGTGCAAACCATACCACTGGCAGCGACAAACTTCGTTTAGGGGAGGCAGACACAAAAAGCCAGAATAGGTACAGAGGGATCCAACGTGGCTCCCGCCCACTTTTCTCAGGATCAGGTCTTCAAGTCTGCGCGGCGGCAACGTGGCCGCAAGCGCAGGGTTCTCCGAGGCGCGGGGGGGGTCCTGCTGCCAGCCCCACTCGCCCGGAGGGGAGGCGAGGGCCGGGGGTCCTGCAGCCGCAGGTGGCCAGGAGGGAGGATTGCTCCGTCGGCCCCAAAGAAGCTGGAGCGAGACCGCTCGCCGGCAAGGGAGCGCACGGCGGGAGGGAGGGCGGCCGCAGCCCGGCTCGGCGGGGCCAGTGGCCCGTTGGGCTCCACTGAGGCAGGGAAGGGATGGCTGCAGCCCAGGCCCCCATCCTGCAGCCTAGTTTACTGAGCAGGGGCGAGCGCGCTGGGCAAGTGTGTGTGCTCCCGTGTGTGCTGTATGTGCGCGGGGAGTGTTGCTCATCCTGCCTCTGCCTTATTGGCTGCAAGGGCGGTGTCGGGGCCCCCCTCCGCCGGAGCCCCCCGCGCCCTGCAGCCCTCGGGCTCCGGGAGCGCCTCCCCGCGGGCCCGGGGCTAGAGGTCCCGACTCCGCACCTCCGTACTTGTGGCGGGGGAAAGAGGGGGAGGAGGAGGAGGAGGAGGAGGGAGGAAAGGAGGAGGGGGACGGGGGTGGGAACCCTGTCCAGCAGCACCAGCGGCGGCAGAGTGCTCCCTTGCACTGTGCCGCTCCGCATGGATCGGGGCGCCGGGCTGCCGCAGCGCTGAGCCCCGGGCAGAGCTGCTGCGGGCTCCCGGGGTTCCTTCTTCCTCCCCGGCACCCTCCGGTCTTCCTCCTCCTCCTCCTCTCCGCCCCTGCCGCCTGCAGCCCGACTACCGCTCCGCGGCTTTCCCAGCCGCGGGCACGCGGCGGCCGGGGCCGCTCGTTGCTCCCGCTGCAGCAGGGCAAGGGCTGGCGTGGAGTAAAGGGAGGGAAGAGGAGGAGGAGGAAGAGGCAGTGGCTGCCAAGCGCCCCTTCCTCCAGCTAAATCTGTGCTGCCGTGTCCAGGTGCTGGTGCCGCGGACGGACACGGAGCCCCCAGCCCAGCCCGCAGCCGCCTTGTCATGCTGCCCAAAGTGGAGACGGAGGCTCTGGGACTCGCCCGTTCGAATGGGGAACAGGGGCAGATGCCGGAAAACATGCAAGGTAAGGGACGGGGGGGGAATGCACGGAGCTCTCCCTCCGCGCACGGTCGGGCTTCCCTTGACAAACCGCCCCTTCGTCCTGCCAAAAAAGTTTACCGCTGCTGCCTGCGAGCTTCCCCGCCGCCACCCGGCTCCCCTCCCAGCCGAACCCATGCCTTCGAGACCCAACTTCCAGCACCGGGGACCGGGGCACCAGCGCCGAGGCGACGGCAAGGCCCCGGACAGGAGGTGCTACCGCGGCTGAGGAACCGTCAAGCGTCTGGCCCGCGGGAACCCTGCCCGGGATGCAGAAGCCCCTCCGGCCGCCGCTCGGGGACAGTGGTCCGGGCGTGGGTCAGTCTCGTGCCCGGTCCTCGCAAAACTGACTTCGAAGTTTATAGCAGGGGGAGGCACGTAGGTCAGACCTGCTGAGCACCCCGTGTGCCACACACCGTCCTCAAACGGAGCTCCGAGGGCTCCGCGGGCACAGCGCAGGTGGCAGCGGCGGCGGTGTGAAACTTGGCAACAGAGCACGACGCCGCGGCGGTTTTTTTGCCCTGCGATGTACTCGGGACGGCAGCGGGATGCTCAAGCTGTGATGGCGCTGGAAGTGCTTCTATGAGGCGGGACGGAGCTGTTCCCGGTGTCCCGCTCCGGGCTGGTGCGTTACGCGGTGGGGTCGGCTCCCGGGCTCGGAGCCGGCAGCTCGGTGCGCAGCGCTGCCCGCCCTGCCCTGCGCGCCGCGCACGGGGCAGAAACTCCTATCCCGGCCGCTCTGTCGAAACTATAGCCGCTTCTCTCGGGAGCCTGCTGGGAAGCAGGAGCGGCGTGGGCCGGGGACCTCAGAGGTGCTGGGGGTGGCCCGCCTGCACCTTTAGTCGCCCGTGGGGAAGGCTCCGTGCCAGGACACGGCACTCGGAAAAACCCTGCTTTTCCCACTTGTTTTTTTACTGCGAGGAGGGGGGGAACTTCGTCCCAGCGCCGGGCCCCGAAGCGGTGACCGCGAGAGCAGAGGGTAGGGCCAGGCCCTCCTCCTCCTCTGCCTGCGGCCGCCCCGTGTCCAGCGCATGCTGCTGGCAAGCGGTGATTCCCGGCCGTGCCTAGGATCGTTTACACGGCTGTGTGTTGGCCGGTTCATGCTCCCAGCGCTCCCTGGCAACTCCCCCGGAGGCCGGGCTCAGACCTCTTGCCCCGAGGGGAGCGCAGCTCCCTGCGCTCACGCGGTCCGGAGGCTTCGAGTCGGCTCTGACAGCTCCGGCACCTCCGATCTCTGGCAGCCGCGAGGTTACCGGCGAAGAGGAGACACCCTAAGCGGTGCCGCCGCGGTGCCCGGCGACTCTCGCCTTGCTCAAGAGCCCTTCGCTGCCGCTGCGCTTGCGGAGCATATCGCAGGTTCAGCAGCAGGGAAAGGGAAAGAAACCGGCTCCGAACTGAGCAGAGGGTCTTCTTTTGGGGAATAACCCGAGCGAGTGACGGGGCTCTTTGTGGGGAGAACCCGGCTCGAGTGCCCGCGCTCTGTGCCTTCATTCAACTTGGTTTACCCCACCCCATCTCCTCCTGACTGCCGGCTCCTCCCTGCCTTTTCCCCGAGCGGCGGAAACTTCAGGCGGCCCCGGCGCGCAGGGTTCCCGCCAGCCCTCGATACCGGGGAGCGCCGGGTGGGCAGGACCCGACCGCATCCCCTGCGGACGGCGGTCCCAGCCCCCTGTCCCTCTGCTCGCCTGCGGGGAGTCTAAAAGCGTCTTCCCTGTCAGCGCGGGAGTGCTGCAGAGAGGCGCAGGGGATCCGGCTGTACAGTGCCCACCCGATGGGCTGGAGCGGGGGAGTGAGATGGGGGTTGGGGGTCGCGGAGGACGTTGGTTTAAGCTGGTTTTACAAGTAACTGGCATTTAACGCGGAGCAAACCTTGTAGGTCTGTAAGATACGTGTTTACGTAAATATTTGCACATTGATGTTGAAAGAAAAGTTTAAAGGAAACGATTTGAGTTACTTTAAATACACAAGTGACACCTAGTCTATTCGTTTGGCTGTTTTAAAACTTGTCCCCGCTCATTCTGGGATTGAAATGAATTCATATTAGTTTATTATTCCATAAAATAAGGATTAAGTTAAGGGCACTCTGAAAATAGAGATATTTAGAAGATAAAACTCAAGAGCTGTTCCATTTGCATCAACAGCAAATCTGTGTGATAGTTAGCATGTCTCAATGCAAGCTGTGCTTTTAAAAAGAACTTTTTTTTTTCCCCTCCTAATTTGCAGTGGTATGTGTGTTCTCTCTGGCTGAGAACAGTTGCAGAAAACTCGAGTTACTAATGTAATACTATTTCTCCTTTCCCTAGTGTCTCAGTTTAAAATGGTGAATTACTCTTATGATGAAGACCTTGAGGAACTGTGTCCAGTCTGTGGAGATAAAGTGTCTGGGTACCATTATGGACTTCTCACTTGTGAAAGCTGCAAGGTTCTGTACTAATTACTTGATTATAAACACAAGTACTGCAAAGAAAAAGAAGTTTTAAATATAAGTAGAAAAAAGATAGTTAAAAGAAATAGATGTGTTCAAAATTTGACTTATTTCTGACATGTTTCTTGTTACATTCATATAAAAAAATTAACCACCAAAAAGCTTGAGGATTTAGAAGTCTCCTGGAGAGATGTCATCTGCACAGATGGGAACAACTCAGACTATTTTCCATTGTAGTTTTGTCGTTGCTTTTAAGTATTTTGCTACTGTGAAGTGATGTAGTTCTACAAAAACTTTCATCTTAACTGTCCTAAATATTGATTGTAGTTGATTTATATACATTCAGAGTATTTGTGTTCCTGGAAGTAGGAAGAGTCTCCTCAATACAGATCAGCTTTGCAAAATCTAATGCAGCTTTAAGGGTTTTGGTTTTTTTTAATATTATTATTCTATGGTATTAAAATGGAAATTTCTGTGACTACAATGACCGTGCATTTTTCTTTTTACACAACTGTATCTGTCAAAGCTCACTTGACACTCAAAGTCAAGTAACTAATTAGATTTGGCTTAGATTATTCACTCACTTGGAGAATAAAATATTCTTAAATGCAATTTAGCATATTGGAAGATAAATGCATCTGCATGGCTCTACTCTACTGCAGGGTTTAAACACTTTAGAATTTATGACATGTCAGATTTGTCAAGTAACATTTTTTTCGAGTTCTTTCCGGTTATTTAAGTAATGCACTGTAAAGAAAACTCCTTTGCCAGAACTATGCAATTTAAAATATTCACTTGTGTGGGAAAAAAATTAACTTAGCACATTATATTTGCATTAAAAAATAATCAATGCAAAGTGAACAACAAGCACTTCTGCCTCTAGCATGCACCTCTGGGACGTGCAGTAGCCAGAGGTACTCTGTATTTCTGTTATCTTTGCAACGGGGTCCTTACTTAGTTCTTGTAAAACTATTTTTAAATTAAGACTTTCAATAATTTTTCAATGATTAATAAATACCAAAGGAACTGGTCAGCCTCACTATTTCTTCTACCACTGTTGGGGGCACAGGAGACTCCAGCCAGTCTGATCAAGCCTTGACATAAGCCTATAAAACGTAGCACTAATACAGCAAAACCTCCTCAGGAGTCTCCTGGGTACATCTCACTGCAGTTTAAAATAAACTAGGTATCTTTGTAAGTGCTTGAGTGGTGTCTGAAAATTGTTTTACAATCATTTCCTTTAAATGAAATGCTGAAACACAGTACTCAAGTGTAACAGGCTAACTTTTCTGTGTCTCATACAGGGATTTTTTAAGCGAACAGTCCAGAATAACAAAAGGTACACATGTATAGAAAATCAGAACTGCCAGATTGACAAAACGCAGAGAAAACGATGCCCTTACTGTCGATTTCAGAAATGTCTAAGTGTTGGAATGAAACTGGAAGGTAAGAGCTATAGTCTTGCTGATATTGTCATGTATGCTATAGATTTATTTTGAAAATGACAGGGTAAATGTTATTACGTGCTATTTTATTTTAAAATGCTACATATGTATCATGGTTTTGAAATTACATTAAAAGCTGTCTTGCACTTAATTAAACGGTTGGTTTATAAAAAATATCTAATATGGTAAATCAATAACAACTTCTCAAAAACATCCATTTTTTTCCATAGGTGCATATAATTAGATATTTTAGTCTTTTAGAGTTTGTGAGTGAATGTATCCAGATAGAATAGATTTTGCAGGTTTTAAAAATTAATTTAGATTTAACATAAAATATAGATGAAGTGTCCAGATTAGAAAGTGGTCATTGCTACAATGAGTGATCTGATTTTATTTCTATTATCTAGGATTGGGGGTTTATATATGTATTCTTCTGACAGAAAGGCAGAACACAGAGAAAGATAAAATAAAGGTTTTTCCTCACACCAACTTGCCTTTGGGATTAAGGAACCAAATAATCTCTGAAGTTGTGTCCTATATTTTTGTGATGCCACACCTGAGACACTACTGCAAATGAAAGAGAATGAGGCATTTTGAAGTACACACTTTGACTTCATTTCACTTTCTCATGTACAGAGAACAATGAAAACTGTACAGTACCCTTTGAGATAACCAAATGCAAAACTATCATCAACTTCAATTTGAGAATCATATACACTGCACTCTAACTTTGATATAGGAAATATTAAAATTCAGATTTCACAACAGATGACACATCTGCTTGAGCAAGGACAAGCTCTTAAGTTCCGTATTCTTACAACTGTACCAAAACGGCATTCATCCTAGATGCTTAACCAGGAAAAATCAAGCCAAGGAGGGAAATCGTGAACCACTAAGGGAACCATAAAGGCTAAGACCCAATCACCTGAATCTGGCAAAAGCAAGCTGTTGGTATAAACAACATAAATAGAAAACTTAGCTTCTTGCAGTTCAATGGATTCAACACTATTCTGTTTGCTCACCTGACAGAGCTATCACTGACACACTGCACTGAACATCCTGAATCACTGGATGTTCTTCCAAATTCAGATAGTACAATAACAAGACATTTGGAATCCTTTTCTCATTGTGGACATTAAGAATAAGGATAAAATACATTTATATACTCCCATTTTTGACTCCTCTCAACTGCCGATAATGATACAAAACTAAATCTTGACCTCTGTGATTACATGTAGTTCACCTTAACTTCTATAGGAGTTACACAAAAGCATTTGCTAATCTAATTTATTTGTCTCACGGTTTTTAATTGTAAAATAACTTTAAATTTGTGTACATAATATCCTTCCAGGTACTTGTATTTACCAGTACAGTGATTTTGCTATTGTAATCTCCTGCCTTTTCCTCAAAATCAACATATAACAGCAATATTATCAGCAGCCTTTATTACTACAAATCTAAGCAAAGCACCTGTAGTTTTAAAGATACTCTAGAAAAAGATACTTTAGGTTCCTTATCCACATGTTCATACAACTTCTTTTTCTTTGTTTGGAAAATTGGAAGAGCACATGCTTCCATAATTATAAATACTGGTGACATTTATATGTGTATTTCCCTGATAGCTATATATATATATATATATATATAGCCTTAAAGTCTATTTCAGAAATTACCATGGACCAAAAAATAATCATTAAGTGTTAAAGTCCTTATGATAATGTACTGTATTATGCGTATCTAGCATTCATAATAAATTTTTAATGTTCTCCTAATCCCTAAGATAAAAAGCTCAAGAACTTAACCTCCAGCAATCTCAGCAGTCTCAACATGTCACGAGGCTGTCAGAGGTTCCTCTTTCAATCTAATTGCCGTTGGGCAAGGTGGGCTTGGTGAGAGCTCCTCGCTAGTCCATTACATATAGACTATGGTGACAGACACTGCTGTGATAGAGACCACCAGTATGACTCCCAAGGCAGCTGTTGAGGTGGATTTGTTTTAATTATTTCTAATTCCAGAGATACTACAAGCAAGAACAGTGTCAATAGTTTCTGTTTCACTTCCACCTTCTGTGTGGAAGCCAGCAAGCTGACAGCTTTCTCTCTGCACATTCCGACTGCAGCTAAACATTTCTGTAGAGCTGTTCAGCTAACTAGAAATCCTCTTAAAGTTTTACACCAACCTGAACAGAATCATCAGAAGGAAATATTTCCTTTTTGCCAAGAAAAACATATTCCCCTTTGTGACTACTGAACATGTCGCAATTTACGTTTCAGATGTTTTGCTGCGGTGGGATGCAGTAATGGAATGATTAAAATGAGACAGTGTGGTCCGCTGGATACGTCTCAAACAAATTCTGGACATCAGCCTTTGTTTCTTAATGACACAGTAGCTTGACATAAAACCAAATATACATTGAGATCTCCACATGATCCTATAGCAGGTGTGAAATTCCTGTAGCCAACCATTGTGTTTGTCCCTGTGTCCTAATCAATGTAAAGAGAAGTCTTTCTATGTTAACAATATATGCACATTATATTTAAATTATCAGAAAAAAAAGTGTCATTTACTAAGTCAAAATACATCTTTTGATTTAGGAATAAAAGCGCTGCTTTGACTTTGAAAAAAAAAAAAGAAATAAAAGCAGTTCCATGTTTCCTTTTCTGAACTGTCCTAACGTGTGTTTCATTAAAGAATGTTGAACCCAAGTTTTAATTATGATTTCCCTCCTCCTTTCCCTGGCAGCTGTGCGAGCCGACCGAATGCGTGGCGGTCGAAACAAGTTTGGACCAATGTACAAGAGAGACAGGGCATTGAAGCAGCAGAAAAAAGCTCTTATCCGAGCTAATGGACTTAAACTGGAAGCCATGACTCAGGTTATCCAAGCGATGCCAACTGACCTGACAATATCCTCTGCAATCCAGAACATCCACTCTGCCTCCAAAGGCCTACCTCTGAACCATACTGCCTTGCCTCCTACAGACTATGACAGAAGTCCCTTTGTAACCTCTCCAATTAGTATGACGATGCCACCCCACGGCAGTTTGCAAGGTTACCAAACCTATGGTCATTTTCCAAGCCGTGCTATCAAGTCCGAGTACCCTGACCCTTACACCAGTTCGCCAGAGTCAATAATGGGCTACTCATACATGGATAGTTATCAAACAAGCTCACCAGCAAGTATTCCACACCTGATATTGGAACTCTTGAAATGTGAGCCAGATGAGCCGCAAGTCCAAGCTAAGATCATGGCATATCTGCAGCAAGAGCAAGCCAACAGAAGCAAACACGAGAAGCTCAACACATTTGGGCTTATGTGTAAAATGGCTGACCAAACCCTCTTCTCCATTGTTGAGTGGGCTAGGAGTAGCATCTTTTTTAGAGAACTTAAGGTAGGTAACAATCTTACATTACATTATCATTCAATCAAGAAAAAAAAAAGTGATTTGTCACAATGTTGTACTTCAAGCAAGAAAGTATGGCTTGTTTGGGTTTTTTTATCCCCCAAGCATGTAATTCTTAATTTATTTGGCTTGAAGTAGGCAGACTATTATGAGGAGAAACTTGTCTTCCACCTGAGCCTGTAATTAGCTGTAGCAAAGAGATTCGAGTTTCAGTTCAGCTCTTCTGTGCTTTTCTATTTATCACAAATGTTATTAACCTTCATAGGACCTCATATAAATTTTACTTCTTCTTTGTCAGTATTGCTCACTGTCCAGCTGCGTTCAGAGTTGTAAGCACACCTGTAAAACCATCCTACATTCATGTGTATAATTATTTTATTACCTCATTTAACACATGGGGAAATGCCATTTCTGTCTGTCTCGGTATACTTATGTAAGTCCATATTTGGAATATTCACTTTCTCACTGGAATATTATTCTGTGCATTCTGATGTGTGTAGTTAACCACGAAGGCCGAATCCTAAGCAGGGTACACACAGAACAGAAAGCAAGGAAGAGGAAAATACCTTAAATACTCCTTTTGATTCTCATCATCACTGATACGTGGGGGATTCCTTTAAACTAGGCTGGCTACAGTGACCTTTAGACTCTTAATTTTGTTGCAGCACCAAATAAATCCTCCTGCACAGCTTTCTGGCAACCAGGGAGTCCCCCATTTGCCTTTCTCAGACTTTTTGTTAAGACATTTTGTGACTTGTTGTGGTCATGTCTGAAATTAAGCCAGAAACTTAGCATCAGACAATAAACTACAGTTTTTAACTACTCTCAATACAGAAAATACCTCTGGAATGACTAAAATATCTTCTGTCTCAAAAACTCCCTAAAGATGATGAACTGAAATCACATTTGAATTTCCTTATTATATTGCTAGTTACCAAATCCCTTCCTACTACACAGAGATGTTTTTGCTGCAGCTATTTGGTGTTGAAAGTTGTAAAGTTTTGTGACCACCCATGATTTCTTGCTGACTACTGTCAAGCTAAGGGAAAATAGTGCAATATTCAAATAGAACCCTTGTTGTCGAAGTTCACTGGGAATTGAGTCTACATCAATCAAGAGCACAGAAGGGAGATCCCAGTAGAAAGCTGCGGTCAGGATGCTTGTCACAACAGTATTTGTCGTAACCATATTGAAATGGATGTAAGAAATAAAGCTTGATTACAATATAAGAAAGGCAAGCTGGTTATGTTGCCTATACAATGTCAGCTTCTCTCATTTTTCATGAGAGTGGTTGCAGGAACCATTAAAAACTCAGTCTACATAAAGAGAAAGAAGGAAGGAACTTTACCCAGAGAGGAAAAAGAAAAATGCAGTAAGAGACTGTCACATCTCTGCTATTTAAGTTGTTTATCATTTTATAGTAACCCATAAGAATATTATCCACTTAAAATAATTTAAAAATTAAAATAGCAAACAAGTTACATTTTAAATGTCTAAATATTAGGGAATAGATCTTTCTAACCATATACTGAGGATTACTTTAGCCTAGAGTAACCATATCTAAAAAATTGCTGAGACTTGGTCT
Source organism: Urocolius indicus (assembly GCA_013401255.1). Lineage (NCBI taxonomy): Eukaryota > Metazoa > Chordata > Aves > Coliiformes > Coliidae > Urocolius > Urocolius indicus. The sequence goes on along the minus strand of WBNH01002582.1, from coordinate 234,859 downwards.
AGACCCTCTTCAGTGTAAGAATTTTTAAAGTTATGCTCTGCCTTAAAATTCTAGTTATGATTCAAGTGAGAATATGAAGAGATATTCAAGCAACAGTTACTTTTTATGGTTTCATGGCTTAATCAATAGGCAGATTTTATAAGTATTCAATATGCTATACTGGGAATAGCTTTAAATGTGGCTCCAATCTCAACCTGGATGATATTCTTCAACCAGTATATGTTTACTAGTATGGTCACAAAAGGTGAAGAGATTTGTTTTGTGAAAATGCTGACCAACTTATGGCTTTGGACATAGATATACACTATTATGTATATATGTATACACACACACACACACACTACCATGTACATGCAGACTTCTGGAAATATATATATTCTAGAAATACACTACATGAAATCTTTGGCTAGTGGACTAACTTTCACACATTTCTAGAAGGCCTTGACTTAATATTTGTATTTGTATCCTTTACATCTCAGAAACCTAGAGTCCAGACAGTTGCATACCTTCTGGGATATCCAGATGGGTTTTTGTTTGCACAGAATCACAGAATATTAAGGGTTGGGTTTTTTTTTTTTTTCCAACTGGACAAGATCAACTAAACTGCACAGCATTCCAGATCAATAGCAACATACTTGGAAATCCATCCAAATCCAGTATTTAGGGACTGGATTACACACAATGCTAAGAATTTTAAGCTTCTCAACTTCAAAAAAGAGAGGTGCTCAAAACGTGTTTAGATAGACTCTACACTGCTAATAGGTAACAGCATCTCTCTTTGCTGCTGAGAATTCAACAAAGGGCTTCCAAACCTTTCCTGAAGACGGCTGTCTTCTGCCATCCATGGATTCAGCTCCTTCTGATCAAGGTAGCAAAAGCAGCTATTTCCAATCACTTCATAGAATGTGAATATCTGTGTGGGAGAGAGGAAAAAAAGAAATCATCTCTCTGCCATACCCTTAGGTGTTGTGGGTTTAAATGCAGAAGGAAGGGAAGAGGCAGTTGTGACAAAGATGCAACCACATTGTCAGAACATCTAGCACGTTCCCTACCTATACACAGCTGAGAAGTATTTATATGATCAAGAAGATATTTTCTCATTATCCTTACTTGTCTGAACTTTACTACTAAAACCTAAGATGTCTTTCAGATAAGACAGGTGCATTAGGAGATCTCTGGGAATAGAATTTAAAACTACTCAAGTAATTAAACAGTAAAAAAGTATAAATATGGTTTGTATTAAATTCATAACGTTTTTTTTCGTGGATGATGCCTTGCACAACTGGCACGTTTGCAGATCTTTATAGTATCCCTTCATTCTGAATTTAGTGTCTTCATACATTTGTGTCTTATATTCACATAAAGGGGCAAACATTTTCCTTTCTGCTACACCTAGAGATTTGTAGCTGGGAGACTTCAGGAGGGACTGGAAAAGGAGAAGGATATTAAAAAAAAAACTACAAAAAGCTGTCACAGCCCATCAGTGGTTTAGGCCACATTTACCCTAGAGATAATAACAAAAACCCTCCAGTGAACTGCAGGTTTTTGTTTTGCTCCTTTTTTTTCTATGACATTGAAAATTGGATTTTTTTTAAAGAGATCTCAAGTGATAGGAAACATGTTTCAAAACTTTATTTCATGGAGTTTTTATCAGCTCATGCTTATCACAGTCATCTCACTTGTTGCTTTACAAATATACTGCACCTCCTTTGGAAATGCATTATACATACAAGCATTTCACAGGTGAAAACATTGTATGGGCAGAAACTACTTAAAACATGCACTGCATTTTACCTAGTTTCACTTGTATTTGAATTTATGTGTGTAATTTAAGGTTAATGCTCATGTTTTCTAAGGAGCAGATCCTCCCATCTTCATGACGGATATCAGAAATAAACACAAATATTAATGGGACAAACTAGTCAGGATTAGTAACCATGTCAGAGAAAGATCCAAAGCAGCCAGTTGCAATCCAGTAACAACTGCTAAAATCTAAAACATACCTTTCTGTCCTGTGAAGTCAGAATTCCTTGCATTTTACTAGTTACATCATGATGTAGATTCAGGGAATTAACATCACACATTACTTGCTTATTGCTCCTGAGAATAACTGTATAACTGTATGAGAATTCTGTATAACTCTTCATACACAGATGAAATAAGATTACAGAGATAACCTCCCAGTAGACTCATGATACCAACAGTAATAGTGAAGAAGGCCTTTGTTTGCAATTCTGGAGTTGTTGAAAGCTCAGTAAATATCAAAGTAAGATGTATCCATCTTAACCTCAGCTAAGAAAACTCAGGAATGCCCTGGGGATGCTAGATTTGTAACCAGCTGTCTTAGTCAGGTGAAAGGTCTTTGTACAAAGCTAAAAAGAAAATATTGCAGGAGTTTCTAGAGTCCAAAGGTTAGCTGGCCCCAAGAAAGGATACAGACAGCTCCACTGCACTGGTGTTTCCTCATCAGCCTACATCAGGGAAATTCAACAACTACTTCCAAAGCCAAGTATTCCCAAACCCATAAAAGAAAGCAATCTCTTCTTGGGACAGGGAAAAAACAGGACCTGAGCTCTAGAACCATCCTCAGGATACTTTCTGCTGGCTGAGGATCAGAAAATTAACTAAATGTTGATAGTAACAAAAAAGACACTGAAAGGCTTGTGACTCAGAAAAAAATATTACCTTGACTTATTTGGCTATTTTAGTGAGAATGTCACGGGTCAAAGTACTAAGTAAGCACAACCCCATTTAGTGAATGATTACAGGAATAGACGGTGTGCTTCATGTTAAAGAAGCTCATCATAGAACTATTCACCGAGTTTGCAAATTTAGGCCATTCATTGATGTCAGACTGTATCAGTTCTGGGACAGATTTCTCCCTATAAGTATAAATTTGTCCATGCTCACACTGGCTGCAAATTTAGTCTTCAAAGATATGGTTTAACAACATATCTCAAAAGGATCCTGTCTGTAGCACTTCTACTGTGCATGGTAACACAGGTGTTTTGGCAGTGGTAAGCTAACAGAGGCCTTGTTTTGCATTACATATTTCCCATAAGCATAAATACATTAGCAGAGTTTCAAATTATTTCTGTAAGCACTGCAAACTTAGCATGAATAGGATTAACAGAAGTCCTGCAGTCTCTTGATTTCTTTTCTGTAAAGTGCATTTAGATAGATTTAGTAGTAAACTAGTACATCACCTTTAATTTCATATTTCCATCTCTATATAAGTATCAAGAAATGCAAAAAAAAAAAGGAATTTCAATACAATAATCAAATTATTAAACTATAGTAACACAGAATAGGAAAAAAATAGGGTGGGGTTTTTTTTTGAGAAAAAAGTAACATCAGTGGAATACCTTAAAGTTCTTATTCAGGATGGTGAAAGGTTGATATACTATTTAGACTTAAGTAATCAAAGGCAATTGGATAACTTGCAGTGCTTTTGGACTTTGTAGAATGCATTTATCAGAATAGGAAATGTAACTAACACAGCTGATGAATTAAAAGTTCTGCAGGGAAGCCAGAAGCTGATGTCCAGGATTTCCCTTAATGTCAGTAATCTGATTATTAAGGTGTCATGTGCAGCTGTTGATTTTTAGTCTGTCTGGATCTGAAAAACAAAATCTCAAATGTTGTGAATAGGAAAAAATATTTCTCTTGTACAAACAGATAGTTCTTTAAAATAAATAATTTCATTTTACAGATAGTAAAATCATTCCTATAGAAAGAAGTGTCAGTAGAAAGACCAGGAAGACCATCTATCACTCAGTATTGAGCATTATGCTGAGGCTAAGAACCGTGCTCCATGTAGTAGTTTTTTGAAACACTGCCACTTCTACACTTGAGTGGTTCTACAGTCACTGTAACAAACTTCCCCAGGTTCACATGGAAGGCATGATGCAATAACAACATTGTCTTATTTATTAATAGAGAAAATTGAAGCAAGCAATATTTCTAAAAGCTGTCCAGCCCATCCTAATGCTAGTGACAAGCAGAGATATCGTAGGCTGTAGTGTGGACATAGGGAAATCACACAGTTACAGCCGCTCCTGCCACATGGCGTGAAGCAGACACTGCAGCCTTGATGGGAGGGAAGGGCCACACTTGCATGTTCATCTGCAAGTTGAAGGCATTTGCTACACAGAATTTTAAACATCACAGGTTTTTGTTTTGTTGGCTTTTTTTTTTCCCTTCAAAGTGCAAGTTTCCAGTTTAGGTTTGACAATTGTCAGCAGCGACAGTAGAAAGATTACTTGGGTGCATTACCAAATACTGTTCTTTAGGTCCTGCAAGCTGTGGCTCATCCAATGGGGTATAAAAGTGAATTCTAGCAATGACTGCTGTACTGGCTCAGGAACTGAGCAGTGAATGATCAGCCTTGTTAACAACCTACTGCATTTCCAGACCACTATTTTTCACTGTTATTTTCAGCTGTGAGAATTTGCTCTTTTTGCCAAATAGTGGAGAGAGCTTTGCCCATTAAAAAATTAAACTATGTCAGTCTCTTTGGAAGTCATAGCAGTTTCTTGGTTTTACTTAATAAAATTGCAGTTTTATTGGCAGAATGATCTTCACTTGCAAAGAACTCAATTTTTGGCATGTTTCTGCCACAGAAGCTAATCTTTTTTTTCCTCCTGCAAATTATGACATTCTTAAAACCACGCAGTAAATCCTACTACAGAAAGCGAACTTGCTTCATTCTGATCCGGAGTTTCTCTATGATACCTGTATTATTCAGGTCCAGCATTTGTGTATGATTCCTGTATGGTAGTTCTGTTGTATGGGATGGTTCCTAGTTGCAGTAGAAGATTGCCTCTAAATTCATCCCAGCTGTTCAGATTTAAGGATGTTCTTCTGTTAATGTGTAACCTTAAGGATCATCTGCAGTAATGATGGAATTCTAGCCATTCTAAAGTCACTTAGAGACTTCCTATCAGCCCTGATGAAGCCCTATAATATAAGTGGATGTTATTGTATACTTTCATCTGTAGAGGTAAGTGGCTCCAGATCAAGGGATGATCATCTTTGTATATACAGCACTGTGGAGTCAAGAGCTCACATAATCCATTCAGTTCTAGGGATGAAAAATGCTGACAAATGGCAAGAAAAGCACAGGAAAGTGTGATTCGTGAAAAAGAATTAAGAGATCTGAATATTTATATCTGCAGCCATGTAGAAGCACAGCCTCTGAACACAACAAAGACTTGAAAGTGAGGAGCTGTGTTCTACCTGTAGTAGCAGCAATGAGATATGTTCTTCAACATTCAGTTGTCAGTGTCATCATTAGAGAAAAGGACTAAAGCTGAGGGCTTTCCCGTTGTGCTGTGAATTACAAGATCACTCAGAACAGACTGGGTGCACTACACAGCTATATAGGCACAGGAACATACCAGAGGACTTAAGTCATTTCCATTTCCAGTTTTACAAGTATTATAAAATGGAGTTTCAAATAGAGGAATTAAAATCAAGAGGCAAGACTGCTCTTAAATGTCTATCTGCTATCTCTCTATTTCCATACTTTGTCCAGTATGCATTAGCAAGTAGATGTTCAGACTTCTAAAACAGAACAACCCATCTATTGCCAAGGAAGCATGTCTTTTTATCCTAGACAAAACCTTAGCCATAGATTTTTTTTTTTCATTTGGTCACGCATCAAAGCTATCCTGTTTGCTCTACTTCGTAGCCTTAAGTTACAAGACTACTTCTAAAAGAAAGCAAAGAAAAACTTCACGCACTGGAAATAAATGTCAGTTGCTTATTCCCCCACAAGCCAATACGCAAAACCAGCAACCTTAAGAAAGGAGGAGTTTTAGTACCAGAGGAAACAATACTAAAAAAAAAAACCCACAGTAGTTTAAACCTGAGTGCATGAAATATTCAAATGAATGCTAAACATTTGATTTGAACTCTTTTACAGCCAATGTGAAGACAAAGTGACATATAAAGTAGCTTTTTAATCCCTCCCACTTTTCCCACACCTGGTTGGACAAAGCAGTTAAAACCAAACTGAACTGTAGCACCACTCTCTCCAGGACAGCCTTTAACTGTTTTCTAATTCATATCATTGTTTTATTCTGCTAATAAGAAACCTCTTCCTTATCAAGCTTCATTTGAACTCTGAATAAAAAATACAACTTTATTCAGAGTTAACGTTGGCTGAATCACAACATGCTGTGTTATAAAAGCGATCTGAAACATTTGCTCTCCACATGCCACAGGAACAGGCAGGAGCTGCAAGCCCTGCCACCTCACCTGAGCTGAGGGACACTGGCCTGCTGCCCCTGAGCCCAAACCAGTTCACAGCCCAAACCAGGGCAAGGCCACTCCACCACCCTCACACGAGGTCTCATGAGCACCCAGGACAAGACACCGAAGGGAAAAGGCAAAGCCATGCCCATGCAGAGAGAGAGTCTTAGCTGTGAGGCAGCCCAGGTAGGGCACGGCCCTTGGCCTGAGATAAAAATCTGGCTATGGGGGGGGCTGGGTGGGCTTGTTAGTGGCTGCAGGTGGCGTCAGGAAGAAGAGCTGAGTCCTGCATGAAACAGCAGCAAATAACTCTGTGAGCAAGCCCTAAAAAAAAAAAAAAAAGGTTAACTCAAGGGCTGCTGCTCTTGCCTCTTACATGTTCTGTCTCCCTGCCCAAGACTGTGTGCTGTGTAGGAAGGGTATGTGTGGGCAGCCTGAAGGCGCCACAGGAAGCTGGATGCTGTTTTCTGGGCAGCCACCCTGCTGCCAGTGTTTCTGCATCCACTCAGCACCAAGCACTGATGTGGGGCAGGGTGAGGAGTGGAAGCAGGGCTGAGAGGCTCTAGCAGCCTGCCCAGGAAGGGGCCACCCCTTTCCCCATGTCACCATGAGGAGGGGACTGTAACAGGCTGCTCTGCCCTTCCCAAGTCCCACTGAGCAACCCTGCTTGGGTGTAAAACAGTGATAATTGAGCACCAGCACACTAAATGGGGGCATAGTTGTCGGGTTTTTTTCTCTGCAGAGGTGCAGTGCCCTTACTTCTGTTTATGTGTGTCTGAGGGGGTGGCAGGAAGGAGAAAGGGTCTTCTGCTGAAGAGCAAGCCATCTGTTGTTGACACATTGCTGTAACGTGTCTACAGATCTGTCTGCTTTCAGTGGAGTTGAAAGACATGCACCAATTTTTTCCCTAAAATGTCCTTTATTTGCTGGCTTGAAACAGGGCCTCAAAATTGTTACTGTTGGCAGATTCGCAGAGCAACTACTGAAGAAATAAAAGGGCATATTTAAGAAAGAATTAAGGAAAACTTAGAGGTAAAGTACAGTGCTGTTGGGAAAGGGAAGCTATAACTTTAGATAGAGACCCTCAATGCCTTTTTTTTCCACTTTTGTAACTGGTTCAAATATAGATGGTTAGGTTATATAGCTATAGGTTGTAAGTTCAGTTATAGGTGGTTAGGTAAATTTTGGGGCAGTCTGGGGAAACAAATATTTAACACTGTTTCTTGGAACCACTTCAGTCATTAGAGCAACAATTGCAGAAAAAAAAACAATAAGTAACAATAAAATGATAAAATAAGATACCAAATAATCATATTGTGGTGAAAGAAGAAATGTAATCTTATCTTAATCTGGAATTGTCTGTCACACCCATCACTTGGTGAGGGAATTAAACTAAAATCTGTTTTCAGAAATTCAGAAATAGAAAAATGCTTTTTACATCTAAATACAGCTCTTGCATGTGTTGAAAGAAAAGTTACCTTGATATTTGTTGCTAAATAAAATCTTGGATCAAGTAAATTTAATTAAAAAAATTAGTTAAGGCAACAATAAACACAGGAAATATACATGAATAAAGTGTTCTAAAAGTCAGGCAACTCTTTTAAGGCTATAAATATCACCTAAGCAAGGCCACTATAATTAGCAAAGGGTGAACAAAAGAAGACATCCAGAAATAGATGGGGAGGGGGGAGGTTGGGAGGGTGAAATGTCTTCGTTAACCTTATTCAAATGTTCTTTCCATAGCATAGGAAATGGTTCCAGCTAGCTCATGAGTTCTGTTGGTATTAACTGATTTTTAAAAGGACATTTCCACGTTGTCTGTATGCCAAGGAAATTCTTTTAGTGGCATGTTTGCTGCCTACAGGAAGCATCACCCTGACTAAGTGACACTGGATGTGACGAAGAATTGTATCTTTATTCTGGTGTTACAGTCAGCACCGTCTGTCTGTTTCATCTGGATGCCTTTTGGTATTTATTGGAGAATACTTACTGCAGTCTCACAATTTGTCCTGAGTAATGAGCACACACAGTGACTGGTGGTGCTGAGTCATAATCCCTCACCACTCAAGAAGCAGCTTGCTGCAGCCCTTGTGCAACAGTTGCTTATTTAATCTGACAGCTAACCTAGCACTTCAGGGGAGGTGGAGACAGGGCTCTCCAGTCATCACTCTTCAAGGTATGGGGAGAAAACAGTAAGAGTGCCACAAACCATCCTTGTCTCCATGCTATGGCCAGAATTCCCTGTACAAGGAAATAAATGTGTGCCTACAACTGCTTAGTCTCCTAAATAGAGAGAGCTGATTGAATCAGTCTTGCATATAGTAATTTTCAGGGAAAGTCTGGTTCTGCTTAGGGTCCATTCTTGTACTGTTTATCAGAAGACTTTACTAAAGCCAATGAGAATTTTGTTCAAATAAGAAATGCGAGTTAAGACCTTGAATACAACATTTCCAGTTTCACTCACAGCATCTGCCAGTTTCCTGTTTTCTTCTGTAAAGCTGCCTGTGTCAAGTTTTTACATTTGATTTGATACATGTTATTGCTAAATGCCCTTTTTGTTATTTATGTCATCATTCTTTTCCTTTCTCTTTCTTGTGAATAGTGTTAGTAGCACGGCTACTACATAGGAGATAGTAACTACAGTTATTGGTATCTCTGGGCTTCACTAACCTATCCCACAGAGATCTTCAACAACACTCATTGTGTTTCAGTGACAACTACTTAAACTCCTTGGGAAAAAGTGGAAATCTTTGAGGAACAAGTTCAGAGTGGATGGGTCAAGACAGGCCAGTTGCCTCCTTTCCATTTTGCTACTTCTGAAGCTCAGTAAAAATCACAAACCACAAGATAGTTAATCCAAACTCTTAACTTTCCTTCAGGTAACAGCAAAAACATGCAGAGAGAGTAACAGGTGACAATTGCCCAAAGTCTCTGGTTATGCTCCCATTTGTCAGTGCAGCAGTTTTAGAGCGTTAACAACCCCATTAGAATTGCAGGAGATAGTGGGGATGTAGTAGACAGGCTGCTTGGAGGCATGAGAGTAAATTAGGGGGTTTTGCAAATCATCTCTAATGTGCACGTGGAAGCCAAAACTAATACGTAGCTCATACCCAGGTCACTGTGGTATAAAATAGGTTCGGCTTCTTTTGTAACCACTCCACAAGCACTGATGTTCCATCATGTATGGAGAGAAGAGAGGGAGACAGAAAGCAAGCTACTCACAAATACTGTTGAAGTATTGTTTCGGTTAGTACATATATAAGTACATATTCCACTAATGAAAAACAAGAACAGTCAATTTTCTGTATTTGAGGATGAGACCTGGAATCTCCCAACAGCATTTCGAGTGTTGGCCGTGTTGCTAATACTCTACCCAGACTTTCTAGTCTTTGAGAAATCCAAAGTGTGTGTAAGAAGTTGCATCAGAAAAAAAGTCTTTCAGATGCAGGACTTGGGAAACAATGGTCCTTGTTTATAATACAGTGAATAAACAACAAGAATATTAACAACAGCATCAATAATAATGACAAAGTAGAAATATACACATGGCAATTACTTTGGTTTGTTTTGGACCTGTCATTAATAAGATAGATTTTCAGTTTGCAAGCGTGGCCAAGGCCAATGCTCTCTCCTAACTAAGAATGAACTTTCAGGGGGAGTATTCCCAGTAGGAAGGGTTACACCTCAAAGTCAGTATTTACTTGGCTAATTTATTTGGTAATGTTGAAAAGCATGTATTTTTAATTTGCATGCTTCGCCTTTAAGGCATAGCCTTCTCCTCTTGACTTCAGTGGGAGCTCCACATGTTTTGCCTTTGATTCCCCTGCATGCTGGCAACTCTAATTAGTGTTAATAGGAGTTTCAGTGGAGTTTGTGTCTCTCCCCCTTTCTCTGTAAAAGAGCATAGCTTTTAGTATTTATCCCAGCATTGGCTGATGTATTTAAAACTCAGGAGTTGGAGCTTTACCAAACTGGCACATGGTGCCTATCAAGAATTGTATCTCATTTCTTCTCCAGACTGAATAACAAATGGTTTAGTAACTGAAAAAAAAAAAAAAAGACCCTGACCATTCTAATAAACTGCCCTCAATATTTAAGATTGCTTAGTTTTGTCTTTGGGTTTTTTAACAGCCATAATTTTAGCTAGTTAACGTCCATTCCCTGTAAGTTCCTAATCATAGAAACTTGGTGCAATAAATGTGAGTTAGAAAAGATCCATTCTTTCTTTGAGATAGACATTCTCTAGGGCCACATCCTGCAACCTGTACTAAACCTCAGTCTGCTCCACTTTATAGATCTTGCTTTGGATTTCAGAGATATTTTGTATAGAGACATAAGAATATACAATGAGCAAGACTGGGAGAATCTGTCCCTTTTTTTGCAGTATCACTGGTTTTATTAACAAAAGAACACTCCCATTCCCCAACACCTTGCCATCAAACTTTGCATCTTGAAACCAGATATACTCTTCCATTTTGAGATTTTAATCTCAGACTTGCAGACCCACAAGTGCTGGTAGATGCAATGAATGGGAGCCACATTTCTCCTTCATCCTAAGAACTATTGCATGCGGCTTACTTTGCTACCATAACCCTCTTCCAATATTTCAAAAGACACAGAACTTCCCAGCATGATGATAAAGTTTTCCTGTGTTCCAATAATAAAAGTTGAACGTACCAGTAATTTCCAGTTCCTCTGTGGTTGGGCAGTCTGTGAAGACTAAATCAGAAATACCCAACCTGCAATATCAGTGTGGGAGTCGGAAACAGATGTTCACCGGACAATACAATTTGTTGTCACTGTCGATACTATATGGCACTTTTCCCAACAGAAATTGTCTGTAGCTGGAAAGGAATGTAAGGAATGATTCATGCCTCAAATTATTATTATTATTATTTTAAATGTTAAATAACCCTTGTTTTGTTTTAAATGACTGAATCAGGGAGGTACAAGCACGCAAAAATATCATTAACTGCACTTGTAGCATCTGTGTAGCCTGTCAGCCAATAAATGTGAGGCTTTTTCCTCAAGACAAGACTTTATGTTATATGAAAACTAACAAGTTAAATTTTCTTCTTTAGGATCAGCTTGCTGTAATCTTTAATCTTACAAAATATTTGATGCTGAGTAGCTGTTTACACAAAAAGCATGTGGTGACAGGTAAATGGGACAAATAATGTAACATGTATTTGAGCATGTATTTATAAATATTCATATTTTATATATTCATATAATAGCATTTTATATGTATAATAACATTCTGAAGTGGTTTCTTTAGATCTTGGAAATTCTAATAGGCAATTTAGGCATTCAAAACTGATCTAACATTCAAATGAACAAAATCTTCACTCACACGTAATTGCTCCCATGTAATTGCTGACTGTTGTATCTCCGGCAGGCTTTCCTTAGAGATATTAAAAAGAGGAAAAGGTGTCTGTGATCACAGGGCCCGAACAGAAGCAAAAGGTTTTAGCACTGTAAAATCAAACAATGGTCTTATTGTTACAAATATGTTTGCTAACACTTCACAGTAGTCTTTTTGTGCTATTATCTTTGTATTTACTGTGTTTACTGCAAGAGAGTCATTTTACGTTCTACATCAGGCTTTAGTCAAGGGGAAACATGCAACAATTTTCAGCTGTGCATTTCCTTGTAACTGCTGCATTATTTGGCCAAAAATCCAATCTATAGTTCAACTTTTTTTATGCTTTTAGATGTAGTGAATTTAGATGTATTTCCATAATGGATGACTTTGGGTAAGAGGTTGAACACTGCAAAATTTTCAAAGTCAGCATGTGATTAGAAAGAATTAAACAGCTGATGAGAAAATGTTTAGCACACTTGTAAGCAACGTGCTGAACTTGTGTGTGTATGTGTCTGGATATGTGTATTTTTATACACATTCATGGGTTAAACTGAGTTTTTCATCAACTAGGTGTTGGCAAGTGCCAAAGTGATTTAGGATTCTTCTGGGGGATTTAGGCTGATCTAGCTACAGTTGTATTCCTCATTTCATCATCATGCCAGGGATACTGTGACAGTTGTGTTTTGGTTTTTTTTTTTTTAATTTATGAAATAGACAAAATTAAATGTCTATACCAGACATACCATTAGGTTACAGGGAGTGAAAGAAAATCTACGTTAGGCCTTTTTCTTTTTTCTGCACATGGCAGAAAAGTCCTGAATGCACAAAACAGATGGGAAACTAACTTATTATGTACCACATAGCTTGAAAAAAACTAATTCAAGATTTAAAAAAAAAAAACTGATTAGGCTTAATTTTAAATGGCTGTTGTTCTGTGGTAAATCTCTGTGTCAAATACAAGGTAGTGCAGATGTATGTTATCTTGGGTGCATTATGGCATTTTTTAATACCAACTCTACTCTCGTTTTAACTGTCATGACAGTTGAATCTCAATAAATGTTTTAGATGAGTTCCTATTGCAATACCAGTGATGGCACATGCTTATAACAAAGTTTAATATTACTTAGCGTTTCGAAACTTACTGGATTAAACCAGACCCATTTGCAAAAACAACTATTCCACCATTTTCAGTGATGCTGCATTTTATGTGCTAATTTTTATCTGCTGAGTGAGAGTTTGCTGTCTCTCCTTGTCAATTTAATCATCTCTTCTGAAAACACGAGGCTTGAGGAGGAGGAAAATTTTGACGTTCAGGTTACAGGAAAGCTTTCCAAAGAGACATGAGAAAAAGAGATGACTGAGATTGGCAGGAGCGTGGCCTGCCCGCGGATGAGCGGAGTGAACGGTGTTCTGCAGAGAGGAAGCCCTTGGCCACCACGTAGCACGGCTGTGTTCACCAGAGTTAGTTAGAGTGCTCTGAATCTCATCTTTTGATCTTGGGCGATATTTTTCTCTGTTATGTCACAGAGGTCACCTGGCTCATGTGTGACAAACTGCCTGCATAAGTCACAGTGCCAGTGGCAGAGATTTGTAACCATGTCCCTGGTCCATTGCCTTTGAATTATTTCGCAGGCCCTCTGCTTTACATTTACACTCTGTCGGAAGATGAACAGGGGAAGGGAGTAAAATCAAGGGCAGGGTCTCATCCTGAAGGACAAGGGGAAACAGGTGGAAGGTTAATGGCCCTGGAGCGTATCCACAAGCCTCTCAGGCTTGATATATGGGCCTCAGGCCTAAAACGGGCATTGGCTTTCAAAGATATATTATTTCATTTGAGGAGAGACATTCTGGAGTTCCTGCATTTGTCTGCTGATAGATGATCCTCTGTCCACAATTGGTTATGGCGTGTGAGTTTTCCTTGGGCCTGCTCCCGTACATAAAAATTTTGCTGAGCTCTCCAACCTTTCGCATGCCTGCGAGAATGGGCCGTGTGCGGGCCTTTTGGCAGGCGGCTGGATTTTTGTTGCTGCTATTTTCGTAGTTCCTTTTGAAGCGCCAGGCAAGTGGGGGATGAAAGGCGCTTCTGTTCATTCATACGCAGCTGGGCAGGGGCAGCCTCACGGGGACAAAAATGGGGGAGAAGAAGATGTCCGGGATCCGTTATGCATACGTCTGTCTGTGGCCCGGGCAGAAGTCGCTTCAGCTAGTCTCATATTTTATACTGGCGCATGCCTCCAGAAACATAAAAAGGGGGAAATCATTTACATGATTTTATGACCTCTCTTCTTTAATTGGTTTTTGGCTTTGTAACGGTTTTCACATATGCCCCAGGTTGTGTGAAAAACCAAAAATAGTGACTGAGGATCTTAAAATTACCTTTCCTGAGACCCTATCCAGAATAGTTACCTCAGGCACCTCATAAAAATGCGATGCAATTGCCCACGTCTTAGCAAAACACCAGAGAGCCCAGAGCCAAATCATGCTTTCACATGCATTAAAAATCTCTAACAGCCTTAATTGAGTAGGGTTAGATTCAGAGGTCTAACTGATGAGTGAGATAGGACTGCACTGCGGGCAGGGCAGAGCACTGTCAGGATCTGGCCCCTGTTCCATCTGTCATGCCCAGCTCGAGTAGGCACTGGGCATGCACGGAGGAGCCTGGTGGCAAAGGCCGCCGTTCAGAGAGGAAGCAAGTCACTTCCACTGATGTGGCATTCCCACAGCATCTTCTGTCATTGCATAACTGTTGTAAATCATGGGAAACTCAGTTTAAAGCCAAAGATTTAAAAAAAACAATTAACCCCCCTTCACATATGGTTTGATATAGCCTACATAACAGCTTCTTCAGTTGTTCTTTTGGTTTTAAAAATATACTGTGGAAACTGTTACAGGATTCCATTTCTAAGACCTATTACTCTGTGGCAGAATGATTTAAGGAAAGCGATATGTATATTTTTTACTGTATAAAGTATATTCGTTTAGATTTGTTTTAATAACAAATACTTGTTCAGTTTCTGTTGGTAGATTTGGCTTAAAAGAAATCACATTAATTATACTTCAATATGTCCCAGTTCTACCTGTTTTACTTTTTCCTATACTACTGAAAACTAAGCACAATATTTATGTTGTGAGTTTCAATGTAGTTTTTTTTTGCTCTGCTTTAGTTACATTAAAACTGCACTTATACAAATAAGTAAATTAGTAAGTTAGCATATTAAATTTAAGACTAACTCATGTCAGATGATTGAAATTGTAACTCAAATGTTATATTGGTATTGCATCAAGTAATTCGGATCTGGTTTTGCTGTTACTGAACTCAGTTACTAAACTTTCAGCACTCTAGGGTGAGCAGGATCAGGCTCATTGTGCATTTCAGTCAGTTCCTGTAGAAAACGTCCTGTTGTATTGCAATTATTCTCTCTTCCTTTAGTGTCCTGCAGAGTTTAAGTTACACAAGTGAGCTAAAGACTTGGGAAACATATTTAGTGTCTCCTGCAGCAGTAGGAAGGAAATCTGAGGACTTGTTAAAAGGAAAGATTTAGAAGCAGAAATTCTACAGAGAGAACTGAGCAGAGTGTTAGCAGGCAGGAGGATCTGCTTTTCCACTTGTTGCTTTGATAACGGATAAAAGGCTGTCAGAAACTGCAGGCTACCAGCTGGGAGCAGATAGAGTAATCCCAGCAGAGGACTGGCCCCAAACTACACAGGAATTCTTTTAAATCTTTGAGACCATAGGAAAGTTGTTTTTCTCCTACCATCATCATCATTATTTATGATGATGCTTTCCCCTCTAGTTTAACATGTTGGTCTAGTAAATCTACTTTACAATACTTTTCTGTTTGAAATATAAGCAAATATCATGCAGACAAAGATATTTCAGTTATTTCATTCAACTGTCTGGATTCCCAAAATAAATTCCTGAGAACTGGATCAGGCATAAAATACTGCTGCTGTAAGTAATTTGATTGTAAAGGTATATTGTGCCCGACGTCAGATAATCATAGGAACCATTTGTAATGTATGTCCTCCTTGTAACCAATACGCTCGATAAATGAAATCTAGAGGATGTGTTACTTGTAAGAGAATAGCAACAGAATGTCATTTGATAGAAAAGGAGCCGAAGTGACCCCTGCGTGGTACAAACACTTGCAAACACAATGACAGACAGAGCCCAGCGAACCCATGCACGCCCAGCTGTACTGGTGTGCCTTATGCCACTGGGGTCATGTTACCAGCATGCTGAGACACATGCAGGATTGGGCCCGTAGCATTTGTTAGCGTTAGTGTACAGATGTGCTGTACAACGCTCTGTGTTGGTTCAACCTGCCTTATTGCAGAGAAAGGAAAAAAAAATGAAGTACTTCAAGCTCTGATTGTCATTCTATACCGTTCATTTTAATGATATATTCAGGGGCCTAGCTTACTTTGTATTCTTATGTGTAATTACCCATATAAAAAACCACCACTCATTAGTGTTCTGTTCCACTGACTTAATTATACCCCTTAATTAAATCTTGACTAACTGGGGGTCACTGTAGTGTCAGTGGGATTTGTCACTGTTTGTCAGCAGGTGTCTGGTCACATCTATTTCTGGTTTCCCTGTTGCTGTATTCTGTTTAAGAGCACTGTCTTTTCTGAATGCAAAGGACGATTATGCATTACCTTACTGTGTTTTGTGCCTCTCAAATTAAATGAAATACCAGTGAATCTGTTCTGCAATACTAGCAGCACTCTCCCAATCATTGCATATAGGAGGTGGGGAATGAAGCAAATATAAACCTTTTCAAAACACAGTTACCTCGCTTCTGTTCCTTTTCCAAGGCTGGTTCTTCCTGTACTCAAAAGCCACGGTCTCATTAATTTATCAAATAATCTTGTGTTCAACAGGCGTAAAAATATATGGCAAGTATCAGTCCAGGGATACTTCTCCTTCCCCTTACCTCCTAAACATGAAATGAATTTGAAACATGACCAGCGAGAACGAGCTAAATCAATATTACATGCATAACAAATACACAACACGGCATGTACTCAGTCAGAAGACCAAGGCTCCAATTCTATGTGCCCTGAATAATTCAGTGGGAGTTCTGCATATGCAATAAGTGCATAATAGTGCCATTTCTGCCTATTTCAAATTTGCATGTTGTGGGTTTGTTATTTTAGGAAGTTACTTAAGGGAAAATATAATTCCCATGTTTACACATATAATAGGCACCTAATGCTCATCTGAATAATTGATTAGTCAAGTCAGGCTTTCATAATTAGCTATTGGCTTTCCAGTATAAGTCCACAAAACACCTGTCAATCTACAGACATTTTTAATTTGTTAATATAAATGTTATCAAAAGACCTGCAGTAGTAATCTAGAAAGCATTTGGGTTTTTTTTATCCTGTCAAGGCTGAGGAAGCATTTCCATTCTAGGAATGTATTTTCAATCCATTGTAATTATCCCAGAAGATGATCTCTTTTTTTGTTCTGAAAGTTTTTATGAACGTTCTCTGCCTGTAAGTGCTCGCTCACAGTAAAAACTAGAAAGAGAGTTTTAAAAACAAGTATCCAGCCAGCTCTTGCTGCATTATGCAGAAGCTAGTAACATGTTACATTGATTATAAAATGATGTGTATCACTTATTTGTACCTAGATACCTAACAACCATCTAAACAAGATGCCACTAGCAGATATCTCTAATGCAGCCATAGATTCTGGGTCCAGACAGATGCATCTGTTGATAGCACCTGTGTGACAGTGATCTTGTAGTTATGAATTTTGGAGCTACGTGGTAAACTACAGAATTATAAGAGAAATTGTATTTATCAGGAAATTCATAGCCTCATTGAACTCTATCAGTAATCCATTTATGCTTCCTCGTATTACTGATCAGATCACTTTTCAAGAACTTGTTGTTAAAGGGAAAAAAAACATCTTTACTCCAGAAACTCTGCCTTTTGAGCCCATGATATGAAGTTCTTAAAACATTTGATTGTGAAATCCAGAATGAAAATTGTTCAGTTCTTCATAGAAGTAAATTAAAGATCAAGCATCTGATAAAACAATAAGACTAGAAATTCTGTGGTTTATTTTATCGGGAAACAAACTTCTCATTTCCATTGGGAGGCAGCATTCACTTCTAGCACTTATGAGCTGCTGAATTTTAAAATATTGTTATTATTTACAGAAAAGTTATTTTAGGTTGGCAGATGCTATAAGTTTAATTTCCCATGCCCCTGTTTGAAGAATCACCTTTGTTTTAGTGAAAATATATAAGCATCTGCTTCCCATCAGTGAGATCAGGACAAATGCTTCAATAAACGTGTGAAGTGCTTTCCTGAAACAAAGTCCTTCTGAGGATTGTACTATTGGACATGAATTAAGTTCCTTGCTGTATAAGTGGAAAGATACAAATATATCAGAATTCTAAAACCCTTTTAAATCTAAACCCCTTCTATTATACAATAGCTTTTAAGTTTGGAAATAACATGATGTAAAATCCACATCATAGAGGTAGAAAAAACGTATGCCCATTTTAGTGGTGTGATTTATTTAATTGTGGTCCACTGCTGTGGATTATGTGGTGTCCCAACATTCACGGAAGTGCTTGAGCAATACTACAGCATCTTGTGTACCATACATATGCATTTTTTACCCATATACCTACTACTTGGAGACAGGATAAATTTTAGGACCCTGCTCTTTAAAAGAAGTTTGATAACATACTTCCCATTGAAAAATGGAAAGACTTTTCTAAGGGTGTCATTGTAAGGTCCCTCCTCTACAATACACATCCCTTGTACTAATATAATATTTCAATATCTAATTTTATATCTATTGCAAAATAATAGAAAATTAAATGCTATATTGCGAAGAACACATCTGTGTAGGATTGAGAGCCAAGTTTGCAACTGCTATTTATTTTCCAGATAACATTTTGTGCAGTATTCAAATGTCAATCAGTGTTATACTAATACAAGGATTTTCTATTGGGATATTTTTAAGCATAGTAGTTTCTACCTGGAAAGTATTAATTTAAGTCAGTGGGCTAATTAAGGATTTGAGCTGTGCAAGCATTGAAACATCTACATTCTATTAACGTCCAAAGTTCTCACTAGTTCCCCTGTTTATTAAACTAAGAGTTCCGAAACATTTCCCAGTGGTATGTAGACTTTGAAAAAGCATTGTTTTCAAGAAGTGTTTTACAACTGGAAAGAGATGTGTCTGCCAAAGAGATTCATACTTTCATGTTTAGATAGGTGATTTGATCAAAAGGTAGAAGAGTAATCAAATATATAAACAATGAATTAAAACTCCGAGTAGGATTACTAAATCTGTTTTTTCTAGGTTACAGCTAAATGAGAGCCATTATATGGGCTTACAGATAAACTCACAAAGCTCTTATCTGTATAAACCTGATAGATCTGCCATTATTTTTAGTGACTAAAAGAAGTTATATCATTCTGTTTCATTAAAAATGCATTAACCCTTTTTTAGTAACCTTCTTCTAATTCATTGATTCAATTATACAATGAACAATAAAATGTTTGGTATAATAAAAATACAGCATTAAAAATGTGTTACATACATAAATGTTTAATTGCTATGAGGTTATTCTGGGTTTTTTAAAAAATTATCAATATTACTATCATGCTCTGAGACAATATAGCATACAATTTTTTCCAGCATCTCTGAAACTATGTGTCAAAAAGATTAGTCTTTAAAATGAGAGGCGTGAAATGGTCACTTACAGTATTAATTACAATCACTTTGTGTACAGACTTCCTGTAAAGTTGGTGACACTTACCCTAGCATAGGTTGATTAAGGGACAGGAAAGTGTTATAGGATGTGTGCATGTATTGCTCCTAAATATCGCAAAGCTAGGCTCCTCTGATCAGATCAATTTTCCCCAAAGTCATTGGCCTTGGACCCAAAAGAACACAGACTAAGACACTCAGGGCTGGACCTGGAGTTGATTCAAGTGTTGGTAACATTTTGCTTGGCAGGACAGTGTTTTGAGCAGCTTTCACAGCAGCGGCCGCTGCTGCGATCCCACTTAGTCCAGTTAAATAATTCAGCCCAGCAGCACTCCAGCGTAGCTCTCGATCTGCTCATTCACATAAACCGATTGGAGCAGTTCACGCAAGACTTTAACTGATTTTGGCATAGCTAGTACTTTGTATTGGTTTGTATTTCATTTCTTTTATTAAATTTCATGGCAGGAGAGCAAAATATCACTGGTTGTGTCTCCCGTGTTATCCAAAATGCCGACAGCCAGGCCTGGCCGGGCAAGTGTCTGTGTGAGACAGCCACTCGTGCCAGTGGCTGAGAAAAGCTGCCGTGATTTCTGCAAGTGTTTCAAGACTGGAGGAGAAGAAAGCTCTTCATATTTTCATTAGTCATCCCCTTTACAGGTTTACTTTTAATTCTTTCAGCAAAGTAGATTATTAAAAGCAATGACCTGAGGTCTTCATTCAGATATCAGACTTGCAATCCTGCATAATGTGTGCTGCAGGGCAGGGGTCACACTGACGAGTCTGTTAATGTAGTCACTCTGGGATAAGATCAATCTCCATACTTCACCATATTGATCTAATAGCTCATTGGTACTTCCCTCTTTGAATTGATTAGCTCATGTGTGAAAAGAGATTGATGGATTTCTGACCCTGAGGAGTCTGTCAGGGGCACACCCATGGCAGGGGAAGTGGATGTTTTCGCTGCTTCATTTGGGTGGCTCATTATGTGGATGCCTCACGGGGAATAAGGGTCATAACATTGTTTTATGAATTATTTACAACAAAATATCAGGGTTTTGTTTCGTTTGAGGCTCTACCTGTACTGAATCCATTCTAAACAAAGCACAGAGTACTGCACACAAATGGTCAAATGTACCAAATATTTGCGTAAAGGAAACCATCACATGTGAGTGACCTTAAAAAGCAATTTTACTAATATAAGGTAATCATAATAGATATGAGGGTAGGAAGAAACTTCATGGGTCATGTAGTCCATTCCCCTCACGCAATGACAGAATATTGATGATATCTAGAAATGAATTACATTTTAATTGCGCATTCTGGATAAGTACTCACAGTGAATCTAGTTCAGACATCTTAGGGAACTTCAAATGCACGTTGCCCTGTAGAAAGAGGCAATTTGCATGCAACATGTGAGCTAAAAAACAAACTGCACGTTTCTCAGTTGTTAAAAGTAACCTAAAAAAAAAACAGATTCAACTCCATTTATCAAATGGTCGTATATTTGCAAAATGCATATATTTGACAAAGTAGAATGGATTTTGGTGCTGTGTGTGCTCATGCAAGAGGAAATATAAAAGGTGCTGTCGCCAGAAGCTGAATTTAGAAGTTGGCTTATGTTAGGTTGTACTTAAAAAATGTGTGCATTATGAGAGCCTTCCCAACTATAAAGCGATAAAATTGAGGACTGGCTCCTTGAACTCTCCTGTTGAATCTCAGGAGTTTTTGTATTTGTGTCTGCATTTGAATTCCAGAATCAGTCTCAAAGACATTTAGAATGAAATAATTTCTTATATACTGTCCAAGCTCAGGATACTGTACAACACCATACCTAGGATGGTGTTACATAGGATGTCAGGTTATATAGTCGTGCCACCATAGAAAAAATACCGAGCAAAATAGTCTCATGGTGTTCTTAAGCTGATGCTTATATTTATGTAAGGAGACAGTATGCTTCACTAACAGCTTGTTGTACTATTTAACTGGACATTTTGGGTTTATTTGGGGGCTGGCAGTTTAAATTGAAAGATAGATAATTTTATTTACAGACAAGTGTCCACATATGCTCCAGGCTGTCAAGGCAACCCTTTTCTGCTATTAGATTTATGGTAACATAAATGTGTTCTGCATAAAAACATAGTAATAGGCAGTCCCTTCCCTAAAGATCTTATATTCTAAAAGAAACAGTCCCTCAGGCAAAGTAGTTAAAAAAAAGAAGAGAGACAAAGAGAGAACTCAATCCATTACCTATCAGAAAATTCTGCTGAATATTTGTACAATCATTGATACTTCTGAATTAGTCAGGCTGTTTTATGTACCAGTGTAGACTTATGTAGCCATATTAAAAGAAGTTCTAATGCACCTCAGAAAAACTCATTAGAGGCAGAGCTGTGATGCACTTTCCTTTAAAGTCTGGGATTAATCATCGAATCTTACCTTTTGACATCAAAGGAATATTTTAGTCATGGGAAATCTTAAAAAATAAAACTCATATTAAACTTACAAACCAAAGTACCTGATACTCACACCTGGATTAGTAGTAGATTGCAAGACACTGGAACACAAGCTATGCAATAAATGTTTTTTTTGATGAAAATGCCCCTGCTTTATTATAAGCTCTTGCCCATTGTCCAATTGCTGGTCTGATTAAAACTCAGCTCCCACAGTCGCAGTGTGTGGCAGAACGGGAAGTAATCAGAGCAGCCTGATTTTGTTGCTGCTGTCATTCAGAAACGAGCTAAGAAAAACCTAATAAATTAGATGGCACAGACTGTCTCCCTTTCTCCTAAACTCACAGCTGACCTCCACACATGTGGGACGCTGGCTGAGCCGTGCCCCAGTCCAGTCCTTTCTACCTGTAAGGTTCCTGCTCATTCTGTGTTTTATACTACAAAAGTTCCTCTCACCAACAGCAGCCCAAATAAAAACATTTGCTTCAAGGATATTTTTAAACATTAATGTGAATCCTAACTGCAGTGCTAATGTCTGTATGGGACCTGGGCAGAGTTGTGACAATCTTATTTTAATGATCCTTCAGAGATTTCCAAATTAGAATTCAGGAAACAGGAAGTGGGAATAAATGAAACAAAGCCAAATGAAAGGATAAATGGAAAAAACATTTAATATACACTTGCCTATTCCTTCAACATTCATTCAACCAACACTTCCTGTGATTTTTAGTAGCATGAGTCTGTCTACCCTTTTACACTTTGTTGGGAAAGGAGCTAATTTTTGTGAAGCTGGTAGTAGCTGCATGCCGAGAGCGTCCTGCAGTGTTTAAGATGTAAAGAGAAGTGCTAAGTCTTTTGGCTCATTCCTATGTACAGTAGCTCATTGCATCGTGCATTACTGGTTCTCACTACTTCTCCATAACCTTCTTGTATGACTTCAGCTTCCTTTGGTGTTTTTAACTTTTTCTATCAAGTCAAATATATACTGCTTTAATATATGACAACTCCCATTCATAATTTTCTTTCACTTTCTCCCTTATCATTGAGTCTTCTTTCTTATTTAATCCCTGCCCCAGTGACTTATTGTTACTGCTGCAGCCCTTGGGATGTAAGACAACCTTTCTGTATTTTTTCTTCATCAGTATACCATTTCCTTTCACATTCTGACTGAAGATACTCTTTCTCATGATTTCTGACTGCTTTTGCTGTGGCTTTTTTTTCTTTTCTCTTCTATTACAAAACAGAGGAAAACACAGTGGAATACATTTGTATGGCACGTGCAGCGTTTTACAATAACATCAGTCTCCATTGCCAAAGGTCTATTACAGGTGACTTTCTGTCCTGTTTAGCATGCTAGAGCTCCCAATCTTGAGTCTTCACATCTACATGTTTCAGTAATTCAGATACAAGCAGAAGGAAATACCTGCCCTTACACGGTTGGGTGTTTGTCAAAAGTCTTAAGAGGACTATGAAAAGTAAAATATAAGCCAATAGTTTTTAATTCCTGAAGAAGATTGCAATGCTGTGCAATCAAAACGTAAAGAACAATTAAAATACAAAACCATTGCTTTGATTGTAACTAGAAGGAATATCCCATATAGTGGATTTTTCATGAGGCTTATTAGTGTCCAACCCTGGGTATCAGTATTGCTTGCCTGGAAAATTATTCTCCTGTCATTTACACTGCTGCAATATTAAAGTAACTCCTTTTTAGTTGTGCCATCAGAAGATTATTTGCATACTGCCATCGGTATAACTGTGAATCCTGTCCCACGCTGTGTACACAAACTAACCTTTGTAGGTGTCACCTGTTAAAAGAGTAAAGTTTCTTATAGCTTGCTCTTTTCCCATACTCCACACCCCTTTGAATAGCTCTACTGGAAACAAACGTAAACCCTATTAAACAGAAAACTAACCACATAGTGTAATTTAAACAACAACCAACTGAAGTAACTCTTGTGTTGATGCGTGCAAAAAACAGTGTTCTGGGGCATGCAGCACTTGAAAGAACAGGACTCTAAGTGTGTTGGGAGACTACTCTGCCTGCCTGTTCCCATAGTAAAGAGCTTTACCGAAATTAGCAAGTTTCTTCTGTCACGAGCTAAAAATATTTTCCATATTATATTTAGTTGATTGAGTTTTAATGGAAAATTTATTTTGTGGGAAATAAATTTTGTTCTTACTAGGATTTTGTCTTCAATATTAACAGTGCACCCCTGGGTGTGGTACTGATTTCTGTCAAAATGGGATGTTGCTGTTTTCTAAGAAATTGTACAAATGAAAACTAATGTAGGAGGTAAAGTTTCTCTGTAGACTCTTAGAAAGAGCATCGGCTGGAAAAATGAGTTAGCTGTAAGAAAAATGAAATCAGAATTTATCCAGTAAATCACTAAAGAGGGAAGGATCATTACATATTAGAAATGCTTTCAGATAATACTAAAATCTGTGTGACTTGGAGAAGACGCCAGTGAATTTAATTGAAGGCTGCTGGATGAGGGAGTGGAACTGCTAATTCAATATACTGAAAATATATTCATCAGTAGTACCGTAAAATTTACTAGGTTCAGTCTTGTTTTCTGATTCCCCAGAGGATATCACTGTACATGCTAAAAAAGCAGATCAGATCTGCAAGGCTAATGATGATTTTGTCCTAATTTGAAGTCTAATTCGAGCCTAACTTGGAATTTGTTTGTGTGAAAGTCAAAAGACACCAGTTAAGTGTTAAGAATATGGCCCAGTGCATTTTTGTAGTTAGTTTGTTGACATCAGAAAAAAAAAAACAAAACAAGTGGTTTCCAGAGTAATTCAAGGGAAGAAAACACCTTTAGTATGAAAATTGCTGCAGAAACCAGCATTATCTGAGGGGTTTTAAAATTCTGGATCTAAATATGCATAAACTTATGCTGTGCTAACATCAGTAGAGACACTCATATGAGTAGGATTTTGAGGGTCAGTTCTATGGGCCCAGTCCTGAAGAAAGCACCTCCTTCTTCACACTTTGAAACAGATACTGAGAAGAATAAGTAATTTTCATCTTTCCTTATCTTTGTGTTCACTTTGACAGGGCTGAAACACTGCATTGTAAGCAAAATTTTCAGTTAGAACTAAAAAGAAATCCTTTTCTTATTTTCAGTTTTTTAGAAAAAAAACACCCAAAAAAGAACCTAAGAAAAACACATTTATAATTCATCAGAAATAATGCTGACTGTGAAATACTAAGTCGTTTTAATGCAGTTAGCAGGAAAAAGAGAAATAATTGAAGTGTTCCGTGTTGCACTTGACACACTGTATTTTATATATATATATATATATATATATGTACACACACGAAGTTTATTGTAACAGGCATTTCATTCAATGTTTGAGGAACTGAGATTTGTTTTTTACCTTGTCCTTGATAGAGGAGAATACTCTCTAAGTGGAGTCCAACAATCCATAAATAAGAGGTCTCATTCTTTGGTAGGATCACCATGTGCTGCTTGCCCCGCAGCAGCCTGAGGCCCATACACTCCACGCACCTTGTTTTATATTCCTGCAAGAAAACAGAATGAGTGTGAATGGATGGTCAAGGCTGCTTTTAGTTAAAGTATTATGTATGACTCGATAGAAGATGAGCACCAAAACTGGGAAATGGCTGGTCCCTGCTGCTTTGATCCCCTCTGTCACAGGATTCATATATGTAGCTGTCCAGGGACAGCTGTTGCAAAGCCATCTCTCTCCCCGTGTGCATTTGCTAAACTGTAAACATCACACACCTTTCAGAGCATGGGCACCACATATTCATGGCTTCACATTTTGAAAGGGTTGACTGATGGATTCAAAAGTTATTGAAGAAATGTATACACACATACACAGAGGCACACACCGAGCATAATTGCACCTTTATAACAGCCTCTTTACATGTTGTAAAAAAGCACAGAAAGGCACACACTGAGGTATTGCTGTATTTCATTTCATTTTTCAATCACAAACAAATGAAAAATGCTACCAAACTTGGGCAGATTTTATGCTCATTTCACATTAGAGGTAGATGGCAACAGGAAGGTCATCTAACCCAACGTGGGCTTGTAAAGATCACTCCCTGCCTTTGCCTACCAATTTTATATAACACACAGGTTTCTATAGAAGATCTGGAACAATCATAGTTCATATTAAGTAATTTTATTTCTTGAACTTTGTAGCATTTTATTACTGAGGTTATAGGTAGTAATCAGATTTTATTAGGGTATTCATTGATTCAGAAAGCTATGTGCATTTACTTTTCAAACCACACTGTCTGTTACGTACTGCTTTTGGATAGCAATCTTGCAGAGAAGGTTTCCCACTGTTAACAGCAACCCATCTGGAGACTCCAAATCCTTCTCTACCTATGTAACGATTTGGAAACCGTGCATGCATTCAGGAGTAAAAATTAACCTCTGGAGTGCACTTGTCTTATAAAACTTTGATTTGGGGTGATTTGCTTCACTATAGCATAAGAAAATGGAGCAACAACTCAAGCTGTATGTCTGCAATGACTTGTGAGTGATCTCCTAACTACATTTGAAAGAAAGTTCAACCATCCCTTGAACCTGTATGCTTCAGGCTGAACAATTCAGACAGATGTTTAATCACTTCATATTCACTAGGAAATGGCTATTCAATGGCCGTGGCATTTAAAAGTGGCACTATCAGATGAATGCTTCATGTTATTTCTGTATTGATATTCCCTTTAGAAGCATAAGTAAAAACAATTCATCTGAATCCAACATGGTTTTATCACATAAATTTCAATCATTTATTTTTTTAAAAATCATTAGATACCCTTTTAAATTTTTAGTAGCAGAAAAGCCCAAAGATATAGTGCAAGTTGATGCAGATGAAAAGAGATGGAAAAATCTTCTCCAACTTTTTGGAGAGGGAGATGTAGAATGGGTAAATGGTGATGACTGCATTGTTTAACTGAATCTGCAGCAATAATTATATTGAAAATATTTAACTTAGAGCAACACACCAAAAAACTGGCCCCGAAACTTTTAACAGGTATTCATCAAATGTCAGGCTAAAAAACACCTCTTCAGAAGAAAAATCATAATAAATCTGCAGTTTTTGGTTACAGTAAGCTAAATATTGTGAAACGCTTTCCTAAAAGAAAGACATAGTGTGGTTTTGATAAGATTGAGGTGCATTTCAGCAAAGCATACACATTATTCTTCATTTTACTGTTTGGCAATTTCAATGTTCTTCCTCAGAGAAAACAAAAGTTTCTAATGATTAACGTTCTGTGCTGTGGGAAGCACACACTCCACAACAATACTACTCTTGTGTCGCACTGGCCTTCCCCATCTATAACATCACTACAAATAGTTTTTCAGATGAGTAAGCAGCATTTCTGAGATAAGTCCTTCCTTTAACCACAATTGATAATGCGTGATTGTGTATTGCAATGTCAACAAAGGCCTCAAGGAGCCTAACAAACTTCCACCAAGTCCCAACCTCAAAAGCTCAGGGCCCAGCTGAGTGGGAGTGCAGGGTTTAGCAGACAAAAGTAGTAATTCTCTCCTGTGGTGGGGGAGAGAGAGCATGCCACAGGTTTCTTTCACAGAGATCACAATATGTTGTCAGCATGTTACTTGACACTGTTGTCAGTTAATACTGATACTGTGCACATTTATACCATGAGGTCATGAGGTCACTGAAGATACATGTCCAGATCAACACAGGAAAAAACAGATCTTAAAAGGTATGAGAACATAGTGCTTTGCATTCTGCCATCCACCTGTACCCAGAACACTTGGCAGTGAATACTGCAGAGGCCAACTGACTGTGGAGTATCTCATCCACTGTCCCCCACTTGCTCACCCAGCAGCATTCCAGGTGCTGGAAGACCATTTTTGCATGATGCATTATGCTCTTACATTGGTTTATTCTGGCTAGGTTGGCTGTCAGTAGGCAGCACAGTGGGATGAAGCTGGGTGGCTGGAGCAATGACCATTTGTTTTCCAGCTTATGATTTGAGGAATACGTTACAAGTAGTCCAACAGCATGAGGTAGAAGGTTTTGGATGACTCTCAATTCTGACAGGATTCCTTTTCCTCACTGTAAGCACAGGTAAAGAGGATTTTGATATAGGAAGTAGGATTTCCCTATTGCCATGTATTAATGCTAACAGACAGTTATCCCTTGCACCACCTCTATGCTCCTGTTTGAGAGAGCAGAAAATGCACAGGCACACTTTCACCTCTGGGACTTCTCTTGCCTGTGCTTGTGACAACCACCATCCTCTGCATCTATGAAGAACTGGCTTCTCCGCTGCTCTAGCAGCATCATGTACTGTCACACAAATCCTTTAAGTCTGCATGTCATCCAGTCTTATTATCCTCACCTTCAAGGTTTTACCTGACATCCAACCTCCTTTAAGTCTTCTGTCACTGCACTTGCACTGCCTCCATTCTCCTCCTTTAAAGCCTCCTCCTAAGCAGTCTCTTTGCTTCCCTTGTCACTTAGCAGCAGTTTTACAGGTGTGATGTTTTACTCCTTTCGTATCTGCAACATTATTACTCTTTCCTGCCACCCTTCATGCTGGAAATGGTCTCCTATTTCTTTTGAGTCACATGCCCCTTCTTAGCTTCCTCCACATCTTTCTTAAAAGCCATTTCTTCAGCAACAATTTCCAGTTATGCTATTCCTACTGGCACGTCTTCAGTGAATGTCACTGGCCAGAGAGGACCTAAATTTAACCATCTGGGCACACTATTCACTAATGCTTTTGCTCGAGGCTAGATAGCTGTCAAAAGGGTATCTTGTTTGACAACTTGCTTAGGTAAGGCATGTGTTACTTTATCCTTGTGTCAATATTCTGTTCTGGCAGGGAGCAGCTGCAAATCTGGGGAGTGTACTTTGAGCAGCCTGTTATTGGCTGTATGATGTTCAATTTTTATTTATAAGCATTCCCAGTAGTTGAGACAAGGGGCAATTTTTCCTTAGTTTTATTAAAACATTGATAGTTCTATTAAAGATCTCTACAAACTGAAAAAGCTCAGTTTAGCTACTAATACAAGTTTATGAGCTTGTATCTAATTCAATGTACACCACAATTAAAACTTACGCTGATTGTAGGGAGGTCCCAGACTGGAGCCAAGTTATCTTGGTGAAGGAATCTTTTCTCCTGCTCATCCTCTTAATGGCAGACTAGCATGAATTGGCTTTGAACTCAGAAGACTTAAGTCCACAAGGTGCTTTTTCTGCAGAGGACCTTCCTCTTCAGCATTCACTTTCCACTTTGGCCACCAAACTTAAGCCTATTTGCCCTCAAGAACAGTTTAAGGCACTTGTTTTGGTGAAAGGCTGATTTTTTTCATTTTACTAGATAATATGCTTCTGCAATTCATTTGTTGACATGCAACTGACACACAAAGTTGATTGTGTTATGGCTATAGGTACACACACTGTAAAGCTACCAGCTCATTTTAACACAAGAAGCAATGTATTACTGTGTTTGTTGAACACGACCTATGCTGTTTACTATATTTCATTTCATGTGTATGAGCAGAGATGTGTTTTTCCTCATCTCATGTCTTTCAGGAGGCTGGAATGTGTCACTTGCCCTACATTTTGTTACTCTGTGACCCTCTTTAAGTCATTTCAGTTTCTTCTTAGTGCAAACTAGGAAACATTCTGCCATCTCCCCAGCTTTCTTAAAATGACAAGTGCAGCTGGATCTAATAGTCTTCTGAAGGCAATACTTTGTTTCAGATGTGTAGTGTGCTGCTTGTGCTATCCATTTGACAGGCTTTCACTGGTTAGATTACAGTAAATGCAGAGGAGCAGCTTTTGTGAACCACCAGCAGATGCTTGCTGTTGCTAGTTTTAGGAGTCTTGTGGAACAGCAGGAACAGACTTTGTGCAAAACATTCTTCTTTTCTGTGATTTTGTCATCTCACACTGTTCTCACAGCACTGGCTTGGTAATGATACAATAAAGCTTGGGAGGTAAGCTTTGATTGCAGACTAGCTGCAGTTGGAGCCCTCAGAAAGCCAGATCTCTAAACTATAGTTTGTTTTCAAAAGCCTGTGGCTGAGACAGATGGGTTATCTGGAAACATGTCATTTATGATATAATCAAATGCTTGACCTCTTATTCAGGTATTAGTTGTTATGACATGGATGCTGAACGTTTCGACTGCCTCACAGTTTGTTTCATTCAGCTGTAAGCTGCCATAGCTTCGTGTGAAATGCTAATTGTGGATGAAATTATCATGTTAGCTTGATTGATTTGATTTTTTGTAACACTGTTGTCTTGCGTACAGCCCTTTCTTGTCCTACCAGTCACACCTGAAGCTGTTCAGCTTCTTATGAAGACATTTTCTTCTCTTTTCATGGTACCAGAACCATTTTTATAGGGAGTGTTTACCTCTTTCTTCACTTTTTTTCTTTGCAAGGGACCTATCTCTGGCCTGAGCTTGTTGTAGCAACAAATGCTCTTGAATCTGCTAACACCTTACTATTTCCAGAAGCTGAGGTTTAAGGATGGGAGTAGAGGAAAGTTCACCTCAGCATTATTTCTGCTATCCTTGTTTTGGGTAAAAAAAAATAAATCCCATTTCTGTGAGCATTTTGTAAATACACTATTATTATTGCTTTGCACAACAATGCCATACTTCTCCTTTCCTAGAGTGCAATTGGCAGTAAACTTTTCATGCATTTTACAGCTAGGGGTTCAGCAGTGCCCTATTTACTCAATTGAGAATGGCAATTTTGTGGATGGATAATTTTTGATGGCATTTCTGTTCTCATGACATTAACCAGACTCTTGAAGAAGGACTGACTCCGTAGTGTGATGTAAGAGTTGCTCCCAAAGTGATGCCACCAATGTTCATGTTTGTTTTACAGGTTGATGACCAAATGAAGTTGCTTCAGAACTGCTGGAGTGAACTCTTAATTCTAGATCACATTTACCGGCAAGTGGTACACGGGAAAGAAGGCTCCATCCTTCTGGTTACCGGGCAACAAGTGAGTATGTGGCCTCAGAAAAGTATTGATGGCTTTTTAATAATCATTTTCAAAATAGCAGAAATTTAACTAGGTCAGAAGCACTCCTGTGTTCTCAGAGATTCTCCACAAATAATGTAGATAAAATGACTTGTGCACTCTGTTCCTAGTCTGCTGATGACAGTTAAACTGATAAAAGCAGATATAATCATAAGCACTTTGCTTTTCAAATATAGTTGTATACTTCAGTGATTGAAAAATAGCAGATGAGAAGTGTTTCTCGAGAAGTTGTATTTCCTTGGAGCTAAAATGGTTTCTGACAGCAACAACAACACTCACAGACCTGATGCTTTAGGTCTAAGCAATTATAGCTTATTTTCCCTTCTGAATTGTGATTTACTCAAAAGAATCACTAGCTGGGTCAGAAACCTAGAGAACCTGCAGCTACTACCTCAGAAATAACTTGCTTTTAGAGAAGTATGCACACGTGTGAGAAACTGGATGACTGAGACATCCAGTCCCAGGAAAAGTATTCAGTCTGTAGGCCATAAATGCAGATACTGTGTCAGGAACTGTCTCAGAGCAGGCACTTCGAGGTTTCTGCACAGCTTTCTGAGCTTTCACTTTCTTCAGGTGTCAGATGCAGAGATCTCCCAAAATGCAAGAGCAATAATGTAGCAAATATTAGGAAATCTGTGAGAAAAACCTACAGGAAACAGAAAGCTTTGTCTTCCTTGTACTTTCAAAACCACAAAGAACTTTACAGTAAAATAAGAACCTTATTCCTCAGACTCCCAATATGCCTTTAGCAGAAAAAGAAAAAAATCTCAGAATAAGAGAGAAGCAAAAATGCCTGGACATTATGCTCCTGATTCAAAGCGAAGACAAACGATAACCCATTGGTATTTAAATAGCTGCAAACTGAACTGCCTCAATTTATACACACATGGGAAAGAGTTCCTTTTGTTTTGTAAGGTACACCATTTGTGTCTGTATGACCACAACATTATAGCTTTAGCTATCATTTAAAAATTGCAAGAACCAGAAGGAGAAATAACTGTTTGCGTTCATGACTAAAAGGTGTACAGTAGAAAGGAAAAAGGACAGGCTTGTCCAAGAAAAGAAGTGGGAAAATTCAAATTCTAGCTGTGGAACTGACTCCTGCACCTTCGTTAAAGGTCTATTTGAGATCAAGCCATTTATGAATTGAACATCAATTATATGAGCAAAAATCAGTTGCATTACTCTTGATTTATATTGGTGTTATTGAGAAAATGACTGATCCCTTTTCCATTGCATCATCTGCAAAACATGGACAATTATTTTATTTACCACACAGGGAGATTGCTCATTCCTTTCTTTACAGAGCTATAAGTACATTGACAGTTTTCTGTTCCTGAGAGAACTGCTAAATTAGTGCCTCATTTGTTATGTGATTAGCTGTTTTTTAAAGGTACTAAGTGCCAAAGTCCCACTGAAATCATTAGAGACATCTAAATACCTTTAAATTCTAGCCATTGTCCCCATTTTTCCACAGTAATAATTCTAACCTCGTTAGCCACTTTTCTCTTTTCTTGAAAAAAAAAACAACCCAGCTGTACATGATCTCAAGGCAAAGCAGAGCATTTCATCACTGTTGGACAACAGGTTGCAGGATGCTTATTAAATGTACTGCTTGCAAATCAGTTGTCTATTTCCAGGCAGAATTATAGTCTCTAACTAAATTAAAGCCTGGCTAAATTGGACTGATCGCACCCATTCCTGCCCCAGGTTTGTCAAGTAGGTTTAATACATCCTCACTTCAACCCAATTTTGCTTTGCTGTGTTGTTTGTCATTCTGAAGTCAGAGCAGTCATCCCCAGCATCTCCCATCATCTTCTGCATTTTCCTCTTCCCATTTTGGCTGCTTGGAGGGCAAGTAGCCATATTATGAGAACAGCGAACAATAACTAGAGTCAGTCCATTTGCTTATGGATGGATCACCAAAGCCATAAATCTTAAAATCACAGAATAATCCAGGCTGGTAAGTATTTTAGGGAATTTCTAACCACCCTGCTCAAACCAGGTTTTCTCAGCAATTTGGTTGGGCTTGGAAAATCCCCAAGGATGGAAACTGCACAAGCTCCCTGTGCAGCCAGCACCTGTGCCTGACCATCTTCATGAGGAGAAAGTTTAGTTGTAGTTCTGGTCTAAATCTGGGGTTTTTTTTTTCAACTACTACCCAACGCTGGTCATTCTCCTTCACTTTTGCCCATGTTGCAAGCACAGAGCTTGGGAGACGTTGTGAGAAAGACTGAGGCTAAGTTGTACTGAGTACCTCAGCCTGGTTTGTGTTTGCTGTCACTGTCACCAGTTAAATCAAGCAGCAGTCTCACATTTTCTTTCTGATGAAAGCTCCTGTAGGTGTTTTTATTTTCTACTACCAGCAAAGCACTATGAGCGAAATTACAGTCAATCACCTGGCTTTCAAAAAATATTAACTTTAAACTGAGGACATGAGCTAGATAGCCTACACTGTCACCTGAGAGATCATGATTATTGTCACAAGTTAGCAAATTTAAGACCCCAGAAGCCTCACTCCTTGCTTTCCTGAAGATATCCCTCCATAAAAGCTCCTCATAAACACAATCCATTTTACAATCACAATCAAGGGGGAACCTGTAAGGAGAGAACTTATCACCACTGAATTAGAACATACCTTCTTTCCCCACTTAGGCTGCACAGTCTCTGTTTCTCAGACAAAAAAAGTCAAACTTCATCCAGCTCCCCAGGGCCCTTCCACTGTCAGTTCTGTATTAGGTATCTAAAATGGGCAAGTAGTTAGAAGCACACTCAATAATTTTCAAACACATTGGCTCAAAACCCATTACCCTAGGGCATTCCTATCACATTTCCATACATCTGCATTTCCCTCAAGCCGTTGGCTTATGAGTTTTACTCAGTGTCAATCCACTGCTCCGACTTTGATGGGGAAAAAGTGCAGTCAGCAACAAAGTAGTAAGCACTGGCCTTTGCACAGAAACAGGCTGTGTTTTATTTTGTTATTTATTTGGTTGGAGTTTCATAAGTGAAGCTCTTTTGTGTGTATGTGTTTCAAGAAAGCACTTTTTTTCAGATCATTACAATTCCTCAGCAGTTCCTCAGAAACTAGTTCCTCCCTACGCTGCACACTTCATTTTCTGCACTAAGTACTGCCCCTCAGCAGTAGCAATTACCATTTCAAAAGGAAATAAAGTAGCACAAATGCATTTTACAACTCTCCAAATTTCATAATAGAAAACAGCTAAGGAGTGATTTGCAATGTAACGGTTAATTGTAAATCATTCCCAATATGCTCTCCACACACCAAGTTTTGTGGGCTTGCCATGTGGCACGTAATTTTAACAGACCATTTCTAATTATAGAACTTTAATTCCTCCAACTCAAGCACTTTCCTTTTGTGTCTTCTACACCAGCAATACTCTACCAGCTTCCAAGGTCCAGCACCTACAGACCAGATACTAAAGCTCTGTACAGAACATAATTCTTCATGCATTTTCATGCAACAGTCACCATACCACACACGAATTGTAGCCTCAGCTGCCCAGACACAAGCTACTCATTTTGTTCATACCTATACTCTGCTCATTGTTGCCAAATCTTCCCTCTGCCAAGTTTGGTCAATGCCTTTCATATTAAAAAGGCCATCCAAAACCACACCTGAATCTCTGAATCTCCCCTTAGATGGGACCCTCTGTAGGTCTTTCAGCTATGGTGAGGTGTGGCTTGGGGAACCTTTTGTGGCAATGCAATCTCTGTTAGACTTACCTGCTTACAAAGAAGGCTTCTTCTGTCCCAGTGTAGCTGTATTTTCTGAGAGGCCTTTGGAGAAAATGAGTTAAAGTAAATGCATGACTTTGGAGTTCTACTGCTTGCATATTGTAACTAATTAGCAAGCACAATAACATCGTCCTAGGGGAAAGGTCCACTGGCAACTTAATTCATTATCTTCTATTATTGTGTATCATAGTAAAATGACAAGCATCTTTTGCTGTATAAGTCATCACAATTTTAATTAATGTAGCTAAACCTGATTTAAGCATATCTGTTGGTTTTGTCCATGCTGAGCCCTCCCCAGTTTTTGTTCATAGGCACCTCTTCAAAGTCTTTTTCCTTGTTCATTTGCTTAGAAACATAAACACTGCTTTAAATGTTTTAATGAAAGAATTATATGAAAAGCTCAAAGTGAGCTTAATAACCACCACAGTTGCCGCTGAAACAGATATTTTAGGAAACTGTGGAAGAGTAATCGTAGTTGTGACAGGAAGTTAACTTGCTTGTTATGTACTGTGTGGAATGCGTTCTTCCGAGGGAAAGGCTCATCCATCCACATGGCCATACCCTAGAGCCAACTCACAGGCTCCCAGCAGGCTCAGGACTTAAAAATATAGGGCAGGCCTGAGGAGGGAGCAGTGAGGATGAAGCCCTTCATCACCAGCCAGCTGTGCTGGCCAGGGCTGCACAGACCAGAGAAGCAGAGAGCAGACCAGTCCCTTTGCTGTATCTGTACACCAACTGCCTCCTTGGCCTTCCTGCTCCAAATACATGGTAATCTAAGGTATTAAATACTAAATCCATCTTGCACTTACTTGAACTACCTTAGTCTTCTAGAACATCTGTTCATCACCCAGGTACTGTATACAGTCACAGCAGGGGCTTTATTCCTTCCTTACGCTCTTCCTGTTCTGGCTGACAGGAACGGCATTCAGTGATGGTCAGTACCTGTAACAGCCATCAACAAGTAAAATCATTCTAATCCTAAATTCTAGAGACTGTTTCAAGCCTGCTGAAGCACTGAAAAAGGGATTGATACAGTTCCACACAACGTTTCCACACAGCTTATGACCCCACTATCATATCCTAGGAATCAAACACGATTTAATTTTAGAAGGGAGGAACCCAATTCCACCTTTAAATCTTCAGCTCCATTTTGTGAACATAGAGAAGAGTCAATACCAGAGGACATTACCTGACTCCACCAGAAAGTTTATGTCTATGCTCACTGAAACTAGGGATTTGGCTTCAAGAATCATTCATTACCATGAGAAATCATTTGCAAAACAAAAAAGCACAAATGCTCCCTGCATTTCTGGCCTTCAGCCTCAGCATTTGTTTAGCCCATGGTATAGTTTCATGTTGTAAAAGAAGGTTTGTCTTTTGCTCTGTCCTGTTTTTGGCATTTTTGCAGCCATAGGTAGATGAAAGCCACAGAGTCCATAAATCTAAGAGCTGTCATGACTTGGGTAGTCCTAGCCATGAGCAGAGGCAATTTAGGACCTAAAAAGCTGGTGGAAGGTGGAGTTGTAATGTCATTAAACACAAAGTTAGGTGTTAGTAGAAAAGAGGGGTTTGAGTATGTAATTTTAGATTTAGGCCCTTCAGTTAGCCAATGGTATACTACAGCAAAGCCTGTGGTATAACATAGATAGCAATGTCCACTCTAACCTTAAACATGCCAGTTTAAGCGCCAGAAGGGCAAGAAAGGAGCAGCAGGGTAAATTATTCAGTGCTGTTTTGCCTGCATTGCTTTGGTAGCAAGTTAACCCAATTAAGCCTCTACCATTACTACTTGATCATTACTATATTTGTCATGCAAGATAGCACCGTGTCCCAGGACATGAGAGATCCACACTTCCATTTGTCTGTGCAGCCACAACTTTACACCCATCGTTTTACTTCCAAATTAGGTTACGTAGAAGCTTCACCGAAGCTTCTGTGTCCAACACACCACCTTCAACATCAAAATCAGCTGTGAAATGCTGTACTATTAGTCAGGAAGCAAGAGTATTTCAGTTGCAGGTTGACTTTACCAAACGCAATTAATGGTACAATGTGAATTGAATGCTAAGGCTTCAGCGTGCAGTGAAGCATTTTGCTCAAGATTCAGGCTGTTTGGATCTTTTAAAAGCATTTTAAATCACAAATCAGAAGGTGAAAGATTTAATACAGCTCTTAGTATCAATTTCTGCCTACAGGGCCGAGCAAGCAGGACAGTGTACTCTTCAGTGTGACTGCCTTTCCAGAATAGGCATTAACTGACGATTTTTCATGCACAGTTGATTTTGTATAAACTGATTGACACCTTTGGGGGTCGTCTTTCCACTGACTCATAATTTTGCTCACTCTTGAAAAAAGCCTTCTGCACACCCAGTATTCTCTAGTTAAAGATGAAAATTCAACTCATCATATTTACACAATAAAAAAAAGAATCCATTCTGCGTTGTTTTTAATTGCAAATCCTACTCAGGGGACCAATTCTCCTGCTTAGGAGGCAGCCCTGTGCCTTCTACTAGAGAACC
The DNA here is from genome assembly GCA_013401255.1 of Urocolius indicus. Classification (NCBI taxonomy): domain Eukaryota; kingdom Metazoa; phylum Chordata; class Aves; order Coliiformes; family Coliidae; genus Urocolius; species Urocolius indicus. Next base: position 197,735 of record WBNH01002582.1, on the reverse strand, counting down.
AACTGCAGTCAATTATGGTAATGAAATGTCAATAAATATAAAAATTTAATACAGCCTGCTCTTGGTGAGTGGCAGATGAGGACTTGCCTTCCAGACAAATTTGCTGGTGCTGCAAATATTAAATGCACCTGAAAGAGTAGCAGGTTGCCTGAGAGCTCTCCAGTAGAGGGATGGTGGGAGATCCAGGCATCTACTGGGTTTTTCCATTATGGCATAATCGCTGCACTAAGGCCACTGATATTCTTGACATCCAGACATCTTAACTTCTTATTATGACATGACTAGCATATTTCTCTCACAAGCCGGAACCTCACTGAGGGATTTTGAGCTTTTTTTCCCCCCTTAACAATTACAAAAGGGAAATTAAGTTGTGAAAATTGATATTTATATGTGACCAGTTTCTCAATATGAAGCAGTTGAACCATGTCACTACATTAAACCACTCTTAAAGTGAACAGCATTTGTGGTATCTTACTTTATTTTTGTTTAGTATTTCTATAATATATACACTTTTATATACACTTAGAGAAATATGTATAAGTATATATATAGAAGAAGATATAAATAATAAATGAACTAAGAAGCCATTTATGTAAGATGATTTGGCTGGCATTTCCAAAGACCAGCCCGTAGTTTTGTCACAGGTTTCTTTGGCCCCAAGGAAGTGATTTACTGTCGCTACTTCAGTTTTCCCAGGTGTAAAAGACAGCAATAAAACCTACCTCACAGGATACTTAAGCGTAATCCATTGACTTAATTGAAACATAAGCACAACTTTAAAAGCTTTGCACAGTTGGAGCAGTGTTATTCTTAATATCCATAAAAAAATGTAACTTCATTTTTCATCTACAGTTGCCTTCAGTCAATGTCTTGGGAGCACTAAGGGTATATATAAATAAAATGTCTTATTAAAAGTCAGTAACCTATTGATTATGTGAAGGTCATCACTAGGAAAAGTTATTTTTGGCTCCTTTCAGTCATGTCTGCTTTTCCTGCCTGAAATTTTATCAGGTGTAAAGTCTGTCTTTTTTTTTTTTTCCTTTTAATGCTGTTTATGCTTGAGCAAAAACAATTCAAAATACAAGTTCCTTAATTGTTATTTTAAAAAGAGACATTCTTTTTTTAAAGGAGGTTTTAAGGTAAAGACAAAACAAAAGGTAAAATCAAATTTTTGCAGCATTGGTCTGTTTCCTCTGGTGATACTTGTCAGTTCTTTATTAACTACTTTATTGTGGGATGGGATTAGAGCAGTCTCACATTTTCCTATGTCTCAGATAAAGCAGTTTCAGGCCCTGTGGTTGCTGCTCGGGACAATGCAAGTGCAGCTATGGCCTGTCAGGCACCTGCCTGCTCCTCCTTCGCTGGCGGGGGAAGACTCACCAGAACAAGCCCGTTGGAACCTACCCCAATAAATACCAGGATTTTGTGTAGTTTAGGAGAACAGAAATCACCCACACAATACCTTTGTTTCCTGTGGGAATACACCGACATTTCTGGGCTTGAATAGATGTTTCTGGCCAAGTTACGGACACTGGACCATTTCCCATGAATACCGTTATGTCCCTGTGGACTAATACACCCAGCATAGGCCCAAAGCTCGTTCATCAGTCTTTCTCTGCAAGATCATGCGATTACAGTGAGAACACAAGACATCCAAGTTAATAAAACAAAGTAGTTTGGGGACAGCTACCAGCATATTAAGCAACTCATATATGAAGCTTCTGAAACAAAAAAGCTAATACAGACAAACCAGCATTCACAGTGATGTCACATACCATTAAGATATATGGTTTAATAATGTTTTCTATATATACTGTTGTGCCAATATCAGTTTATATATATAAAATCATCCTGACCTGATAATACCACTAAATTGAGAGTGATTCTCACTCCCGGTTGTATGTGATTGCTTGAAACTGAAGTGGTTCTGCTTGTCCTAAAGTGTTTCTGCAGGCATGACAACCAGACAGCAATACAATTCTCTTTTACAGGTGGATTATTCCGTAATAGCATCCCAAGCAGGAGCCACCCTCAACAATCTCATGAGCCATGCACAAGAACTAGTAGCAAAGCTTCGTTCCCTGCAGTTTGATCTACGAGAATTTGTATGTCTCAAATTCCTGGTGCTGTTTAGTTTAGGTATGTACACTCAAGTCTTCATGCTTGATATTGTCATTATTCTTCTCTAAAAATGTTGAAAATATTTGGCTTTTTTTTTCCCTGAAAAACACCATTTAGAAATACATTTCATGAGGTTCAGAGTAATCTGAGGATTATTTTTTAATTATCACTTGCAGGAAAATTATGAATAAGGATTAAAAGTGGGTTTCTATGGAAATGACTCCTAAAACCTATGGAATTTCCGAGAGTGTTACAAGCTCTCTGTATTTCTATATGCCATTTCTGCATATCTCAGAACAAGGATAAAGTTCTATTAGAGATTCTAGAGACCAGTGGAAAATACAGATTGCTTTTCTGTAATATTAAATATAGTTTAATAAAGCAGCTGGAGTGGGGATGTGGTTGAAATACCCCTCTTTTTCAAAGGCATTTGTGGTAAGTATAAACAATCTTCTTTGCATGTGATGGCTGTTGCATAGGAACCCATTAATCAGGAATGTATCTCACAGCTTTTAAAAAGTGAAAGGAACTCTTAAAGTGCAAATTAATGATAATAGCTTTATGACAGATCTGGATAGAAAATAACCTTTAAAGGGAAGATTGTTTGGTACTAGTGGAGAGGACATAGAATGGGAAAGATACCTATGCAAGGCAAATTAGTGAAACCAGTGCCCTCCAATGAATCAGTCAAGAAAAATCACTGGTGCCAGGAATAAAAATGGGCTTAGGGAAATGGATTCCTATTGACTTCATAGGAACAGATTTTTCTGCCTGTCCTCTGTTTCACGTTTGCACTTTGTTGACTTAATAAAGTTGGTCTAAATAAACTTTGGCCAAAGTGAATTTTTATTTACTGGCAGACAGTTGAAAGGCTTAAAAGCATAAATAAGGTTAGATGCAGCTGTACCTCCACAGCCCGAACTCCCGTTTTACTCAAAAGGTATTTTGTCTACAAAGAGAGTGAACAGTTGAGCTAAGCATGATAGTGAAAGAAGTATCAGCAGTGGTGACGTTAGCAATACTTTAATTTTCAGATTTTAAAAAAAATCTTCTATAAAGGAATAAAACTTCAAATAAATTGTTAAAATACAATTGCAATGAGACTAAAAGAAACAGTTTTGGTTACACTGCAAAGTGCTAATTACTGTCTTAAATATGCCCTTCCATGTGGTGTTTAGAGAATTTGCATCTGCTTTGGAAAATTTTAGATGTAATTATCTTTAAATACAGGGAGCATAAAAGATCAATACTTCAGAGGTATAGGGCATAGAATTATTTAACAAATTATAATGATGCCAACAAAATGGCCTGTTACGAAGTATGTACATTCTGAATGCAAGCCAGTGGTGACAGATTTCCCTGGTAATTTCATATTTCGTACTCAGGGCTTTGTTGCTTTCCACATCTTAGATTCAGAGAAGGAGAAGCAAGTCGTCTGTTGCAGAAATTATATCTTATAAATGAATCTGATGAATAACAAGAATTCAGATTTCCCAATTCCTAATAAGTAAGTTTTTCAGTCATTAGACTGTGGCACAGAAAAGCCTCAAGAGTCTGTAGCTTTCCTCTGATAAAATATTTAGAGAATTCATCTCAGTTCAGTGAAATTTTAAATTAGCTGAATAAGTGAAATGCATATTCAAAAATTCTCACATTTAGGTGGCCTTTTTGTTTGATCATTTTCATTGTCTCTTCTAGCATTTTGCATTGATTTAGGAACCATTCTTATACCTTTAGCTCCTCTAATTCTCCCAGGTAGTGTGCTCAGTGTCTGAGGCAGCTGGGCAGGAATACCTTGGAAATTTGTACCAAGCTAGGTTATCTGATTTTTCTCTCATTTATGCTAATATAAAAAGAGCTAATTCTGCTGCCCAAAGAAGCCTTGTAATCACATCACTTGAATATAAAATGACGTAGCTAAGAAAGTTTCAACACCTTTGAAACAGATTAGTTCGTTATTTAGCATACAGCATAATTCAATTAGCTAATAGTCAATGCTAGATATTACTCTGCAAAGAGTAAAATGTGAAGATGTTATCACTTGACTCACAGGACTGAGGCACATATTTAATGAGAACAATGACAAAACTGAAATGAAAAACACAGATACCCTTTCCAGCTAAATGTTTAACTTTGTGCCTGAAAGTATGAAGGAATTGTCTGCCTGAAGTTAATATGACACATCACATCCTAAAAGTGAGTCAGGTTTTTGAAAACGTTGACATGCCTTACTATGCTGGTGGGCATTCAGCAGGGCTGTCAAACCTAGCTAGGAAGCAAGCTCTACATAAATAGCTAAGAGCAGTATTGTACCTAAGTATCTAGACCAGAAAACTGGCCTTAATGCCAAATATATATCAATTACTCAGAAAAAGACTTTGAAAGCTTCGGCTGTCTCTTTTTGAGAATCTAGCCCTGTAATGTTTCATGGAATAAAAAGGGGTTCAAGACATACCAGCCTTTTTACATTTCTAAGGATGCTCATGCCACAGTGTTGACCAAACCAATAAAACCTTATGCCATTGTTCTTTAGTGTAGTGCTTGGTTGAATAGTAAATGCCTAATATAAAGCCTCTTAAAGGCAACACAAAGTCAATAATCCACAGAACTAATTTATTGAGAAGAAGCTGTTTGTTTTTTACAACTGTGCAGATAGGAGACTGCCTTGTAAAGCTGTTCGTTATTCATGGCCGTACCATATCGTGTGCCTCATTTTAAGGTGACAATCTCCTTCAGGGCAAAGAACTTTGTCTTTGCCTTTTTTCCTAACATTTCAGAAGTTATTATCTTAGTAATCTAACAGTAAAATAATACTCAAAAAACCCAAAGCACGTACTGTGATTTCTCAAAACACAAATCATGTCAGTTTTGATTGCTAGATTTTAAATGAGAGGTAATTGTTTATTATCTACTAGTCAAAAATTCCAAAGGGTTTTTACAGGAAAACACTTTTGGTTGATGATAACATTAAAGAAGATGCTGTTTAAGCTTAGACAGATGCATATTTATTGTAGCCCTTGTGGCTAGTAGCACACAAATCTTCCTGCATTCAAACTGCACATATCCACTCCAGTGAGTCGTACATATGGGCACAGGAACCCAGCTCCTTTCTCCAGTGAGCCATCTCATCTGCCTGCACCCATCTGACCAACACTGCCAGGTATATAATAAGTACAGTCGACTCAGCAATTACTCAATAAGCCAGAGTAGTTTGGTAACTAATTTCTTTGACATCTCTGTAGTTCTACAGAGTATTAATATATTAAAGTTATGTAATTTTTAAATTCCCACCATTTAAATTAAATCTCTTCAGAGGTATGTAGCTCTTACCTCCCTACACAAAAGTCTTCTTCCATGCCCGTGGATCTTTGTACTTCACTGATTACCTGTCTGCCCCGAGTGACTCCCTGTGCTGTCCTTCAGTCCAGTCACTGTTTTTGTCTTAAATTAGAATTAGAAACTTAAAAGTAAAAAAATCAACAAAAACTCACCCCACACGTGCTGTAGAATTCTCTAATTCTGCGGCTGGAAGAGATTGTCATGCTCCCCTGCAGTGAGATCTTGGCCTCACTAAAGCTAAAGAGAATTTCACATTGTTTTTACTGGAGCCAAAATTTGTTTCTTTGATTTGCTTCCTATCACAGATTGATTTTTCAGCAATTAAATTTTCTAAATGACTACATTTAAATGGTGCTTGAAGAACCAAATGAATGCCTTGCATGGGATACTTTCTGTCATCCTCTGACACAACAGATCTCTTCATTTTATCATTCCGCTTTACAGAGTGGTCACTTAACCTGAAATCAGCCATTGTTTTCTCTTTACCAAAACTTCCCATTTGTCCTGCTAGTTTTTATTATCTGAACTCAGCAAGGATGATTTGTCAAACCCCCCATCAGAGCAGTTTGTAAAGTGAAATGCCAATAGGAGGAAAGTTAGACATCATTTGACCCATGTCCAGGCACTTGTCTGCCTGTGGAGCTAAATGCTAGACTAGGCAGCAGCTGACTAGTGCTGCTCCCTTATCATTGTCAGGACACAGATAAATGTACTTCATTTAAAAAATGAAGGCTTTATCAATGGACAAATAATTGCAGAGCTACTATTGATCTCATATCTCAGTTAACTTGAGACAAGAGGGTCCTGTAGAAACGGTAAACATTTAATCGCTGTGGATGCCAAACAATGGGCTCTTGCTTAAACAACATTAAAAAAAAGACCAAACAGAAAAAGAATTCAGTTTTCAAACAAACCACAGCCTTAAATGTTCAGCATGAATCCCTCTGGATCTGCAACACTCCATTCTCATTTCTATTAAATAAGAGGAATATTAGCAAATTATTCTTTCCTTTCTTTAGTCTCCTTAAGGTGCCAGAGCTGAGATGGGAGGAGATATCAGAGGTACTGGGCTTCACCATTTCCACTTTTGGAAAGGAAATGTGCCTGTTCAGATTTTCGTGTAGAAGAAACAGGCTGAAATGAGGTATTTTTGAGGCAGACTCTGACCTCACCACTCACAGGACTAGAAGCTTCCTGCAAACATGCACCCAATGAGCAGCAGCATGAAGCCTACTTGTCCTTCTTTTCACTCTCATCAATGCAGTTATGCAGCATCCTTGGAGCTGGGATAAAAACAAAACAAAACAATATTTTCAATTAGCTATTGCACTTTTTAATATACATCATGTACCATCATTGATCTGTTAGACTTAGGCACGAGTCAGAGTCGCTGCCTTAGAGAGCTTGCAATCTAAATATAAAGAAAAGATAAGAAAAAATGCAGTAGCAAACAATGATGAAACATGGTCCTGGATATATTTTAACTTCTTCACTTTTTGCTGAGGGTTTAATCTGGGGTATAATGCATGCAGATAGGAAAATAAGTGTATAAGCATCAATTGGAAATAATATGACAATGAACATTGATTACATTTTTGTACTACTTGCGATGCTTAAGCGCACACAAAAAGAAAAACCAATAGCAGAACGAAATTAGGAATTAGTGAGGCAGCAGGTTTTATCAGACCAAAAGGGAACCAGCAAGCAAGACCATGAAATTAGACAACAACCAGTTTCTGCAGAGTTGTAGACACCTAAGTGTAACACTGACATAAAGGCATAACTTAGCAAATTTTGGCATGGAGATCTTTCAGCCTTCCTAATAATCACATTATACTTTTGGCAAATACAGGTCTGCCTTTTACACTGTGTTTAATAAGGCTGCACCAGCTTTTCAAAGCACAGTCCAGGAAATATAAGGACTTACTGAAAACAAGAATTAGCCAAAAAGCTTCTCTATCTTCCCATCATTCTGGTATTTTAGCATCTGAATGAAACTTATTAAATCAGCAGGTAACTGACTCAAAAGGTAAGAATTCATTCTTTAACACATGACATTATCCAGTTCTGGCACTCTTTGCTCCAAGCTGTAGAGGATTCTGAAAGTTTTTGTGGTTAGCAAAATCGCTTGGAGAACTTAATGGAAGGAAAATCCATTGAAAGTTATGAAATACAAAAACTGCTGCTTCTGGCTGTTGCTAACCTCCAGCTGCTGGAGCGACTGCTCCAGATACCACTCCATGCTTTTCTTCTTACACTGCTCCCTAAGGCATCAGCTGCTGATCACTGTCAAAGATAGAACAGTGGTCTAGATGATCCAGAGTGCCAACACGGCCATTCTCATGCTCTCATGGGGTAGGCGTGAGCCATTTGTGCTTTTCAGGGTTTCTATCCCTCCTGTAAAATGGGCTTGGTGGTTCTTTGGCAGGATATCAAGAAACTCACAAATAACTCTATTTTGTCTTCATAAACAACCAGGATCTGAAGGAGGTGCTGTGAATTTGAAGCAAAGGGTATCGCATGACAGTCTTCTTGGCAAGCCAATGCAAGCCAGTAATGGTTTTGGGGGGTTGGACTAAAGGTCCCTTCCAGCCCCTAACATTCTATGATTCTATGAATGGAGCACTTAACCAGGGTCAGTCTTGCCATCCCAACCATGTTCATTTCTCACTTGCAGTGAGAATATTACGAGGTGGTTTTATTAAATCCACTGGCAGTTTTCCTATATTCATCCATTTTGTTACCCTAATGTACTTGTGAGATTGCACTTGGTAAACACCAGCAAGTGTCAAGGGGTTCTCTACAGTTAGCACTCAGCCAGGGTTTACAGGCTTCCCCACATTCCCTTTGAATTTAGAATAATGCTTCTTGTCAAATCAAGGCTCACAGCTCAACCCTAATGTCTAATTATGGAAAACATAAGAGGATAATGCTGGCAAAGAAACATTTCCTAAACTTTATGTAACCATTTGGAACTTGGGAAGGATTGATTAGTATTCAGGAGATGTGACTGCTCAATATTTATACCATAGAGACTTGGCAGAAGCAAATAATGGTACATAAAGCTGATGCTTGTCTTAATTAAATGCAGTATAATAGGTGTTGGGGATTATTTTCTTAGTGAAGAGAGCAGTTTAGCAATGACCAGATATAACTCATTCTGAAGTTCAGAGTTTAAAACTAATCGATAGGTATTTATAACAAGGGAGGGACTGAAGATAATTTATTATTAGCTGACAGCTGACTAATAGATCAAACCAAGATTTATTTAAGTACGTTTTTCCACATACTAATTTCTGACAAAATATTTGCCCTGTTTATATTCTTGATAATTTTTTTGCTGTACTAACAGTATTTCAAGTAGACTTTTTGAAATGAACATCTCACCTGCAGATAGGCTGGGAATGAAACCAGAGAAGGCAGAATGAGACATCTAGCTAAGATGACCCTTTCACCGTGACAAATTAATTAACTGAGGTGTAATATGATGAGGCAATGTGATATTTGTTAAACGTTTACTCTAGTAAACAAGACTTCTATGCACATCCCATGAAGTCAATGAGAACACATTTGCAGGATTAGCTATGTAATAATAGTTTGGGATTACCTGTGTAAAGACAAATTCAAAGGTGAAGATCACTGTCCTTCAGAAGACTTCATATCTGGGTGTAATGGAAGCTCCATGTCTTGAAATCCAAACTCAAGATGACCATCTCTCTAAATTATTATGATAAAATTGAGCCAGATGTTACAGACTTGATGTCCAAGTGCTGGATGGAGATCACAAAATCACAGAGTGGTAGAGGTCAGAAGGGACCTCTAGAGATCATCTAGTCTTCACTGGGTCTCACTCAAAGCATCTAGGCAACTCCACTCTTGCCACGAAAAGAGCTATTCCACTAATCCTCTGGGCAAGTAAAGCAAATGAATATGAACAAAACCTCATTTCAGAATCATCTCATGAGGGACATTCTCCTTTCATGGAGCCAGCATTGCCCAACAGAGAAATCAACCTCTTGTCTCTCTCTGCTTATAACTCCTCTACTGACTAAGGAGCTTTGAAGTCTCTTTAATGATATCTCAACCACCCTATCTGGTAAATGAAAACAATTGTTATCTATTGTTGCAAATGGTGAAATCCAGAGTATTAATGACACTATGTAAGGTACAACTAGACTGAAACAACCTTGTTTGAAATAGCTACAGATATCATAACAAAGACCACTGTTAAAGGGAATCTGGTTTAAAATATCTTGAATAGGGTTGAGAAGATTTGATCCTTTCCTTTATGAGTTACTCAACATGAAAATAGTTCCTTGCTGTATTCTCAGATTAGGGACTAAAACTGTAAGAAGTTTGAAAATTCACCTTTTGAGAGACTATTTTTAGAAGTGAATTTTACCTTTTAGCACATGCAGTGTGGATTTTCTTTTGCCCTGTTCTTTTAATTCTACGCTTTTTGTAATTTCTTTACAGGGAGACAAAAGCAAAGTCATGTTCCCATCACTTTATCTGTCAAAACCTATAGCAAAGCCAAACAATTAAAATTTATTCCTTCAGTTTCTTATAGATGCTAAATGATGTGTGGCCATGACTTTAATAAACCACCATTTGCTCCTGAGAACACCTGTTTCAGTGAGCTGCCAGGTTTTAGTCCAGCCTCCCATGCAGACAGTATGAAATAAAGTAGGACAGTGTCTAACTTACAGGTATCTATCTTAAAGAAATCTACAGTGAATCCTTTTCTTTTACATTATGTGAGGTGGTCTTTTTTAAATGAAATACAAATGGTGAAGTTATAAGGTATGGTTAAGAATTAAACCAGTATGCTTAATAAATAAATCTTTAAGCATTCATCTCAGCCCTGAGTGTAGGGGTGCTGAATGATAAAATTCTTGCAGGAATTCCTTCTGTTTCATGGATGATTGAGTTTTTTTAATAAACAACACTACATTATAGAGGAAGTTTAATAATCACTGTTGATTTGTCCTGATTTTATTTCATAAAATGCAATGAATGTTGCAAATTGATCTCTCACCTAACTGTTGAGTACAATGGCATTATTCGAGGCATGAATTTGATCCAATCTGATTATTTCTGGTTTATGTCGTCTGCTTGTCTGACAGCTGCAAGCCATGGGGAAAATAAAAGGCTAACTATCTTCAGTAAATACTTTTTCTTTTCATGTTTGTTTTGGATTTTTTTTTCTAAAATGCATATTTGACAAGGTTTTGCAATAACAATAGGATTAGATGCTTAAGAGAAAATTAGGTCATATATTTGTTAGATACGAATCTCATAAGTAATTAGAAACACGGGTATCAAGCAATATTTGTATTCTGCACTGCTGCCTTTGTGTGTAGACAGTGGGGATTTCAGAATAACCCAATCAGTGTGCTCTGCACTTTTTCCCTCTCTAATATGTTTACAGAATACTAGTAAGCATGGCTTTTAAACAGCTTCTGTAAGGGGGACAAATTACCTGCACATAACCCACATTTATCTGTTTCTCTACTTTTGAAATACTTTAACAATTCTCATTCCATTTTTAATGTACATTTTAGATGTTGGTGCAAGTTTGAATGTATTATATGTAACAGAGGAAGTATGGGCTTAAATAGAATCTTTTTAGCTGCTATTGGTAGAAGTGTTTAACATCAGTGGCTACTTTTGTTCACTAAGTTTCCCAGCATAACACAGGAATAAATGTCTGTATACTAAGGTATAGACAAATGAATATCCTTAATCTTAGAACCAGTAAGACCACTCTGTAGTCTTAAATTGAGCATGTGCTCAAATGCTTCACTGAATGAGGAACATGCTAAAGGGATATAATAGCTAAATTCAATTGGCAGCTGTAACAGAAGACTTATTAAATACATTTTAAAGAGAATTTATAGACTAAAAACTGCTTTTGTGTATTTCTAGTTAAAAATGCACATTTCAGAGGCTCTTACCTGAAGGGTTATATAGAGGTGACTGTGAGCCATTTGTTGGACATACACTGTAGACTATGCCAAATTCCCTTCTTATCCCTTTGCTGTTTGTGCAATACTGGACACTGGAAGAGAAATGAAAGCAATGGCTGTGTCTGAAGGAGATAAAATAGGTGAAATACCATGCAGAAACAATGAAAAGAAGTAGAAGAATTAAACAGGAGGCAAGGAGGAAAGAAAAGCTCTGCAAAAGTGATGGGAGAAGAGGATATCTGGGCAGAGCAGGAGCCAACAATGATGTGGAACAGAAACTGGAGGGCTTGAGATAGGAAAGGAGTCAAGAAAACAGCGGGAAAAGGACAGGAAGGAAGGAGAAACCAAGGAACTGTGATCAAAGCCAAGCCAGAGGTGGAGGGAAAGGAAACAGAAACAAACAGGAAAGAAATAATGAAGGAAAACAGAAACTTTATGGCCCAGCCTTGAATGCGGCTGTGATCATGAATTGGGAGGCAGAAAAGGACTGTGTAGAAACACTTTCCCAAGCTTGTGGCTTGGAGTGTGCTATGATGACCTGTGCTGGCAGGAAATGAGAGAGGGTGAAAATTGCAACTCTTTGGGCTCTAGCAAAGCTGCTACCAAGCTTGGATGAACCTCGCAGAGCAAGGTTTCCCTGTATTTTCCCTGCAGAGCCCCAAAACAGTCCATGTGCCTTGCAAAAGTTAAATCTGCACACGGCCATCCTCCTAAAAATATTTCAAGTGTTCTTCCTTATAAGATTATTCAAAGGTTAATAAGGAAATCCTCTATTTAATATAATCTCCGCTACTGAGAGGGTTTGATGTGTATTATAAATATATTCACACAATTCCTGTTTGCCAGGTGAAGGAAAGTCTCATCTCAGAATGATTTCAACATCAGAAGGGGGAGTAATACTACAACAGCATCTTTCCTCTCTCCCAACATCAAAAATTGTAATACAGATCAGTGAACCACTCAGGACAAGATAGACGAGGCTATCCAGACCTTCTCTAGTGGAAAACCCATAGCCCAAGCACAATAAAGGATACAGACTAATCTTCAAGCCCAGTCTGAGGCAGGCTGGAGAGGTAATAGCTTGAGAAAGTCCTTTCCTCTTGTCTAAGTCCTGTCCTCTTGTCTCTCATCTGGGAGACATGTGCCTTTAGAGAATGTAGTCACCAGCTAAGATGAAAAGAACAGGTATCAGAGTCATAGACCCCTCAAGAAGTGCTGGAAAACAACATTGCACACTGGAAATAGTCTTTCAGAGAGGAACATTGCTAAGAGGTTTCTGTGGGAGGGTGTCACTTACGCTGCACACTGTGCTGGCCAGCTCTTACCTGCGTTTCTTCCTCCCTTTCTGTTTTGAGACAGAGAAGGTCCTCACAATTAATTAAAACCATAGATAAAACTACCACAGATGATTCTGGGAGCAAAGAGGGAACAAGGCAATTAAGAACATTCCCGCTAAAGATTCACCAGGCGTACTGTAAAATTCAGAGATTGTTGTGCTCCTCAAAAATGCAGCAGAGAGAAGCAGACACTTAAAAGGGCTCTCAATTACTTGTGTGCCTTTGGCTCCCTTTCAGGATGCTGTGGAACTGGAAACAGCCGTGGTAAATGTATTTTCTCTGCATTTGCCTGTCTTGACAAAAGAGCTCCACTATTTTGATCTCCAGAATAATCAGCTCTTTTTCCTTTCCTTTTCAACTAACTGAAGACTTTTGCAAGTTAAAAATTAATGACAACTTCTGTCTTTTTTGTTTCTTCCCTTTTTTAACCAAACCCTCCTGTGCTCTTTTCTGAAACACAAACTTTCTTTTCCCTACTACCTTTAAGTAGCCACCTAAACAGCATTTGAACCATTCTTTCTCCCTCCTTCTGCAGTAACACACAAAACGAATTCCACCACGACAAAACAACTGGGCTTGTGGAAACCATTACTCTGAAGGCGAAACATTGTGTTGTGTCCTTTACCACTATTAAGGGCAGTCAGTCTGTTAGAACATATTGGGCGATTATAGGCCAGTCTTTTCAGGGAAAGCCACGGGTTTCAAGTTAGCAGTAACCATCTATCAATTCTTGAGATTATGCCATGATTTACTGTCACAGCGTCATGTATTCTCTGATTTTCTGCCTCCTGTGAAACATTGTGCTTTCCTTTTCTATTGATGTATCAACTATAATAGTTACAAGCAGCTACAGAAAAATCAATAGCCAACTTTCATTACTGTGCACATAAGGAGCAGCGTGCTGGGAGAACCCTTAGCTGTTAAATAGTCACCAGCAGTAAGGTACACTATAAATGTCTGTTATTTTGCTCTAAATGAAGAATGTCTGAATTCAAAACAACAAATATCTAGGATTTTTGACACCACTGTGTCAAAATTGTGTCAGGCTTCCTAGCATGTGATTCTTTTTTTCCAGGTGTCAGGCTTGATTTGTATTTGCTGTGCTGGGATCTGAGGTTTTGGGGTTTTTTTAGACCTGAAGCTGGCACGGGAAATTAATATGAAAAGAAACAAAGTATTTTGGAGCTGTGCTGAAGTGTAAGCTTGTTAGGCCTGGTTGGAGAAAAGTGGTAAGAACTGTGCTAATCTTTGTGGAGCTCGCCCATATCTTACTAGTCAAATTAAGGTGAATGATTAAGGTGAATAGACCAATAATCTCTGTTAAAATAAGACTAGAGGTGAAAGAGGTGCTCCTAGGACTGTGCACTAGGAGAAGAACTGAGTTGCTTTTCAACACCTAGTTGAAAATGAGGAGAGCCTGGCTAGGGGAGGAAAAGTGCAAACTTCAGTTTGCAGGAGGCTGAGCTCTGTCATCTTCCCAAGGCCCTCTGCAGATCATTGCAGCAGACACTGTGCAGTGTCAGAATCTGGCATGGGGCTCCAGGGGACCTATGCCTCTGCCCGTGTACAGGGAACATGAAGTTTTTGGCAGTACGTTAGGAGTAGCTCCAGCCAGAGGCTAATTAGGGATGTGGAGCCCCTTAATTCATGCTGTTCATGTTAAACCTATAGCTATGTTGTCTATGGAAATGTCTCACCCATATCTGACCATTTGACTCTGAGCTGAGCACCAAGTACAAATCTGGGGTTTACCTGACTTAATGGGCTGTGCTGAGGCACTACCTTATCTGACAGCCTCCAGTCCTTTCTGATTAGGGCTTCTTGTCAAGAAATCAAAGGCAGGTGAGAAATGAAACTCTTCTCTAACAGTCTCATGTTTGAAATGCAGGTGTAAGAGCATTTCCTCTCTTCCATGCTTCTCTCCTCTGTCTGTTTAACTGCTGAGTAACCATATTGCCAGAGGGATTTCAGGTGGGCTTTTCTTTAGCTTACATATTTATAGGCTGAAAAGGGTAAGCAACGAGGATGAAGAGCAGTAGCAGATCAAAGCCTTTGGGAAGAGTCTAAAGGCTGACATGGACCTGGGTGCCTTTCCAGTGTTTAATGCATGCCATTACTGACACTTGCAGAGTGCCAGTGTAGTTGCAGATGTCCTTTTGGGCTTCTGCCACTCTCATTTGCCAAAACACTTCCACAGCGAAGCACAGACATATGTCATGCTAAGAAATTTGCAACTTCCACTCAGATCAACAGGCAATGTCAGAAAACAATATGCTTTGAAATACTGCAGCAGAAAATTACTCACTGCAGTTGTGTTTACTGTCCATGAAAGGAAACCTGTCAGTATAGGAGAACAAAAGGTTTCCTTTTTTTCCACCACCTAGCAGGGGGCCAGGTCAGGAGCCCTGTCTCAGGGCCACCACCTCTGCTGTTGTTCAGTGAGGAGCACCAGTGCATGGTGCAATGCATTTAAGCAAATTCATGGGCTTTTGCAGTCAGGTGTGATGACTGATACACACACATATTTGATGAGACCAAACTTACCAGTGCTATTCATCCAAGTCAGCATTTTTTAATTTAATGCTAATTTGATATGGAATTGAAACAGCATCTGAGAGACAGTGGCTTTAAAGTACCATCAACGGTCTCGGGAGCTGTCTGCAGTTCCATTCACATAGTAAATAATTGTGACTGCCCAGAGTCTTGCTCTTCTACATAATAATAGGAAAAATCAAATGTTTGGCTAACACGAGTCCTATGTTTGTTTTTACTGTGCTTCTACTGCAGTGCTTTCAGCACTGAGCAATTAAATGTGTGCATTTTGCTTTATATTATTTCAAGATAATTATATAATAAAGTAGCTCTTACACTGATAATCACTTGCCATGTTTTACACAAGCAGAGATGATTATCTTTCTCACGATCTTTCTATACAAGAATCAGCTTCTGCTGAAATGACTTACTTCAGTGTTATTGCAAATATTGACACTTGAAGCTAGTAAAATCATTTAAAAAATCTTCTGAAGTCTCAAAAATAAGAGTTTTGAAACAAATACCTGAAAGATGATTGGTTGATTCTCATACTAAGCCTTGTCTTGAAACAGCGCAAAAGACTTAAAACTCTGAGTTATGTGTTGGTTACATTGATGGAAAGTCATAGCGTTGTACTTCTCAGGTCAGCATATCACCAAAACACCTTCACAACTATATTCCCATCTTTTAAAGAAAACAAATTGTAATATTTTTTTTATTTACTCCTGTGGGACTTCAGATCTAAACAGAAGGATAAAGCCCATCCAAATTTGCCAAGTAATACGAAAGTTGTAGGAAGTCCTACCCGTATCTGGAAACTGTAATGATATAACTGGCTGGTCTCATATTTTTAACCAAGTTCTTAAAAAGTTTGAAATATAATAATTAAATGCAAATACAGTCCTGATCCCAAAGACCAGAAGAATGCCTTTAAGCTAGTATTTATAACAAGAGCAATTCGACTGAGGTCTCTTGTAAATTTTATCATACCTGAGGCAGTTTTCCTCAGTCGATTAGCTGGAAAGCTGAATATATCCTGAGGCAAACCAGACATCTAGTACAGGCTAAATTCAACTACTGGAGCTTAAATTTGGCTTAATATATCCCCACTTGGATCTGCCTGTTTAATTCTCTTTCATATGATAACGTTGGTTTATTCATAGTCTGGACTTGCCACCTGAACAAACTGTACCTCATATCTTATTCTAATGGAATAAGAAAACTTTGCAAAAACCATAAAAGTTCCTGACTGAAAATCAAATGCAAATTTGGGATTAAAAACTGTTTTGTAAAGTGACTACAAGATAAGTAGAGAGAGATTTTTCCCCTAAGGAGTACTGCTTTTTATGATCATGCATTTTTTATACTCTGCAGAGACAGATGGGCTTTATAAAAGGATACAGCCTGCTACTCAAAAGGATTTCAGTGGCAGCTGCACTTCTGCGTTTTAACCTCAGTAGAAATTTATATTCAATATTTTTTCCAGAAAATATTTCTTCTTTTAGGACTATATCATCCCTTGGTGTAGTTCCAGTGGCAGCAGTAGAAATACTTCTTGAGATTCATCTGGTACATTATTCCTATTTTAAATAGTACCTGATTAGTACAAAAGGGATAAAAAGGGAGAGGATAGATAATGTGCAGGCTTCTCAGGAGTGCTGCAAGTCCAATCATTCAGAAAAGTTGCAAACATCTGAGCAAAAGAAGAGCAAATATTTTCTAAAAGCAAACCTTTCTAAAATTTTCATTCCATTTTGTTCCAAACATTCAGCTTCTCAACTAAAGAATAGATTGTTTCTTGCTCCTCTCCACATTATACCATACTGTCTATTATTGCAAGTTGCATATAACATCCTTTCTGCCTCAGTTCATAACTTCAAGGATTTTGGATGATGTCCCTATCACCATTCCCAGAAACTTCATAAATATTTATGATATCTTAAACTATTCACACTTTACAAGTTATAGACATCAACAGCCAGTTCCTTGAAAACATCAACAATGCTGTATGGTTCATGTGCTATTGAACATTAAAATAGCTTCACAAATTAACTGGGGAAACCATTTGGTTTAATAAATTTGCTATCTATTCTAATTTTTTTAAACTCTTATCAGAAGCCTAGTTTATGCTTTTCCTGAATGTGATACTTTGTTCCGTGTGCTATAAACTAGTGCTATGGCTGTAGCCATATCTGCATATAAGGATATATTTGTCTATTGAAGCTTGCTGATAGAATAATTAACCTACTGGCTTTCTTACCTATATTTAATCCAACTGAACACTCAGAAGCCAAAAATTTCTAGTGCAGACGTGTAATATGAACCTGAGATTAGGTGAGGAGTTAGGAAAAATGAGTTTTGACTCACATTCTTTCTCAGTTTATCCATGAGATTTTTGCCAAATCACTTCTGCCCCAGTTTGTCAACATATGCTGGAATACAAATATGACCATGGCTCCACAGAATGGTGGTTACACACTTTTTCCCTTCAAAAGAGACAGATTGAGACTGTTTTTTTAGGATTGATCTATCATTTACCTTAAGTGGTCACTAAGTCAAATATACAAACAAATCTGGAAGGAGGAACCAGAAATCTACACCAGCCCAGGTAGGTTCTCTCACCACCAGCCTACAAAGGCAGGCTATAAATTTGGGCTTAAATCACCCAGGGTTATCTACAGGTTACAGACTGTAGATAGCAGTAGCTAAGAGCATCCTATGTTAATTGCTCCCCCAAAGCAGGAACAAGTCTGGGACATCAGCAAGGGCATAAGGCCAGGCATGGAGAAAGCTTTAGGACATGAAAAGAAAGTGAGGTGGTACTGGAGTTTAAGCATGGCTAAGATGAAGCTCCAGCAGTGGAATCACTGCTCAGGACCTGGTGCCTGTGGTCTGTCCCAGCATCTTCTGGGCTGGGCTATAGTTTCACCACTCAGCTGCCCCAGCTGCTTCTCCACACCTCTGCCTGTGTGGCTGTACTCGCACATGCTTTTCCCTCGTGAATCTCAGTGGGAATCACTGGACTTTGTATTTAAGGGTATAGCTTGCTCTGGACTTTGGGCCAGGACTCGTGAGCAGCTCTTCCTCCAAAGCGGCCTGTCAGGACCTTGTTTTATTATGTTTCAATGACCACCATATCACATGTGCCTCATTTGCAAGTAATAAGGATGTTGGTTCCTAGGGTGCCAGGACGAGAACATGGGTGGAGATTTTGTTTGTTTGTTTAACTTTCAAGTCAATAAATTCAGCCTGAGCTGTTGAAAGTCAAGTTGGTTTATTTTCCTGAGTGATGACTCAGTAATTACACCAGTCATAAAGATTCAAGAAATCAAATTAGGCTTTGCCCTTTGTCTTTACTGGAACTACAAGAAAGAATTGAAATTTAGTACCATAGTCTCACAGGCCTGCAAGGAGAGGAATCCAGCATGTTTCCCTACATTTGTCTTTCCATCTCATGGCTAACAGTAGCAAAAGCAATTAAAAAGTTCTTCATAAAAGCCAATAAGCACAGTTCTTACAAACATCATGAGCTGATAGTCTCAGTAAGAATTTACCATTTTACAATATTTTTCATAGAAAAATATGCTTCAATACTTTAAGTAGCACTAGAAAGAATCCTGCCACTATAAAACATCACCAAAATATGTTCTGAGTCTGAGTCATTCTGAAACAAACCAGAAGTCCATCAAGATTGAATACTGAGGGGATGAAACAGGATTCAGACTAAGAATTAAGAGCTTGTTCTCTCACAAGCATCTTATTCTCACTTTAATAATGCATATCATTTTTCCCAGGACTTAGGCGTGAATCAAATACGTTGCTATAGAAGAATTTAATCAAGATTCTCAAAACAATGTTCCCATTATCTGATTATGTGTCCATATGAAAATTACTTTATGACCCCTATAAACAGCCAGAGATCAGTAATTACACTTTACAGGTAGCTTAATCACTGCCAAAAAAGAGCCCTTCCAAAGACAGGACAAGTTTCCTATGCACTCAGTTTGGACTTTGGAGTCTGAAGAAAATACAAGTGGTTTCTGCTGTTACAGTGTAAAGGTTTTTCAAAGTGGGGAAGTGCTAAATATAGCTGATTAACAAACACATCTATCAAGAACTGTTTCCCATGACTTCTAAATGAGTAATATTCAGCACAACCCTGCTGTAATAAAATTGAAGGGAGTTTTGCAGTAAGGAGCTTATCTTTACCATAAATCTTCCTTCATTATAGCATTTTGTCTGTCAAGAAGGCTTAGCTGTAGAATGGCATACATCTGCCCTCATGACAGATGTGCTGTATGGAGCTGCTGTTGTTGCCATTAGTTTCGATGAAGGAGAATTGTGGGTAATTTTCAGAGATTGGCACTTTATCAACTATTACTACCTCTTGCCCTCACAAAACTTCTTCTCACAGGTCAAAAATCTGCCTTTGCTTTAAGTCCCATAAGCCACAGGGTTTGCAGGGCTAGCAGAAAGTGGGGGGAAAAGTAGGGAAAAGCAGTGTTTCAATAGAGGGGGTTTTGGTAACATCACCTCAGTCTTTGGAAAAGACTTTTAAGATCACAGAGTTCAACCGTTCACCAAGCCCACCACTAAACCATGTCCCTCAGCACCTCATCTTTTAAATATCTTGAGGGATGATGACTCCATCAGCTCCCTGGGCAGCCTGTGCCAGTGTTTTAACAAGCCTCTCAAAAGAAAAGTTCTTCTTAATCTCCAATCTAAACCTCCTCTGGTACAAGTTGAGGGCGTTTCTTCTTGTTCTGTCACTTGTTACTCCTATCTCACTACAACCTCCTGTCAGGTACTTGTAGAAAGTGATCATGTCTCCCCTCAGCCTCCTTTTATCTAGGCTAAGCAACACCAGGGGAAAAAAAAAACCTTCATCAGAATTAACATTGTCCATCTTCAAGGTCAATGGGAATTGGCCGACATCCAAAGCCCATGACAGAAGTCCCAACTTAAGGCTGAGGAGTCATGATGTATCTTTCCCGGATAAAAGAGCATGTTTCTGATGCAATTCTGCTTGTTAGGCCTGGAGAGAACAAACTTCTTGGAGGATGAGCCTGAAGGCCATCCTGGCCAAAAATACCATCACCAGAGTTTAGAAGACATTATATCTTACCTACACCTGTAACAATCGTTCCAAAGAGCTGCTTAAGCACTGGGGCCAGGGGGCTGGTATTGAGTCCTACCGCCTGGAAAACCTGTAAGACTGTTTCCAGTCTTGTGAAAGTGAGAAGTTTCTCCCCATGGAGAAGCCTAAACACAACCATATTTCATCCTTGAAATGGTGCAAAATGCAGAGAGGCACCTGAGCTCTCTGTATGTACCTCTCTTCATCACTTCACGTAGAAGGATCACCTGATGAAAAATGTGAGTGGTAGAACTGAACTGGCTTTCTGTGGGAAACATTTGTGCTGCTCCTAAGGAGTTCCTAGTTTTCAAATTTAAATCTCTCATTCTGTTTCATTTTTCTTTTCCAAATTCCCAGACCTAGGGAAGCTCTCTACAGATTAGTACATCACCAAGTTTTCAGTATTTCATGTCTGGAATATGAGAGGGAGAAATCTCTCTGAAACCTAAATATTTTTCCCCTCTAAAGACCAGACCCATTTTGGGGGAAAATATGCAAAAGTGTTCTCCTCGGGCTGAATGTTGTATGCAGTTTCAGCTTAGTGGACGGCTTTATGGCAGATGTAGAAAATCATCAAAATGGGGGGATTTCTGGGAATACTGGCAGATCTTTACTGTGACTGCAGAGCAGATCCCGACACACTGTAATACTGTTTCTGTCTTAATCGTCAAAAGTAAGCTATAGAGAACAAAAATTCTTTGTTTGAGAGAAAAGCAATTGCTATTTCTTGTAAAACATATAATATATTCCACAAGACCTAAGGGTTTACTTTCCAATAAGGATAGAAAAAGATGTGTGCCCCACTGTGAGCTCACAGTAAGGCTGTTTCATGTAAAAAGTTGGTAATTAGTCCCTGAGTGAATAAAGTAGAAGAGATAAGAGACTGATACTTACTGTAGCAACACAAAACACTTTTTTCTAGCTGCTAGGATTTAAAGGGTGTGTGGGTGGGAGGGGGGGACCTGTTCCTTCCCATTTAATTTACAAGCATCTAAAACCTCAGAAAATGATTTCTTGCTTAAGCTTAAACATGTGTACTTTAAATTGTTACTAACCAATGGAAAGATTGATAGGAGACATTCCAATTCTAAAAAGCAGACAGGAATGAAGAATTATAGGAAAGATTAAAAGACTGTTGTGCTGTTGACATCAGCAGCAGATTTCACGCTCGTTGTACACCACTGCCTTCAGCAGACTTACACCAGCATTGCTGGATGTTTCAACCAAGTTAACTTGTTAGCATTCAAGGCATTTTGGTTATAAGGAAACACTTGGTAAACTAAATCACATACCTTTAGCCAGCGTTATATAATAAATACTGAGAACAAAAACAAACCCAAACCACGGGAAAACCATCTACTTGTAAATCAGTTAGTATTTCATAACATTGGTATCACTATCAGATAAACACTCAGTACCAGAAGTGAAAACCGTGTAGTATTTCTTGTTCTACCTACAGAACTGGGAGCTACTGGAAATAACACTCATGTGTTTTCCTTTGCTGCATTAATCTTTATTAGAGCTAGGGTTTGAGATTTTCTCTCCAAATTAACCATGTCGTTTCTATTGCAACTGTGTGTTCCATAAACCTCTTTTTAAACGGTATACCAAACATCATATGAGAGCTTAAGACTTGACAAAGAAGCTTCACACAGTGCTGTCAGCGCATGTCCTTTAACTTCTCTCTCTCTGTCCAATTTGTTTTATCTACTTTACTGCAGCATTTATTGCTAGTGTACACGAGATGAGAACACTTGATGACTTTATTTCATGAAGAGGCACTCCAAAATACACAACTAGTCATCAGCTTCCCTTCCCCACCTCTCACTATTGCAGGTCTACACACAAAGGAACTCTATAATGATGTCCTAAATTGTAATCGTTTGGGCTACGAGTGTCTGTTTCAGTTTAGAGACAGTCAGGAAAATTCTACATATTTTCACTGTTTAACTTAATAACTTCTTGTTTACAAGCACCGAACCTCACCACAAATACCAAGATTTTGTGCAGAGGAAATACATTAAAATATTTCCTCGGGCTGGGTGTGGTGTAAAAGCCTCAGAACCACTCTTTGTTTATTGCTAATTGGATTTGGTTTTACATCTGACTTCACTACTTATGTTGACTCATATGAGTATTTAAAGAAGTGCCCACTAAGATGAGGAAAAAAAAACCCAAGACAGACCTTCTTCCCCTGTAGTTCTGTGACTTCCATGCTATTCAAGCCAGGCCACATAGCTAATGAAGCCTACAGGAACACCTGTGCAACATACAAGTAAACCTGCTGCCAAACCCATCCTCTGTATGGGGCTAATACAGATCAAATAGTGTGCCTCCTTTTAACTAGGTGTGCAATACCAATGTAGCTGAAAACAGAATGCATCTCTATAAAACGTCTATGGAATGCACTGCTTTTGCAGGAAAATACAGAAAATTTGCACTTCTCAAATATTTCTTCTTGATCTTTATAAAAAATGATTTCATTCTACTGCCCATAAATACATATTGCATGCAGTAACATTTAGAAAGAAGGCAAAAATGAAAATGAACCTGGTTTCCCAAGAAGTCAGCACAATTTAATCTCACAGTACAATTCAGAATGGACAGTCAGCAACAGAAAGGTGCACTTGGAATGTAAAGTTCCTAAAACTTCCTGATGTTTTAAAGATACTTTTAATGGGAGGGAGGGGAAAAAGTTAAAAATCCTGCTTCTGAAATCATTGTGCATTTTATCTTGCTGTTTAACACAGTTTAATCTCCAGCATGGTCCCTGTATTCTGTGGGCATTTCTTATGTTCTAACAATTCATTCACAGTTGTACTCTGCATCTGAAAGCAACCTATTTAAAATAATTGCTACTGCTCCTTACTTAATTTTATGAAAATATGCTTAGAACACCCAATTTCTAAAGCAGGTTACACTCCCTCTGAAATACCTGGGGATTTTTGTGTAGGAATGTCAAAAAAATAAACAGTTATATTTTATGTGAGAAAGTGTCCAGTGTAATACATGAAAACATGATTATCCAAAGATCTCCAGAGACACTCGCAAAAAGACTTTGTATAAATGAGTTTGAATAGCTAAGGGACCAGGCATAGCAGCTTTGAAGTTTCCAGTTCTCCTCACTCTGGATAATGCAAAATTCAGACAATCTCTGTTGGACAGCGTCATAGTTTCAGTATTACTAGCAAGTGCCTTAAGCTGGCTAGCGAAATTCAGATGTGTCCTCAGGTCCTAGGCAAGCAGCACAAATCCAGGACCCACTTGCTTCACAGTGGAACCAAGACAGGAAAGAGGCAGGCACTAATGATCACAGCAGGAAACGCTCACCTGAGCTCATGTGAGAGTGAACTTGGCATCAGCAGAAGCACGTTCCATAGAGGTTACTGCTCAAAGCCTCTAACTTCTGGAGGATGTGTCTGCTACCCTGGGCTGCCATTGGGAACCTTGGCATCCTTCCTATCATCTTTGAGGGAGGTTTTGAAGAAAATATTTGCTGCCTCCAACAATTTCCCTCACATTTCAGCACACAGTTATGTGTAGCAACCCATATTTGCTCTATTTAAAGCACTTTTAGGGAAAGGTAGTGAGACTCAATTTACACAGACTGCTGATGGATCAGGAGACCAACATGTGTTCCTGTTTTGCAAAGAAAAACACTCACTTCCCCTCCAATCAAAGGCTGGCATTTACAATGAACCAAATTCTGCCAAAATCCCCATCTCCTATGCTCCGTCAACATCCAGAGAGGAGCAGATTTGTCCTTATTCAGAGTGAATTAGCTGCATAGTTATGCTCAGTGTCACCATGCTTTAGCATTGCAAGAATTTATGTTATTCTATCGATGGTATAAATGATCAAACATCAACCAAGTTCTCCAGCAAGAGGACTTGGATTGCTTCACTTTTTCCGCACTCTAATTTGCAAGCTTTAGAATAACTTTCTGATGAAAAACATTGCCATCAGCGTAATTTTTAGACAGGGAAGCAAATAATGGGGAGTTAATACACTGTCATTTATCTCTGACCAGCATTTCAAGAGCTTGAACTTGCTGTATAGGAACAGAAGATAATCAAACAGAGGCAGAGTGAACAAACTGTACCTGCCTGACTGATGTAAATGCCCCTCTTGTCCAATACCATAAAAAGAAAAACCCAATCAGTGTTGGATTTCAGAAACCATATTCAGGTTAAAGGGCACCGTTCTTATCTAGTATTCCACCCAAAGGACAATGATTTCATTTTATAAAGATCATTAGTCAGTGAAATATATATTTTAGAGAGTTTCTAGTAGGGAAGATTATTTTGGCAGTCACTGGAGTGTACCAGATGGTTCATTAACATAGGCTAGACAAGTCAAAGGCTTTCAGAATCATTTAGAAAATGTCAAACAGAAACAAGAACCCTGTCACTTTTTATTAGAATTAACTACATCATACCCTGGACACAGATTTCACCTTGGGTCAGAAAAATTAATACAGAATTATATGAATTGTGTAACATACTAGGTTAAAGATAGGGCTTCCTCTTGGGACTCATTTGCTAGCAATATATTATGGTCTTCTACTTTAGGAATCCTCAACCTTTCTTTTTGTAAGCTATGAAAAGAGCTGACCTTGCTCAGACTCCATTGGTGTCTAATTGATTTGAGGTATATGCAGAATTTCAACAAGACACTCCGCTAAAGCTCTTTTGTGATCATTTTCCCAGGAAAGTTGGCAAAAGGGTTCACTGAATATTCAGCAGCTTGTAAAGTATGCTTTTGTCAGGAGGAAAAAAATAATACATCCATTTAGTGAAACACTGCCTTTGTAAACAGGGATTAAAATGCAACTGAATTGTTACCTTTTTTTTTTATCATTCAGATGTCAAAAATCTCGAGAACTTCCAGCTTGTGGAAGGTGTTCAGGAACAAGTGAATGCTGCTCTGCTGGACTACACCATGTGTAATTACCCACAGCAAACAGACAAATTTGGGCAGCTTCTCCTGAGGCTACCAGAGATCCGGGCCATCAGTATGCAGGCCGAAGAATACCTCTATTACAAACACCTGAACGGGGATGTGCCATGTAATAACCTTCTCATTGAAATGCTGCATGCAAAAAGAGCCTAAATTATACCCATTAGAGCTTCTGCTTTCAAGGAAAACAAGAAAAAAAAAAAAAAACAAGAAAAAAAAATATATATTCTGAACTGCTCCAAGCAACACTAATTAAAAGGTGGTTTTAAGACTCTGGAAAATGGTGTAATAATCAAATACTAATAGTAAATAAGTGATGTATCAGGGTATTTGTATTGCAAACTGTGAATCATATGCTACACATCCCCAAAGGAGTCTACATAGAACTTCATACTGGAGTGACGTGAACCTACCAAGTGGATACTCTCATCAATGTCAACGTGAAAAAGGACAGAATGATTCTTGTATATTTAACTCTGCTGATTGCCAATATGAAGAAACTTAGGAGATCAAAACCTGATCCATATTATCGAGCTACGGTAGTGGGGAATTGGAGCACATTGAATTCCTCCACTGTACAGCAGGACTTCTGAAATGCTTATAACAGATGCAAAACTGCATCCGTAGCACCTCCTGTCATCCTGCCAAGGACCCAACGCTTACCACTTCTGTGATAAATGATGTGGCATCCATTCAACAACCTGTGAGAGAGAGCTGGCGTTGGCCACGTGCTATGTCGTGTCGCACCAACGCTGAAGAGGCTGGTTTTGACTCTCGGTCTCCCCGGCCAGCAAATCGCTCATCTGAGGAGTCTGTTATCCACAGTTAGCTTGGCATTCTTACTGTGTTCTGGAGTTTGTTTTGTCACGTGTTCATGTTGTTCTATCAGGCAGTATCTCTCTTCTACCACTGTTATCGGATAGCTATTAAATAGCTAAGGTAACTATTCCAAAATAAATTAGCCAATTGGACTCCATATTGAACTAGAGCAATGCCTAAAATATGGCTCTGATCTATATTCATAGCCATTTCCACATAAAGGGAATGTAGATGTTTTAGCTATCACGAACAATAGCTTCTTTGACATGCACACACAAAAAAACTCCCAGCAACCCACGCCACACACACATTTTAAGGACACCAAATAATTGTCTTAGAAACTGAAAATACCATTATTAAAAATGCATTTAGCAATACGATAATAGACAAATGGATTGTGTGATCTGATGATGCCAAAGAGCACCGTCTTCAAACTTCCCAGTAATTAAGGAACTAAATTTCAACTCAAACGTCCACTATGTAATGAAACTTTAAAGTTAGGTAACACACGACTTTTAGGCAAAGAAAGAAGAGTGATACTACTATGTCTGTGTAGGCCAAAGTCTGCTGCAGAACAAATATTAGAGAAGAACAAACAATTCTCTCTCTGTCCAAATGAAGATACCAGTATTAACATGTCGTGCCACAGTTATAAGTCTTGCCTTATTTCATTACCCTTAAAGGTAACTGTGCAGGTGTGGATCAACATATGCTTAAAATAAAGTATTAATCTCTAACAAAAACATAGTGTTTACATTCTTTAGGTCCTGTGGGGAAAAAACTGTGCTAAAATTGCAGAGCAGTGATTTCCTTATTATTTCTTTTAAATTGGTAATTATTTTACCAGTACTTAATTACTGTATGTCGTGAGACACTAAAATCAATAGGGGTATTTCATTTTGACTTTAATTTTTGAGATTATCGGCTGCACAATCACTTGTAGAAACTGTATAAAATCCTAATCCTTTAATTTTTGTTTCATGAAGATTGCTGGCTTTTGAATAGTTTATTTATATTGTATATGATAGTTTTCACTGTAGACAATTATGATGCTAATTTATTGTTCTTTGGTTTCATCTTTATATAAGATATAGCCAGAATGAAGAAGCCAAATATATGTGTTTACTGTAGCATGTCTTCAAGCTAGTGGAACATAGTTCAGGGACACACAAGGGTCTTTACAAATTAAAATCATTCACTTAATTGTCTGTAAATCTTCATAATCTTAAATGTAGTTTATTTAAATCTATTGTAAATTATGTGAGTTACAGCTTTTTCTGTTTCATGTGAACTTGAAAAGGTGCATTTCTCTCACTTTTTTTTCCCAACCATTCATACATTATATACCAAAGACATCGGTTATTGCATCTGCATTAGTACAAAGCACACTATTTTAATTGCCTGTATTAATCAGCTCTGATATTCTGTCCATGCATAGGGTACAAACACAGCAAAGCCCAGCGTCTGCGACTCCTACACACCTGTCTTGTATCACAGCACACACGTACCATCGTAGGGACCAAAAGCAAACCAAGCACAGCTCCCTCGGCCATCCCACACTGCAGACACATAAGCAGTATTGAAACAGCAGCAGCATTCTCCCTCAAACTGAATTAACAGAGAGTAAGATGCAGGTGGCAATTGACAGTGGCTGCGAAATACGTTTGTCCACCTGTACAATATAAGTGTGGCCATTCCTTCCTTTTTGAAGGGAAAGCAAAGCGTATTTCAAGTGTTTGCATTCTGTGTTTTCTTTTCCTGTTGAAATGCTACAGTGTATTTTGGTGAATACCAAGAAAAAAAGCTTAAAAAAAAAAAAAGAGATGCAAACTGTCTTCACAGCACCATTATCTGTGTAAGGGATGAAAGAATTCAAATAAGGGCGTAGAAGAAAGGAACTATTTTTCATACAGCTTAATGGAAGCAGTTTCAGATGAAGTAACAGATATTTGCCCACATTAGTGGTTCCAAGAATCCAAACAGATTGGCCAAAGTACACGAACAAAACAACAAATCACCCCAAAAATCCCCCTCATGTTAATTGTTAACTAGACGTTTACTTCTGACTGCCTTATTGATTACAGGACATATAAGCGAAAGCAGACTAAAGTGCAAAGGGTTTGGCTTTGGCTGGTTTATTATAGTTGTTCCGTGTTTGTCAACAGACAATCTGTAAAGTCTGACTATTTGTATTACAGATGTTCTGCAGCTGCCTTGGATTTAATTCCATGCAACTCTTAGAATGTGCAGTGAGTTACTTGTTGAAGTTGAAGTTCTCTTACTGTATCGGTGAAATACATATTGTCATGTCAGTTCTTGCCAGAAGTTTCTCATCGCCAATGGAATCTCTTTTTTTTTTTTCAGTATTTCAATAAATATTGATATGGCCGTGCTGATTACTTTATAATTGTCTCTATCCTGACATCATTGAATTGAAATAAAGCACCAGTCAAAAATCAGACACTCCGAAGAGTAAAAATCCTAGAGGAATAAGAGCACCAAAGAGATTTTTAAGCAGAACAGAAGACACAAAGGTGGAGAACAGCACCTTCAGAAGCTCAGAGTGCGACGATGCGATTGCCTGGGCTCAAGCAAAATGAAACATAACAGAGCACAAGAGCTGAATTTCTAATCAAAAAGGAATTTACCAGACAATGCTTTCAAATTACTACCTTGTGTCTTGTACTGCACACTTAATTTCACTTTATGTGTTGCCCATAAAGAGTTAAGCAGCCAAAGCATCAGAGAAGGAAAATGACAGAACAAAAGAAAATCAGGTAACAGGATCCAGCAGAGTTCAGGATAACCTCTCGGCAATGTAAATAAGTGGCAGGGCCAGGGGCAAAGCCACAGCTTCCCACTCGGCTGCCAGCGCAGGCTGCCAAGGAGGCAGATGTTACTGCTACCAGAGAAAAATATTTCCCTAAAGTTGCCCTCTGGCTCCTCTGATTGCCATTCTGAGAGCAGGAGGTGAAGTGGTCCAAGAGAGCTTGTCAGCAGTACCCTACTGTTTGGAGCCCGAGTCCATCGCTTCCCCTGAACTGTCTGGTAGCTGAAAAAGGGCTGTTTTCTGTGAGGTGCCAAAAGTTAATGCTTCAAGGGGAAAAAACAGGGCTATAATTAGTTATTTACAAATCCTGTGCTTGAACGAAACAAAGCTGGTTCAGTCTTGCAATAAAAACAGAGTAAAACAAATCGGATTAGGTGGTTACACGGGAGGAAGGATCCTTTTAGCTGAAACCCACGATTCAGCATCGGACCCAGGGGAGATTTCAGGGTTGATATATTTCAGATAGTTTTCCTTACGAGAGATATATTTTTGGGTGATATATTTAGTATATACACCACGCATTTAAACTATGAGGGGGTTATTTTTAACTGAGTTTGACATTGGATCAGGAACAATCTGCTGTATGTTTTTATTGGAAACGTGGAAAGGGTGAGTTCAATGTAACACAGGTCAAGTCAGTACAATACTTAGTGATCTTGACAGTTTCCTGGAATACTGAGTAACACTTTTTATTAACCCATCATTTGAGACCCGCAGTCTAGATGCATCATGAAAGTTCTAACAATATTTCTGTCCTCTCCAATACAGTTAGTGCTGTTTCCCAGGGAAATTCTATATGGGCACCTCAGCTAGGATTTGGAATGGCAGAGAAAGAGCATTAAACTAACATCAAGCCAGGAAAATTACAGATAAACTACAGATCCTAGAGCTATATAACCCTGTGATGCCAGCATGAGCCCAAACACCTCTCTGCCAATTCGCCACTTTCAGTTGCGTGTCAGACTGTAGAGAAATAGATTCATTTTCTAAGGGCAATTTGGCAACAATAGGCAAAACTTTTGCTAAATGACAAAGGCAGAAAGCCTGACCCTCACATGGAGCACAGATACGTTCACCCCAATGTCAGCGGACCTAAGCTGAAGAGAGCAACACTACAAGGTACATGATAGATATAGTCTGGTCCAGCATTCGTCAGCAAAGTTTCTCTTCATCAAACATACTTTCCAAACTGCTTATTTGTGCTCCTCTGCAGAATGAAACCCCCTTGACAGTCTTGAAGTCTGGCATGCAAGTTTGGACTTGCAATACTAAGTGAGCTTTTGCCATTGATCCAAAACAGTCCTGACCCCACTTTCCTATTTCTTGTCACTGCCTTTAGTCCTAGATGAACTATCAGGCTCATGGCAGTTTCTGCTGTTTATGTCCTGTGCACAGCAAAGTGGATTCAAATGTGAGGCAAAGGAAGATGGTGGAATGCAGACCCCTGATGCCATCTGTATTCCCAGGGGCTGAAGCTGCAATGCCCTGCCCAGAATGTCAGCGTCCTGTCTCAGGATGATGGGTTTTAACGTGAGCTAGTAATGAAACATGGGCTGAATCAAAGAGCACAAAAATGTAGCGCTGGAGTCACAATTTTGTCCATTTTACATCTTGCTCTTCCTATGCTTCAGGATCAGTGAATTCCCTGTAAAGTGTGAAATGACTCTCAGTTTGAGAAGCAGGATATTAGGATGCTTCCATTAACACCAATTGCTTGTCACGCTACTGCCAAGCAAAGCCTTCACAGAGCAAGAGCCTCCCTGTGCGGCGCTGGCATCAATCAGCCCGCGACTGATGCTGCTGAGTGTTTGCTGGATACCACCAATCCAGGCTGTCAGTTGCAATTAGAGAGTAAAACAGGGACTCTGCACCAGAGGGAGGGAAGTGTGTTTGTGGGAAGGACCCCACACAAGTCACAGTTTGTACAACAGAAACTGCTGAGGGCCATTCAGTAGCTGCTGGCATGCCTACTGACACTTGCACACGTGCCACATACCACCAGTGGGATTTCCTAAAGCACATGCAAACAGCCTCTACTACTGTTCCTATAGAAAATATTTCATGAGGCACAGCTCCCCAGGGCACAGCCTCAGTCAATCCACAGCTCAAGTCCTGTTTCCCAGGGCTGTCCTTCCACTCGTATGAGCACAAGTGTTAGTGCAGAGTACAGCAAAGGGAGACAGGTCTTTTCTAATCGATACTGGGGCCTTTGTATCTTGCACCACATCACTACAGCTGTCCTGCTCGTTACAATTTGATCTCAGCCTAAATGGATCAAAGCAGGGAACTCTTGAAAACTCTCTCCTTCCTGTAGCAAAGCAGTGCATTACAGCTGCATGTGAAGAGAAGGTCTGCAGGACTGCTCGTGTTTGGATTCCACAGGAAGAGACAGGCAGTATTGTAAATGTCTGTTATGATCGGTCCATAAAACACAGTAAAAAGCCAAAGAGAGAAGAGAGGAGGAAGAACTCCAAAGTAAAATAAAAAAGTACATGGATGTGGGGGAGAGATGAGGATATTTATGTTTCATAAGTATTTAATCTAGATTCATTTTCACTCTAAAATTAAAAAACCTAAATAAAATGTGATGGATTATTATCATTGCTTTGAAGTATTAACAAGGCCTGAATAAAGTATCGTTTCTGTATTTTAGGGACCTGCCACAGTGATATTGTTTTTCATTTCCATTTAACATAGTTTCATTTTACAACGTATACAAATTTCAGATGAAAAACATGGCATGGACTAAGGGATTGAATGTGTTTAATCAATTCATTCAGCTCATGCTGGGAAAAAGGAAGCTTATTATTGGAGCATGTTTTTATTTAAAATCAAACACTGGAGCTGCTTCCCAAACTGTGTCAAATTGTTTCATCACTTGGCAAACTCAGCTGAACTATTCCACAGCCATGTTCTACTCTTCCTCAGCAGACCTTCCGTGCGAGTCCCACGACACTTGGGTTTGTAGTTGCAACCTCCCCACAAGTCCTGCATGTCTCAGACAACCTCAGATGCTGGAGCTGAGAGGTGCTGACCCTGAGAAGCTGGGGCTGGGGCATATCTCAGGACTTTTCTTTCTTTCTTTGTGTTGGTCTCCCTCTTCTGCTCACTTAGATTACCAAAACTGAGCTGATCCTCCTTACTCACCTCCAGTGACTGCCCTCATTCTCCACATGAGCCTCTAGCTGCTTTTCCCCTTCTTTTGTACCACTGTTTCCCTCCACCCCAATTCATGCTACACCTTCCTGCTTTAATTTTGCTTTGTATCACAAACAAAACTCACAAGCCAGCTTTACCCAATGCATCAAGATTTTCAGGAGAGTTACCTATACGCTGGGGAGGGGAAAAGGTCAAGGTCGCAATACTGTCTGCATGTTTCAAAGCAGCAAAATGACAGCAAATGTCAAAACAGGAAAGTGAATGCTGGACCTGGTCAGATGGGGCTGAAGAAACCCCAGCCAAAAAGCAAGACAAGGTCACCAGTCAGTCCACAACGTCCTGGCTTACAGTGACCAGCTCTACACACCTAAATAATCAACAATTCTTACCAATCATTGTTTTCAGAGAGAAAATAGGAAACATTCGAGAATATCAGTTCAAGAATGGCAGATAAATATAACAGTGGAATCTAAACAGAGGAGTGGCATCAGAGCTAGGACTTCATTATTTTTCAGTCAGACTTTTTTGTTCCAACAACACGCTTCATGTTAGTCAATATAATCAAGACAACAGCCTTTGCCAAAAAGAGTGAACAACATTTTTCTTCTTTTTTTTTTAAGTATCAAACATTGACACAACTTTACCCTTTGGGCATCCTGGAGGGGAAAAAAGAAAACTGAAAGCAAACCCTGTGTAGTTTCTGGAGTGACAGATATAAGACGTCTTTCCTTGCTGTCAGAAAAACTGTCTGGTACCTCACCTGGTGTGCCAAGGTCCTGAGCAGGTCTGGCTCCACAGTATCGACAGTGTCTTGGTAATGTTTTGTTCAGGATGGAGCTAAAACTCCAAGGAGGGAAGAGGGGCCCTCGCTGCAGGGGAGTGCTGCACAGCACAACTGCTCTGTGTGCGACGGTGCAGCACCTTGGTATCAGAGGTTGACAGCCTGTGAATAGATAGAGGAGGTAGATGTAGTGAGATTATTTGCTGCTCTAGAACTGTGTCCCCCCATTTATGTGCTTATATTAATCATGCAGTATCATTGTCCATTCATTGAATGTGGGAGCTGTGAAGAATTTCAGTAACAGATATTTTTCATTATTTAGACTAGAATTGTTTGATTAAAGGATCACTGTACTGATGCTATGAGCCTCACTCCAACTTACCTCTCACCTAATTTGTTAAATTTGTGTTTTGGCACTGAGGGTTGATTTCATGTGAACAACTACACACAGAAATAATATACACAAAACAAGAAAAAAAGTGCCAGAAAGGAAGTGATCACTTTAAGGTGATAAAATCGAGGCCAAGGACACTAGGAAAACTCTGTTTTCTTCCTGGTAGTTGCTTTGTAGTTGTTCTGCTTTGTTTTAATGCCTTGTCATGAAAGTTGCAAGTAATACAATACAAACTAATGTAGTCAGGAAGAAAATGATGATTTGTTTGTAGTTTAAAGAATTCTTTTTGAAAATAGTGTATGTAGAGACGTATTTGATGTGTTCTACAAGACAGATGGAAGAAAAAGTCTCGCCCCACTTTCTTTCTTTTTTTTAAGAAAAACAAACAAAAAAAACCCAAAAAACTGTTTCTGTTTCAATAGGTCTGTGAGGTATTTGAGGCTCAGGTCTGTAGCACAGCTTGTATAAGAGATGATTCCTGGAGACCCTGGGCAGACTATCCAATTCTCTTCCGTCACAAACTCCCCTGTGATCCTGGAAAATCCCCAGGATATGCTGCCCCAATCTTCCCACCTCTAACACGCAGCCAAGACTGACCTACATCCTGCACCATTCCAGAAACATGATTATTTGTCACAATAACATTCAAATCTGTAACAAACACAAGAAGTAGTTGCTAAAAACCATCAGGATGTGGTGTGTTACTGGTGTATCCACCCTGGAGGGAGTCTGGCTGCCTGGAGAGCACCCAGGCAGCCTTGAGTGCATAGCTTTACCAGGCAGAAGGTGTCTTTTGTGCACATCTCCTGACAGTCACAAATAAAGCTTGGCTTTGGGGATGGTGTTTAATTGACACACTCACCCTGTCCCAAGGTACTAAAGATGGAAAGGGAAAGAACTGAAGAACAAGGCAAGCTCTCCTAGGAGGAAACCCAAATAAGGACAAATTCCCTTTTTCTGTTTCAAAGGATTTTTCTTCAAGTTATTTGATATCATTTCAATTGAATGCAAGCAAAGATTTCAACATGTTTCTTCTGAGAGTATCAACTTCTCTGAAAACTCCCTTGGTTTCTCTCTCCCCTCTGATTTCCCCAAGTGCACAATGTGCAGTCGTCGGCATGCTAAGTTAAGTATTCCTCCCTTAGGTCATTATTTCCACTCTTTAATTGTTCTTTCAGCCTTCTGCAACATTATTGTTATCCAGACTGTGTTGGTGCTGCTTTCCAAACACAGATGAGTAACAGTTCCTGCCCTTAAGAGTGTATATTCTTGAAATAAACCTTTCAACTTCTCCACCCATGACAAAACACACCAATTACATCTGTAGCGGTCTTCAAAGGTTTTTCAAACTCTCTGAATTCCTGTTTCTGACGTGAAGCCAAATACACATCTTTTATTAACGTAAAACTAAGTGAGGCCTTTTCCAAGAAACTCCACTTGTGTTACAAAACTTATCTTAAGAACCTAAATTTCCGCAGAAATAGAAATCTTGAGTTTTAGACCTTTGCCAAGCCTCATTCCCAAAAACAGTATGTGCTCTGGAAAACTACAACAGGATCTCTGTGCCCCAACCCAGGTTGGTTTATGAGCAGCACTTACATGGCATGTGCACAATGAGTACAATCAGACAGGCTTTGCCGATGGAAGTCTTCCTCCTTTTGCAGGCTGAGCTGGGAAAAGGTAGCTGGCAGACCTGTTACACTGATAAATTAGACTGGAATAGTTAAAAGGTGAGAATTTATGATAAGGCCTGCAAGGCCACAACAGAAATGCAAACAAAGTAATTCATTCCAATTAGAGCAAAGAAAGAAGCTGAATATGACTCAGGGCAGTCAAATCACTTTATTACACACAATTTTATTTCCATGGCCTATTTACATAACACAGTTTATTTAGTTTCTGGATGTTCTTCACACACAGCAAAATGTAAACCACACAAGCCAGCCAGTCCATGAGCTGGGTTTTCTGCAAGATCTGGGAGGGGGGAGGACTGCATGGAGTCCTTTATAACATCAGGGAAAATGAAGGAACTCCACTGAAGAGCTAAATCACCTCCAAATGTAAAACTCAGCAGTCAGTTTAGAAATGGATCTCATTCTGTACTTGCTTTTGAAGTTCTGAGCACAGAGATGTGCTTGGTGACGCTGAGCCTCTGTCAAACAACTTAAGCACACTGATTTTTTTATTATTACCTGGAGGCTTGTGGCCATTGATTCTCTTGATTTGTTTTGCTACTGTAATTTTTTCTAAGCTACACCAAAAAAAAAAAAGCCTGCTCGAGTCATTGGAGAACATTTTCACAGCACTTGATGCACAGGAAGTTTTACTGCTGAGCTTTCAAAGGCACGTAGCTCACCATGCAGATACTCAGCCTATTGGGTCGCTGAACTGTAATAAAAGACATCATTAAGGGAAACATTTGATGGAGGTACTTGGCTCATTGGGTCAGTGGTTATTGTTATAAGGATCTCCTTGTGAAGCTAATAGATAAAAAAATGAGCTCTTCTGATCTCTAAGACCAGCCTCTCTTTTTAAAGAAGGATGCATGGCAGTTTCTAGTAGTACACATAACTAAAGACATTTCCAGGAAGCCACACACTGCCAGTGTCAGAGCTGCAAAAATACTTAGGTCATTGGCACATACAACCAGCACTGACATTGATAAATTGAAGATTCAAAACCTGCCAGGACCTTGCATTGTGCTATTCCAGTGAAAGTGCTGAGAGTTTCCCTGGCTTTTAAGAATATACTCTCCAAAGCCACTGCAGTCGCGCGGTGCAGCCAGACAAATCCAATGAAACATACCACTTCCACAATTCCTTTCTGAAAGTCAGACAATATCCCCTTAAAGTTACCAGATGCTTGTTGTTCTCACCCTTCCTCTAACTTTCATCCTGTTCATTCCCCTATCTGCACCACAAACCCTCAAGCCTGGCTCAGGCCTTACTCAGTGGCCAATGACCATGGCCACCAGTCAATGGGATTTCATTTTTAAGCTTTAACTGGAGCACTGTTAGCACCAGAAAATGTGGTGTTAGCTGGTCAATATGTGATCCCCAGTGCACCTGCTGACTGCCTATTTAATTACTACAGATACATCTTCAAATAAGTAGTCACAGAAGCCACCAGTCTCTTCCCCTGCACCCTGCTCCAGTCTAGAATATCCCCTCAGGAGAACTCCTGGCTGTCTGTGAGCAGCACTGTGTCCAGCAGCAGCTGAGAGCCGTGGGTGAGAAGGAGCTCACCACACAGCAAATGTTTTAGAAACATTAAGTCTGTGAAAATAGAGGGAAAACTAATGGATTTTTTTGACAATATTAAAGCAAATCTTTTCTTAAAATGTAATTTCTTCTAATTATAAGCAAGAGTGGTGACAGGATCAGGAGAAGCTAACCACAGCAATAACTACCATAGAGATCAACAGAATATTAAAGAAAATTAAAGAAAAAAACAACCCAAAACCACAAGACAAAGAGTAGTCTGCTAAGCCCTGTGAATGTATTATAACACAGTAGGTGGCAAGTCCATGCTCCAATGTCTTCCACGGGTTATGGTTGGAGTTGCTGCAGGTGCAATCTCAGCTGTTCACAGTCAACTGAAAACTGTTCAGTAGTAGGAATCTGTCACGTAGGCTGGGTCAACATTTATGCAACGGCTGCTCAGTCATCAGTGAAGGCCACCTGAAAATTCAGCACCACCTGCTATGTTCTTAACTCTGGGCACTTGAGGATTCTCTCATGTGATTGGGCTTCTAGAATAGCAGGAAGGAAGATGGGGGCCATTGAAAGGAGGAGGTTTGAGCCTTCTCCATCTCCGCTTACACTAACAATGTCAATGCCATCTAGTGGTCAAGACACTGTGATGTAAAAAAGTGGGTGAAATTACACAAATACTGCTTGGGGGGAAAGCTTATTAATGTTTTTTTAATATATACTGGATATTTCATTCCTCTCATCACAAAGAACATAAGGTTGTTCTTCAGTATCCTGCAATGTTCCTGAACTTCTCTCTCAATGTGCTCAGCAATGAACGATATTGCACATCACTTTGCACCCAGCTCTGTGAATAGCAAAAAAAGGAGATATTAATTAAACAGAAATCCTTAGATTTAGTGAATATATACACTGGAACAGTTTTGAGCTGGATTTTCAACAAAACCAGGCAATAAATACAGTCCTTTCAAGGACAAACCTGCAGTCAATAACGTCCATAACTACGTTACAGTGCACTTAAAGGAGGCAAGAAATAGAATGTTGACAAGGATAAATGCTCACCTAATACCTGAAGTATTTTTGTCAGAAAACAGGAGATGGGTATTTAACATCATCAGTATTTAACATGCTTTGTAATATCTTTTGCTCAAGTTTAGGGTGATTTCCTCAGAGCTTGTCCAAAACTGGGTATGACCGTGGTAAAAGCAAACCTTGTTGAAAGACAGTCTCTGCTTACCAGAGCCTACCCTGCTTTGCTTTCTGAAGCTAGAAATGGCTGATACACACATCAAAAAATTAACAAATAAAAGCCAAGGCAAGAAAGCTTTGAAGTTGCATAAAACCTGCCAACAGAATTTGCCCAGAAAATGTGACAGTGAATTGCAAGGTGTAAAAAGGCAAACGGCAGGAAATATCCTGGAAAAAAACCCCATCAAGACATTTCAAGTTACTCTTTGAAACAGAATGAAAACTTGCATTGGCTACAACAAAGGCAGTTTCTCCTCCCCTCTTCATATTTTCTTTACATTCAGATAAATTTGCAAGCACACAGCTCCAGCCTCAGTTTTAGTCCCACCCAGATCACCCCTCTCTTCAGAAGACCCTGGTTTTCATATCTTCCTAACTTTTTCTTGTACATGCAAGATTTTTTTGAAGTGTCGCTGTAGTTTTAGGTATAGAAACATTAGTTCATACACACAGATGCCTGTGTGCTAACCCAACCAGTTGGGAATGTTTTGAGTAATGCATCATAAGAGCAATGGCACCTTAACAATGTATGACATTAATACATCATCAAAGCTATGACACTCTTATGATATATTAGTTTAATACATCATAGTAGTGCTGTATCTTGGACAATCATAGACAATGTATTACTCCAAAACATAGCAACAGCCAGAAAGCACTCAATATAAGTTTTGTGGGGTTTTCAACTTATTCACATTATAGGAGTTTGGGGTTTTGGTTTGGGTGTTTGCTATTGTTAATTCCCAGGAAATGACAACGTTCACTAGGGACAGAGCCTGTAGTTATCTACTGTGCTGAGGAAAGGGAAACTCACCATCCTCTCTGCAGTCACACCGAAAAGCCACCCACAGCCAGCTCTTCCTTAAAACAACCAGCAAAGGCTCTGTAAAATGAGGAGCTTCTCAAGACAAGCTTCCTCAGAGAGGGCTGCTGGAGAAAGAGATCCCTGATTTTTAAACATACTTCTCACTTTTGCAGTGAGCTACCAGAAAAACCCCACCAAAACAGTGAGATGTGTGCTCATCATATTAACTCATGCACTCTGTGCTACCCACCAGGCTCTCTCCTCTGCTGGAAATCTATAGAGAACCTTTATGAAATGAAAATGTAATCTTTTCATTAGGGTAAGAAGGTGATGTTGCCAGTGCTCAGCTCAGCAGCTCCCTGGGTGCCTTCAGTTTCCAACAGTCCCACAGATGCAAGCAGCACACGGTGGCATACAGGTCCACCTTCATGGACAGGTGAGCAGGCCTGAGATAACACAAGGGGAGCAAGAACTGCTGAGAAGGGAGGTGGGGAGGAAACAAGAGGGACAAGGCAGGCAGGGCAGAAAAGACAAACCTGAGATAATGCAGAGGCCTCCAGCAGAAATCAGTGTTTACAGTTTCCTCGGTGGCTGAAGTTAACTGCATCCCCAGTTGAGAGCTCATCCCTTGCATGATTCTGGGCAAAGACAAAACCAATCAATCCTTACAAAGAAATCCATTTACACACAAGTAAGCCAATTTTATGAATGCTGACTTGTTTTTTCTGGTCTTATTTCTAAGATTCCCTAAATTAATGTTTTCCAGTGGTCTAATGTAACCTGTCAGAGACCCTTCTTTGCTTTCCCTGTCTAACCTAGCAACTCTGTTTCTGAAGAAAACAAAACAAAAATAGTCACTATTTTTTTGATGCCCACATGCAGGATAAAGTACATCATTACTAAGCTATGGTTAAGTTACTCTCTATTAAATTACACTTGTATACATTCTAACAATTTACAGGCAAATGTGAGTCTGGATTTCATTTTTATTTCCATTCATTTGGAAGTAAAACTTCAATATTTTCCCACAGTGCTGAATCCATCAGAAGCATAAAACATAAGTAGTCACATCGCTACTGGAGGAGGGGATACATGCTATCTGTACACATTTGAAAATTGCAAATCTTTGCAGAGAAAGAGAAAAATAATATACATTGGCCAAGAAAGGGCTTTGTGAGAAAATGTGGCCAAGAAAAAGGGGTGCTCAATTTTCAAAGGGTGGGAAAAGCCTTATAAAAATAAATTTGCTTATGCATAAAATCAACTGCCATATAAAAGATAAGGAAAAAAAAAGCTGTTTGTTGGGTACATACAGTCTCTTTCCCCTGTAGGTCTCAAAACTATTTCACCTAGTTGAATCCTTGCTTTACAGATACACAAGGCAAGGGAATAAAATCTATCCAATAGATTTTGGGAAAAGCTACAGAGTCATTTGAGGAGCGTGGAATAGTACAATGAAAGATAAACTATTTCCATCTCCTGCCTTGCCCAACAGCTTAGTCCTCAGTATTCAATATGCATCCCAGGGCCAGGTGATCCACAGCACCCTGCCCTTCCAGCTACACCTGAGCAGAGCTGCAGTGAAGGCAGAAAGAAGGCCAAGAGCTGTGCTGTCCCTTGTCCTCCATATCCCTTTCCTGGGTCCATCTCCAGCTCAGAAGATGCTTTTCTCTTGGTAAGCCACCTTGGCTTGCTGACAATGCTAACATTTCACCCTCTCCAGGGTGATAACTTTTGAAACCTGCTAACCAGCTCTGGGTCCCAGTATTTACACAAATACACTCTAGCAGAATAAATACTAATGGAGACACGGTCAAGACACATCCATGTGAAGGACATGTGGAGCAGATCAGATGCTAAGGTACTAACAAATCACAGTGTCTTAGCAGCAACAGAAATTGTGCAAAGGTCTAGAGTCTGACATACATAGTGGAAAAATTAAAATGATATGAAAACATATTTCAGTTATAAGATACTAGTTATAAAATACCAGCATCCAAATGATTGCTGGACTGTCTTTCTGAAGGTACTGTCAGGAAAGGTTATAGAGAAAATAAACGTTTCACTTGAAGAACTATAATTCAAAAAAGAATTGGTTAAAAAGATCTTGTACATAAGGAACCTGCCAATTTAATAGGTGAACAGAAGGATTTCAATTTCTTTTTTAGAATAAAATATGACCTACAAAGAAAACCTAAACATTAACCCAGGCACAGAAAAAAAGTCCTGCACACCAAGGGTGAGTGCAGAAATCACCTCTGGAGAAGAGGGAATTTATGGCTCCTGCAGAATCCCCTCACCAGTTTTTGGGCTTGTACTTGACACTGGGAGTGCATCACTCTGGGACATAGCCATTGCACTTAGGGAGAGCATAAAGCAAACAGAGATCACCTGGGTTTTCACCCATAGGACAGCAACAAAGATAATAACAGAGAGGAACCTTTAAAAACTGTGTTATACCAGAAAATGTGCAATTCTTACTAGTGACCCTTTGGGACATTTCTAGTACATTAAGGAATATTCAAGTGTCTTTGGTGTCAATAGCAAACACTGAACTAGCTAGATGACTTTATTGAAGCTATAAAGAATGTTTTCCAGAGGGTTTTAGATTTATGCACTGAATTGTCTCCTCTCATAGTGCCCAGCTAGCAAGGGAGCACACAGCTCATTTTTCAGTGTGCTAGATCCATATGAAAGTTGGCTTCCTTGGTGATCTTTAATAGGATGCTGCCTCATGTCACAAAACCTGGGGCCAAAAGTTATTAATGTCCTCAACAAACTATATTTTGTGGGTTTGAATTCAAAAGAAAATTCTACCCCTTTCATGCCGTTGTCTGTACAGTACGCAAAACCCAAAAACATCAGCTAATGATAAGGAGACTTCCACTGTATCCTGTTTCTGAAGCATCATCTGATAATGTTAACCT
The DNA here is from genome assembly GCA_013401255.1 of Urocolius indicus. Lineage (NCBI taxonomy): Eukaryota > Metazoa > Chordata > Aves > Coliiformes > Coliidae > Urocolius > Urocolius indicus. The sequence goes on along the minus strand of WBNH01002582.1, from coordinate 156,166 downwards.
GAGGACTAGATTAAATATGGCTCTTTAATTGCATTAAATTCTATTCTTAGCACATGCAGAAGGAACATCACACACACTTTCCTGAAAACCTGTATGGAACCACTATCCCACTATAGGCAAGACTGGAATTGAATGAAACCCTCGTGTTAACTCGTGGCAGTCCTAGTCCAAAGCCTATCAAGGGCACTGTAAGTCTTGAAAGATGGGAGTGATGAAGTTCTGAAGTGGAGATTTTTGTAAAGGAGATAATCAAGCTAAAGAGAGGCAAAGGGAACAAATCAGTACTGGAGTGCTTCACTGGCAGGATCACAAACCAAAGCCAGGTCTGGAATTCTTGTGCCTTTCCCTCTGGAGTTCAGTGTGGAAAGCAAACCCAGGCAACACACCTGCCAGCACTGGGAAGAGTACTAAGCATGGGAGGGACTAAGAATATACTTCGTACTGCTGAAAAGGGAAATGAGGACAGCCAGGCACAGACTTCTCAGGTGTATCCCCAATTCCCTCTGGAGCTCCTCAGGACCAACACCTACATGACACCATTGCAAGGGACTATTGCTCAGGTCCCAGAAGGGAGCAGCCCCTCTTCAGTGGGAACGGTCACCATACATACGATAAACATCCTCCTTCCTCTGCAGTCTGCAAGCTCAGGGAGAAAAGTTAAGCCATAAGAAGAATTTGCTGCTCATGAAAAACTCACGTACTGAGAGACAACTGCTTAGACTGACCTGGCCATTCTCCAGCCCATGACACAAGTAGGGCAGCAGTGATGTGCTGAACGAGGCTTCCTCCACTGGTGGCCAAGGCTCCCAGATTAGCACAGAGGAGTGAATGGGGCCTGAAGCAGCCTCCAAGCACTCAGAGGACCTGCTGAGGCTTTCTGCAGAGGTGTTTTCAATATTGCAAGACCAGAAGACACCTGTAACTGATTCTTCATTTTCCCCAGCCACCTTTCAAATGTCGTCTAACTCATACTGCAACCTGCTCAGGGACCTTATTAGTCAGCTGTGCCTCAGACTTGGTTGAAAACTGTAGCACAGTTGGAGCCTCACCTGATTTGAATGCATTCATGCAACATCAGTCAGCTGCTTCAGGGGAAAATTGGAAAAAAAAAGAAAACTAATTTACTCACATGTTAATCTGGTGTTTCCTTTTTGGGGGAAACGATTCAAATATTTTTCTAACAACTGTTTCCTACTAAAGCAGTTATACACAAGTCACCTGTAAACAAAACCAAGATATAAACAAGGAGAGCCATGTAAATTTGTAAAACCTCTTAACATGAAGTCTCATGTTCACAATGATTAACCAAAAAGTTTCAAGCCCTCATTGCCCTCGATATAATTCAACACGTATTTAAATTCCACTGGTGTCAACTCTCCCCACTGTCGTGTTCAGATCACCACAGGAATTTATTGCAGATTTTGCAAAGCTTTTGACCTGTATCGTCTTATTAAACTTTTATGAAAAATCAATGGAGTTCAATCATGTTATGAGCTGTTCTTCACACACGTGCCAGTGGCAAATGGAGAAGTCTATTTATCCCAAAGTTTTGAGTGAAGGTGTTGAATGGTATACAAGTCTCCAACCGTATGTCCATGGTGCTGGTGAACTGAAAGATTTTGGAAAATAAAAGATATGGAACTTTGAGAAAAATATGAAGCTGAGAACTTGGAATCAGTGTTTTTGAAGGAGCAGCAGGTTACACATTACATAAATGCAAATTAAGTAATTGCATCAAAAATGTTTCAAATAGACACCCTAAGGAGTTATGGTTTGATTCCAGAGGAAATAGGAAACTCAATCACATCAACCTATCACTAGCATCACTACGAGAAAGAGACAAGGAGATGGAAGCATACTATCCCTTTCTTTTTCACTAATGTTATTTTTAACAGCACAAGAAGAGTAATGAGGAGTTGTTGGTGCCCTTGTCTGGGCTGTTGAGCTCACAAGAAAGCGCTCCCCTGGCACACACTGCGGTTCTGCTTAGGAGCAGATGTGCAGAATAGCCCAAGCACCTCTAGAAAGACTTGACAAGTGAGAGAGAGAGCTTGCACATTGAGACTACCATGGACACACGTGTCCAGACAGCCTGACATCAGGCTGCAGAGTCCCAAACCCACCAGTGCCTGTGGGAGTGTGAGAAAAATAAACTAATAAATAGATCATGTCTCTGTATAAACTGTCGCACCTTGCATATTGACTTGCATATTGGCTGCAAGGCTACTATTGGTGACTCACTGCTTTTTTATCCATTTTATGGGCACACAGACAGGACTAATAGTTCTATATCATAATTCAGTTAATAACTAGGAGCAAAATTCTTGCAGAAACTCTCGCAGGGAAACTTCAGTAGTTGAAGCTCCAGTATATTGAATAACCAATGCACAACACATTAAGCTTTAACAAAAAAAAATAAAAAAGGATAGTGTCTCTTGTTTGTTCCATTTCTTTATTTTTCTTACCTATTGTTTTGTTTGTAATTTCCGTGAGTAAGCAGTATTGGTATCCTGCTGGCTTCCTGCTGGCCACAGCACAAGGAAGGGGCATTTTTGCAGTCATTTAAAAATACACCGAAAGTATGGAAAGGTTAAGAATTCTGGAAAGGATAAAATAAACTAAACTAAGGCAAAGTAACCCAGTAAAATTAGATTATTAAATAATCAGAGCAGATGAGGATTCCACAAAGGGGCTGGTAAAACTGGGTCCTTAGTAAAAATATGGCTCTGATACTTTCACCCAAAGCTGTGAATACAGATTGCTTTATTTGCCCTGCTTTTGTTTGGTTGGTTCTTAAAGTAAAATTTTGAGTGGTTTCCATCCATCCCAAGGTGCATAAAAGTGAGATTAGTTACTACTCACATTTCTCAACTAGAAGCATAAATGCAATACTTCAAATGGAAGAGAAATCTTTTCAAACTAATGACAATCTTTCTGTTTATCATCTTGTCAAATCCAGAGGCTGTTTGCTTTTATGGTATCCAGTTTGCTACCAGAAAAGGCAGCTGATATCTTTCTTGTTTTGCTATAAATAAAAGGGGAAAAGTGAAAATCACGAGAGGAAAACAAATGTCATGTCTTAAAATGTCGAAAGACACTGATATTTCAGCATCTTTCACCTCCTCATGAAGGAAAGTCATTAGGCTCAGGTTGACATTAGTTACATTAAGGAAAACATCTGGAAAGGCTATTTACATGCATTCTGCATTTAATTAGAGCCTGAGACCTTTCATGCTGCAAGCAGACCTTAGCAAAGACTTGCAAGTTTACCCAGCAAGAGTGCATGAGGGTCAGCAAGCCAGCTTTGACCTCCACGGAGTCTGAATCAAGGGACCTCTATGCACAACAATGATGGTTTGCTGCATTAATCTGCAGTCTTGTACTTGTTATCTTGGTTGCTTTCACTACGGGAAACTGAAGCCACCCTACAATATACTGCAAAAACTAGCATCAGAGCTTAGCCTTTAACAAACGTCGAGTTCATTTTGTTGCTGCATCCTCTGAAGGGAATGCTGTTTTGCTCTCTTCAGCCTTCATTACTGTGGGGAAAAGCCCTAAATGGGATATTCCTTTGGCCTGATAGACAAAACATATGTGCCGATGCATCTCACAATGTGAACATGGTCATCAAGGGAATTGCTGTTTAACCATTCTAAATTTAACTTGGGTACTGAAGTGTTTTCGTGATCTTACCTGTACTGAAAAGACAATTGAAAAAAAGTTTAAAATGATATTTTCTGCAACTTACATCAAGCACATCTACAAAGTAAGAAGCAAATAATAAATGATGATAGAAGGTAGAATCACACAATACTCACTTGATTCAAAATACCGACAATGTTACAAATACAAAAGCTGTTATTTTACAAAATTTATCAAGGCAACAGGGAATGTCTGGAGAGAGACTCTGACCACTCTTTGTCTTCAAATAACATAGGAAATGAACTTGATTGCTTTTAATGATTAGTTTAACATCTATTAAAACTAAATTTACAAACCTCAGCTCCACTCTATCATTAAATATAATCATCCCTTGGGAGAAAAGGAATTCATTCAGTTGTGTATATGAATGATATTTTCTGTAATGACTTTTCCAAAGCTGACTTGTGGCTTGGCATGGTTTGTCTGGGTTTTGTGTTTGCTTTGTGCTTTCTTTTTGTTGGGAAGGGAGTTTCAAATGAGGATAAAGTTCTGAACACAGGTGTCCAGTGTGAATCTTTGGTACTTAAGTTTGTAGAATGAGGGGCTGAGCCCACCTCAGACTGGAAAAACTGAAGCCTTAAGATATGTCTCAAACAGTCTTAGACTAAGCTGCACAAATCACTACAAAAATCTGTAAAATGGGAACAACGATTTTTCTGCCTCATAGTGGTATCACAACTAAAACCCATGAATCCTTGGCAGGTATTTAGATACCATATTAATAGAAAACATGTTATTAAGCAAAGATTGCTGAGTTTAAAGGAGTCATTCACAAACGAGCAATAAGTGACCAACAGATTGACTTCTTACTTTTCATTATAGCTGCTTATTATATAAATTATAGCTACAATATTTTTGTCAAAGCATCTAACAGGTTATATTCTTTGATAGTGCAAAGGGCAAAACAGCCATTCATTTTAAAATTAGGCCAGTTGAAGATCATGCCCAATCCTGCTCCTACTGAGTACAGTGAAAGCATGGCTTCTCCTAAGTCTGTCAAGTTTGCAGAAAAGCTGCAAAATGCTCTTTGTTTTTAACCTTGAAATTATGCTGATTCAACATATTCAGACATTCTATTATTCACTTACTCTGCTGATGTCATATCTCAGATAGTCTATGGGAAACTCTACTGTTAGATTAATAAAATCCCTTCCAACTTCAATCTGGTGTTTTCTATAAATTACTGGAGCACGTGTTAAAGATCTAATTTGTAATTACAGCAAAGCAACAAAAGAGGTGGAGGGAAGAGTATGTAGTTCATTGTCAGTCATTTTATCAAATAGCATTCGCATTTGCTTGGAAGTAAGGCTTAATTAGCAATCTACTTCCTCAGTAACTGCCCTTCTCTAGCTTCTAAGCAAGGCATGTAGGTAATTAAAGAGAAGTTCTTTGCTACCTATAAGAAAGCCCATGAAATTTAGTAATACTTCAGCTTTAGAAATGCATAACTTAGCCCATGCAGCACAACTCTGCCAGGACTGAGATGGCTACTATCAGAATTATTTCTCATTGTGCTCCTATTTAAAGAGAAAGCACAAAGCGCAGTGAACTGTTGGGTATGTTTGGTTTCCAGTTCACTTTATTGGATGGAGAGGATTAAAGGAAAAAAAAAAAAAGACAGCTCCTTAGGAGCTATACTGCTAAACAATAAATAAACCCTACCAACCTCAGTCCATGGAGGAAATTCATAAACACACCAAGCAAACTGCTCTGCTAAGAACATCCCTTTATGATGCAAACATGTTCAATGAATCTTATGACAGTTTGAAAAATGTAAATGTGTAACACACAAAAAGATTATTTTTAAATTACTCAACCAGGTTTTAATTGCTGATAACCTCAGGTCAGATATACAATAGGCCAGGCCTCTGTGAAGCAGTAAACTTGGCATCAGTTCTCTATATTCACGTATAGTCTGATCAGAGGGGTGTTTTTTTGCAAAGGTATTTTAATTAGCAGTATCAGTAACTTTTACTACTTTACCGTTATCTTCCTTTAGCTAATGATACCGTTTTGGATGTGGTAAGTAAAACAGGAATTCACCAAATTCCAATGGCTTGCTTAAATGATAAATAACAAGCCATTTTAAGGAAGAAATCTCCTAGAGAGTGCGGAAAAACCTGCAGCTGAAGGCGAGCGAGTCAGGATGTGTAACTCTGCACAGGCATAAACAGGAAACGGAGCAGCTTGCGTTTGGATTGACAATCTGGCTCCAAATGGCTCATCTACAGAGGGCACAATGCTTGACTCCTGTCAAACAGGAGAACTGTGCTCTTGTAAGAGTTTTCTGCCCTGATACTTCTCCTTTACGTAAAGTAAAATCTTTTGTTCTCTACAATTCTGCCTGGTCAAGAAAGGTCTTGCTGAGCAAAACACTTCAAATTAATTACATCACCTTTATTCTAAAATGTTTTATTGTGCATTCACTTCCCACAGTTTTGGCAATAAACCCCCTGGAATAGAAACATCTGAAATTAATCATTTTGCAATGCACAATATTAGGTCACATATTATTGCAACCAGCGTCACTTTCCAAAAAGAACTCTCGGATGATATGTTCACTAGCATCAGCAGGGTTTAACTCTACTTCTTCTGGTGCACTCATCCCATAGAAATTAAACAGTCGGCAAGTTCATTATGGGAAACCTTACCCTGTTGTTTCTAAAGCACATGTCCTGCAAGCAAAGTTCACCATAATGCCGAGATGTCTGTGCAGAGCAGTGCCATATACCTGTTGGGTTCAAGGATTCAGGGGACAGAAAAACACCACAAAAAGTAAGGAGGAGGTAAAATCACAGACCTTTCATGATGGAGATTTATCAGACCCCTTCCATTACATTCCATGGATAAAGATGCCTTTAAGGAGCCATTTCACCTCTGAAAACCATGTGGCCATTGTGAAGGAATTACCAGCAGTAACTTTATTCCTAAGGATGTTTGACATTTTATTATTTGTACCACAGTGACCAGTATCAGTGAGGTCTATGGGGCACAAATCAAAGACAAAAAGTCCTTACCTGAAAAGACTAATGGTCTATCTTCTTTAAGCCCTTACCAATCTCATGTTTGTGAGGAGGAGGGATGGCTTGTTAAGTTTCTTTCTTAGATGAATTGAAAGAACCAGTTCATTTGTGTTTTGCAAATACTCTGCAGATAAGTAACAACTTGCATGTGATCCTTCACTGGTGTATTTGAAAGAATGAAGTAGGTCATTATTTCAAGAATGGTACACATTTAACCAGAAACCATGCTCATAAAATGCAGTGCTGTTTTGGACAGATTTGCTCATTCACAGTCCTCCTAAGAATTTCATTGCAGCTTCATGAAAAACAACAGACTGAGCTAAGCTTCTGTCTCACCAATTAATGTTAGTGAATGAAAGGCAGGGAACTGGACTTCCAGTAAAGTGGACACCAGGAACAAGGGGGAGAGGAAGGAGGTGTTAAAATGTCCATTTGTCACACACCTTAATCACTAATAAGGCAGTAGCAGATACCTCAAACAGAGCCTTTTGGGGAAGAAGGCAAACCATAGCACACAGGAGCATGCCCATGGCACCGTGGCAGTCCCTTCGAGGGGCAGCCACCGGCTGTGTGCCCAGAGGGGCCGGCACCACATGCATTCAGGGAGGGGGAGGCACTGGAGGGAGGCTACTCTGGGGGAAAAGCAAGGGGAAACTGGATGGGACAATCAATTACAATATTTGAAAGCGTGTGATTAGCATACAATGACTAATTTCCTATTTTTTCTTTAAAAAAAAGGCCCGGCAGCATGTATTTAAGGCATATTCAGAATGTTATTTTAACACATAAGCAACAATAGTTTAGAAATCTCTGATATGAACTGAGGATGGAGCTAAGCACCTCAGTAGTGACACAATATAAACTTCAACACATGAAATACTGGAAGTTGATGTAAACAGCTTTTAATAGCAGTGAACATTTGTTCGCTTTGTTTAGACCATCTGGATGTTCCATTGTGTTCAGTTCAACACTGACTGCCGTCGGGTGACAGTTGATATATGTTAAGTACAAGCAAAGTGCCTCAGCCCACTCCAGGGACCCCAAAGAGAACTTTTCACCGTTTTGTGGAATATGCTGTCAGGCCACAGAACAGTTGCCTGCATCCTTAATGGCTTTGGGCCAAAGTCCTCTAGCTTTTTTTTTTTCCCCTTGAAAAAAAAATATCAAAGCAGAGTTTTGCTTTTACTGTTTGAAAGGTTAGGAAAACTATGCCAAAGTTCTTGCAGGCAGCTTGGAGAGCATCAGCTGACAGGAATGATTTTCAATATGGAGCAAAGAATAAAGACAGCCACTAACCCTGAGAGACTCCAGGTTTCACTCACTTTACATGCAAACGTGGCTAACAGCCACTTGAATGCAACAAAAGAAAAAAAGTTAGAAGTAAATATAATGACATGATTGTTCTAAAGAAAAGATAGGAAACCAACAGTGAGAAGCACAGAGATTTTTCCATGCCTACCCAATGATACCCTATAATATATGTTGCCTATATTTTGGGTAGCTAGTGATGTTACTTCTGCGGGCAATCAAAGTTGTCATTCAGGCACATTGGCCATTTCATATTTAATCAATGATTCTGAAGTGCCTTAACTTCTGAAATCAAAAGAAACTATGTGCAGGAGGATAATAATTACTATTGCTACTCTTCTCCTTCTTCACATAACCACCACTTCAGTTCTGCTTTACAAAAATCATACACTTGGAAAGCAGAGAAAGCAGAAATCTGAAAGATTATTTGGATCCATCCACATACAAAGGAAATGTATTTTCAATTTTAGAGTCTGAAACCGAAAGATTTCCTCAGCCTTCCCTTAGGATGTTGATCATGTAGCACAAAACTGGTTTTCTACCTTCAGAAGCGTAACTAGTTAAGAAATCACGTGATGCATCTGGAAGGCCAGTGAAATTCTTCATATCATTCATCTTTTAAAGACAAATCCCAAATCAATAGAAACAAAGTATGGGACAACATGGGAAATTACATCCTCCATGCTCATAGCATGTGACCTTCTTTCTCTTTCAGTTATACTTTTTAGGTTATTTAATCTTTTTTTCTCACTGGCGTTTGTCTGCAAAGCTTGGGTCTCCTAATTTTGACCCTTAAAAGCTGTTGCCGTAACCTATTTAGGCACCAAAAAGGTAGCACACAAGCAGCAACACTCCAAGGTTTCTCACATGATACCTCAGCTCTGACAGGGGCTGAGAGCACGTGTTAGTTTCCGTTCAGTTTAACAGCTTCTCACAAAGGCTAGACCAAAGGGTACCAGCCAGTGCTGGCTGTTACAAAAGTATCCACCATGTTAAATCACGCTGCAAGAGTCAACTCTGTTTTATCCACTTTAATGCCACCAAGCAAACACGTACACAGCAATTTCAGTCCCTGTTCAGAAATAATCTCGTCTTTCCCTTTTTTCAGTCTTAACCCAAAAGAAATTATAGTCCAAGAATAGAAACACCCTCTTCTAAAAAGATTAGTGACAATCTCCAAATTATAGTCAAAGTCTGTGGAAAATTGTCCTGCAAATTATATGCATTTGAAGGGATATCAAATGTAATGAGGAGAAGCAATGTCTCTGAAGTCAGCAAATAGTACATTCATTAATGCAAAGAATGCTTTACATAACTTCAAAAATATCTCCATCTTATACAAAATTGGGTAAAAAAAATAGAGGTGATCAACACGTTCTGCATTCAAGCTGAAAACACACAACCAAATTATGACATTCAAACATAGACCACTAGTACCGTAAAGGAGTCAGTGCTTCATCTGGAGTTAATATCCAACTCATTTATATTGCTAACCCAAATTAATGGGACAAATCAAGTTATTCACCTGGATGTCTGGTGTAAGAAAATAATATAAATGTATTTCCAATGTGTAGGTAACTTCTAAACCTTCTCTTCCATGATTATAATGTGCTGGCTTTCCTAATTCTGCAATCAGAACAGTTTAACAGAGGATTGTCTCTTTTCAACATTACTTCCACTTTGGAGACTGTTTGGAAAGCATACTGCACAGTCAATTAAGCATTAAAAAACATATATCAGGTTTGAATTTAGGATTTTGAATATTTTTATAAACATTAAATGAATGCTGCAATACCACTGAACTGTAGGTACTACACGGTAAGTTTTATCAGATTTCCAGAGAGATAAACAAACAGAGGGAAGGCAACTCAGTCGAAGGGCATATGACACAAGTATTTTTTATGAAAACATATCCTTTTTTTTTTTAAAGTTTAAAACCATTAAGTCTCAAACTGTCAGTTCAGTAAGATTTGTGCTGAGTTACAAACATATCACACAAGCTTTCAGTTATTAGTTGATGACCGGGGTTCACTTGTGATGTCAACAGGCACGGAAGCTATTTATTTACAGGCCAAGAAATCTGTGATCAAATTCTCTCTGATGTTCCAAACACATACAGCATCATTGATTACATCACATCCTTTAGTTTCTTAGCCATTTTAACTATGTTTTTCTCTCCTTACACATTGCCTTCATACATTACACTACATTACCCTTCACAATCAGCAGTATTACTCCATCCTTGTACCTTACAGCACACGAAATGCAGTGCAATGTCATTATCTTAGCATAATATTAAGGTGTGGAAAAAATTATCATCCGATTAATATTGCATCAGACAAGAAATCTATTGTAAATTAATAAATTGTGAAACAATTTGCTCCTTCAAAACCAACATAATCAATAATTCTCATGCTATTTTACACCATCACGTAGTTAAGCAAAAGAAAAATGCAGACATTGTTAAAATGTCTCATCTAGGAAAATGTCTAAAGTTTCTGCTTTGTTTTTGAAGGAATGCAGTGGGTATCACAAGTTTAGGAGCATTCACAAACAAACTAACCGAGTACTTAAATTTTTTTGCACTTGTGTTGCAACATAATATTTCAAAAGAAATTTAATTTAATCAGATGCAGCAGAAGTTATTCAATAGCTGATAAATGGATGAACTGTAAAACGGAATGTCACCTAGTTAAAAAAGAAAAGAGAGAGAAGATGCTAATTCTGCTGATGAAGATATTGTTTTTCCCCTCTTGTGCCCTATTCATTATGCAAGGCTGCAGAATATGAAGTGTAGTGTGTGATCCGGGCGATCTAATGATCTCCCACACCTGCTCATCTGGTACAATTTTAATTAACACTCCAAGGAGGTTTGTCAAGAGTAATCAAAAACATTGTCGCTTATAAAGCTGTGGCAAGAAATCAATAGTTTTCATCAGAAAAGGTAAGGTCTGGCATAACTGAACCATTTAATTGCTTCATTCCAATAAACAAAAACTGCACATTTTAATGACTTGATTTTGGAGATCAATATCTAACCACATATTGCATTAAACAGCAACATGTGGTGGGATATTCACAGTCATTTCAATTCAGAATGAAGCATTCCTCTTTTTTTATTTCATCTCAAATGGCAATAGGTTGCTGAGCCCATGCAGTGCTATGATTTATATCAAATGAGTGACCTCTAGGGCCGTAAGACTAGAACGGGTGACTAGTTCTCAATGGTAAGCTACTGGCACTTGACAAAGTGCCTGAAGCAGAATGAATTTACTTCTCTTTTCCTCAATCATCAACAGGCTCTGCCCTGACCCCCATACTGACTCCTATAACAAGATCTCCTGTCTCTGACTGAAAAATTTACTGTCATGTCTACTTTTCATTGAGCTCAAGTGAGTACTTCTGTCACCTTCAGTGAACTGAGTCTGTAAAAGATTTAACTAAACACCAGCCACAGTTTAAAATCTAAGCAAGAACAACTTGTATGAAAAAAAACACTGCTCTCACACACTTGTGTTCCTTAAAAGTCTGGGAGCCACACCTTTGGCTCATGATTTTCCTTGTTTAAGTATTTGCCACTAAATTGTTAAAAGCTGCCGCTCCACAGAGAAACGAGTGAAAAGCTTGTGGTACAATGCAGGTATTAGAGCATTACTAAAAAATACTAGTACTGGAGCACCCCTCCTGGACACAAACACAGGGAAAGCTGAAATGTTTTAAACAGTGAAAGATTCAACACAGTGAAAGATTCAACACTGTGAAATTTTGCATCTGAAGAGATATCAGTTATAAATCACACAGCCATTTGAATCCATGCTATGATTTGCATACAATGTACACCACCACCCTGCTCAAAATATGTCTATATACACTATATAATTATTTTTCTACTATTCAAAGCTTTTTAGTTTTAAAGCAAGCCTTGTAAAACATTTTTTTCCACACTCTTTCCCTAAAAACAGTTATCCCAGAACCTACAATACCTAGCTACACATAAAAGCAAGAATGGTGTAGCTTAATCATTTTAACCAGTATTTTACTAATATTTTAACTTGATATAGTAATAAAAACTAATATTGCAAGAACCCTGTCTATCAACAAGAAGGCAATTAAAAGAATGACACTTGATGGTTTATTCCAACATCTCACTGAAGCCTTACACAAAATTTTCACTCCCTCTTTAATTTTCAATTCTTCTACCCTCCCTGCTTCACAGCTTCTGGCTATTGGCTTTTACAATCTGTCCCTAGAGAGCCAGGAGTTATTACCCCTGTCGATGGAAGAGAAAGGGATGTTATTCCCCTGTCACCCTCTCCGGCTCCAGCAGATTCCTAGCTCTGATCTATAGCCTTCATTGGAGAAAAGCGTCTGACATGCTGTTAGTTCTCAACCCTGTCAGATCCATCTAGCCATGCTACTGGCATTACTTACTGGAGTCAGAGTCACAGGAGTCAGACCAAAATTTTGAGAAGAAAACACTATATCCACTTCTGTGTGAGTAAATATAAGAGAAATGTCTCCTGCAAAGCGTGCAGGTTTTCAGGAGGCTCTGTGTGCCACACACACTTTGAATCTGAGCTTGGAAACAGCAAAAGTAGTACCTGCAATAATTTACATCTGCAACACAAGTACTGCATAACCTGAGGAGCATCAGGTAAACCCAAAGGATACAAAACAACGAAATGGAATTTAACACTATCTTTGATGCTGTTTTAACAGACTTAATTATTCAATGTTTCCTTTTAATTGACACTCGCATGGCTGCTACATAAAATGGATGCTTTGGATGGCAGGTGAGAGGCAGCATGAGACGGCTGTGACTCGTTTTTCTTGTGTGCTGCCTGCTATTCCACGGTACAAATTGCTATTTTGCATGCATTATTTTACAGGACTTGAACAGCACGTTAACCTTTAATTGTAAAGTATCAATAAGGCCACTGTGTAAGATGGCTGGTTTAGTTCACCTGATACTCCACACGCTGGGCAAAATGAACTCATCTTTCCAACTCACATACACCAGCTGGATAGCACAGGGCTTGGCTCTGACCTCCGCTGCCTCCTCTGGTCAGATACTCCTGTCATCAGGCTACAGCCAAAAACATTGCACTTGTGTGACTGTCAAGCAAGGGGTGATGCGTCATCCCATGACACACAGCTTTTGCTCACACTGTCAGTATTAGCAATAGAGGCAGAACTGGGAAGTGGAAGTCCTGCTGCAGTACCACTCAGCCCTTCTTCAGGCAGATGGGAGTTACCACGATTCTCTCCTCATCAAGCTCTTGACCAGAGAAATCACCGCCACATAACACTTGGGAAATTGGAATATTTTCCAGGTAACAGCTAGCACATAGACAGACTTCAGGATTCGTGGGAGGCAAGAGAGCGTCCCTGCAGAGGGGGACAGTAGTAGCAGAATAGGATTTTTCTACTCTTCACAGAAGTGTGCCCACATTGGGAACGGGGCAGGGAGGTTGAAAGGAGAAGAGGAGGAAGCATGTCTAACTTCAATGTGATCCAAAAATAATGAACACATGGTGAAACTCTCACATCCTTTGGCGGTCAACATAAACTGTAGCAGGACTCTGCTCGCTACAGGATGGTACTAACAATTACTGGAGAGGAAAAGTGTTCTACCATAAATACCATCCACAAAACTCATCCTACTTTGAATTCTAAACAAGCAAGCACATACTGCTAATAGACCACCAAGGCATTTAGAATCAAAATAGGAGTTTTACTTTGGTTTTGTTTTCTAATTTGTATTCAGTTCAAATAGATGGCATTATAACAACAGTAAGGAGATGCCAAGTATGAGGAATAAACATTGAAAAGGCCCTTACTTTCATGTATAAATCCCCTTAAACCTTGGAAAATCAACATGAAATGCATTTTAAATCATTGGAAAGAGGTCCCAGCACTGCAGACCTCCAGTAAGCTTATTAAACATCCTCTGTTCTATTCATTGATTCTTTAATATCAACTCAGAATAATCTTTGTTTAAAGAAGCTAGAGTTTAAACTATTCCTAAGTGTGAATTATTATTCATAAGAACACTTGAGTGTCACCCCATTGCTTTCCAGAACAAGTTACAGAGGTGGAAAATTACATGTTTAAGTTTCTGAATTGTGTAGATAACCCACGACTTAGAACAATAAACCAGATTCTCCTCTTTTGAACTTTTTTTAAATACTATACAGACCTTTTGGTCAATCCTCCATGGCACAGGCAACAGCACAGTGAATATGCCCCTAAAGGGACAGAGGAAAGAAAACAAGGAAATAAATACAGCAGGGAGATGAATGGAAAATCAGAGGACTTTGGGACAACAACATAAAAGGCAAAGGACAACAGGCATGTCACTGATAAGGAGGTTGGAAAGAAAACATCCCATGAATCAGACAAGTTTTGGTGCATCTTGAGGTACAGAATAAGAAAGCAAGATTCTGCACAGGCTTGAGTGGGACGGCAGAGAGAAGAAGGGAAACCAGACTGTAAGAAATGGCATTAGTTAAGAAAATTAGTTACTAAAGCAGACAAATGCATTTTATTGCAGGACTTTAAACAAGCAGCACACACAGGAAGAATCAAAAAGGCTTGCCTATGGAGATAAAGGAGGAACAGCATGGAGAACGGTGATGTTAACAAACACCAGGCAGGATTGAGCTGGAGGTAAACAAAACACGGGATACAAAAAGGCAGAGAGATGTGAAAAGATTTCAGAGGGAATGTGGATGTCAACAACGTGAACATATAGTTCAAGGCTTTAAATGCAGAAGCCAGAAAATAACAGAGAAATAAGCAAAGAATATATTTAGAATTATTATTGAAGAGGAGGCTGAACTGTAAGCAGTAACAGTGAAAATAAAGGAAACTCTGTAAAGAGTAAGAAAAAAGTATTGACTGAACCCTGGAAGACCAAGAATTAAAGTTTTGAAAGAAAAAGAATGCTGCTTGTACCAAAAAAAAAAAAAAAAAAAGCAATAGGCCAGGCAGATTTTGCCTTGAAGAATCTGTTACTGGCCTCACCCAAGGAAAATCTGATTGTGGCAAAGAGAGAAAGACTCTAAGTATTCATCATGCAAAAATTACCAACAAAATCAAGTCCAGAAGTTGCATGTTTATATTTGAAAGGTGTAGGAAGGAAATAGTAAAAGTATCTGGAAGCACTCATGTGGTCAAGGTATTTTATTTCTTCTTTTGGTCAATGATGAGTGTTCTTCATGGAAGTTCCCAGCCATGAATTTTATTCTCTGTGTAAATCCCCTTGTATATTACTTCAGCATAATGCTGGGAAGAACAAAATTCTCCAAAACAGCAAAAACTCCCTCTGAGCACTAAAAGTTCAGCTACTCCATGTCAAGATACAAGTCAAACTCAAACTGAAATTTTGAAAAGGCTGTAGAGCTCTAAATTTCTTCCATCTAGACAGTTTTCTTCCATCTGAGCTTAATTATCATCATCTCTAGGGCCTCCTTCATTTTAGTTCTTAATCAGCAGCTAAAACATTTTTTGCACATTGTATGTTATAAACACTTTGCATCTACAAATGACAACTGCAGGCCTAATTGGTTAATTTCAACTACTCTAAACACCTAACAAATTATACTTCTCTCTGTTCTGCAGTCACATGGTGGATTGTCCTCCAGAAGATGATCCTAACCAACACCAGCTGTGCCCACTGCCATTTGCATTACAACCCCAGCACATTCACACAATCTATGAAAAACTGACAATTTAAAGCTCCCTTTTAAGAGAATATCAAGGTCAAAAAATTCAAATCCCATATTCTAAATCCATTCCTCATCAGCCTTTGAGAGTCACAAAAAGTCACATGGTCACAGCTGGAATTAAAATTGGGCTTTTTCCTTTAATCCAGAAATAAACACCATATGTTGTGCTATCCTAAAAGCAACAAAGAATGGAGGCATCTCTGCCTCAGCAAAACATCACACTAACCCAAGTGGGTTTTGGCATATAATTTTTTCATTTAAAAAAAATATACAGACCAAAAATGACAACAATACACGGAAGATTTTAACTCTTTAGCTTATGCTTGCTGGGAACCTTACTTGTCCCTTTGCAGGTTCATAAAGCAGAGAAGCTGGTAACAAAATACTCTTGTATTAGTTTGTGACTGTGACAAGAGACATTGGTTTCAAATATATCCTCCTTTCAAAACCACTACAAGAGTTTTACCTTAATGCAAAACCACACATCATTGCAGAAACTGTTGAAGCAATTGTTACCCTGGTGGGTGGATGAGAGAGAGAAGAAAAAGAGATTAAGTGAGTGGGAAAGTAGAAATTGGACTTAATCTATTACTCAATATTCAACAGAATATGCAGTAGAACTCAGGATAGATTCATCACTCAGAAACTGGAAGAAGAAAGGGAAACTCTTTACGGGAAAAGAAATCTGCCAAATACCAAGAGGGCAGAGATGTCTCAAAATGAAGCGTGGCAAGCAGTGCAAGAGCTCCCAAGGACTTCCCCATATGTTACAACCACCAGGATGCCTAAGGTGAACATAAATGTTATGGGGGTGTGCCTCACCCCTGAACATTATGTGCTCTCAAACACCTCCATCCTGGAGCATCATCCTGCAATGCGTAGGCATAAAACCCCACTAGTGGTTTCACTGCATTTCAGCAAAACTATCAGAATAAGGTGGGTGATTTCAACTGAAACATACAACCCTTAAAAAGAAGTAGGTCCTTTGTTCCTCTTGAGAAATGTTTATTATCCTCAGATTACAAGGTCTCTGCGAAATTAGTCCATAAAAGTATAAAATCTGAGTGGTAACTATTCTAATCACCATAAACCACTGTCTAACGCTGCCACTTCAGTAGACATTGCTACTTTGAGAACAGTCTATATGCCTTATTTTGGAGGACAGGTGATGGGAGAAGTTAAGTTGCAGTATGATTATTTTGAACAAATTATAAAATGGTCTATCATTTTTATTACTCTTTTACCAAGCAAATAATATTTAGTACTTCACTTAAATTTTTCCAGGAAGAAAAAAAAAATAGTATAGGGTGAAGGTTAAATTCAACCTATATGTTCATGTGAAGAGATATTACTATTGTCTCATAAAGAAGATACATAATTGAGGCTGTGAACTGCATGATCAGTTCCATCGTTAGCAGAAGGGATTTCTGAAATCTGTATTGATTCTTGCCTGTGAATCTGCATTAGCCTAATCCTCATATACAAGCACTATGAATCCACAGAGAATTGATTTTTGCTCTTTCGTTCACAGAAATCTCACAGCTAAAATTTTTTGCTAGAAAACTAATGACAGGCCTGGGTGTTTTCCAAAAATATATATGTAAAATAGTACAAATTGTAGGGAGGTTTTCTGCTGCAGAACCCAATCTGAATAGACTGTCACCTGCACCAGGCAAATCATGTTTTGTTTTACACTACTTTAAAGAAAATCAGAATAGTATCCACTATAAACACGTAGCAAACGTTATATATGGTGTGCTCCCAAAGGTATAAAAACCAGAAGAGGAGAGAGAAACACAAAATATTAATGGGTCAAGGTCTGCTCTTAACTACACTGATGTAAACACCTTACAACTACATTGGCCCAACCCACAAACTCTTTCCACATCCTCAGTTTCCCAGGTACAAGCAACTGCTGGTAGTTGTTTGCCACATATCAGTGCTGAATGCAATCTGTCATTTCTGACCAAAATAAAAGCTGGGAAAAAAGGGACTGAAAACAAATTTTGTCATCACTAGTCTAACGTAACCGGCTCTCAGAAACATGAAACTAAATTATACAGATTAAACACATCACAGGAGTTGGGTGTAAAAGGCCACAGTTCAAAGCTCCAGACTCAAGCCTCAGATAACTTGACTGAGTTCCAACTTTGCCAGAAGACATTAGCTGCTGCACAGCCTTTTTGTGGCTCAAAACCCACAGCATGATGCAAAACCCACTGAACTAAGGGGAGACACTTTACTGCTATCTTGACTACACTTGGTTTCCAGGCCCTCACGCCCCTCTGGTATGTTGTGGACAGAGCTGGCGGGCAGCACCTCATCCTGCTCCAACTCAGCAGCCTCCTGGACACTCACCACTGTCCACACCATGTACCTCCCATGTCAGCGCCTCCATGCCCTATACAAATCAGTAAAGTGTCTAGGTTGTACAACACATGTCCACAACCCACTACTAAAAGGAATGTAAAACATCAAATGCACAAAAAAACAAATACTGCACAATCAGTTTCTTTTTCAGAAGTTAGGTTCATTCCTGAAAAATCCTGTTAACCTCAAAACCACAGTAAAAACTGCCCTTTAACTAAAAAAGACACCGTAAAGAACCATAATGCTAACTTTTGAAAAGGGCCTTTTGCACCACACTCAAGAGCTTGGAATCAGTGTCTCAGAGTCAGCATTTTTTACTGAGAAAAAAAAAATTGCTTTGGACTCAAAATGTTCCGTTTAGAATTTGAGCACCTGCCTGAATATTGGTGCACTCCTTTCTCCTGCCTTCATTGTTTTGGGCTTCTTCTTGGGTTTTTTTTTTCTCCTTTTTACTTTGTTTTGATTTTGTTTTTAATAAACAGAGGCTGACGTGTAACTACAGAGAACCCAACACATCTGTTAGAAGGCTGACAAAGAAGGGAAGTCAGATGCTGCGATAGAGATTCATTTGAGGGTTCCTTTAGGAGGCTCGCTCCAAGAGGCAGCGCGTGTTATTAAAAACAAACTACTTGCGGTAAAAATCTATTTCTGGGGACTGTTTACTGAAATGAAATGTTTATTCGCTAGGGCAGCAGTTAAAGCTCCACAGATAAGTGCAAACTGTTCCTGAAAAGATACAAGATGTAATAAAATGCAAAAGGGAAGAGGTGACAATATTAGCTTTGCACCCACCCGCTTACGGTAATTTCAGATTTCATAGGCGTAAATTAAAGGCAATTTCCAAGAGCAGGGAAAGAAGGCTTGCTGTAGTACAATTTTCAACACTTTCAACTTCCTCACAGAAGGTTCATGATTATTTTCAAGACTATTTTATAACGGAGCAAAGCATGACATTGAAAGATAGATTGAATTATTCCTACAAAAAGGTTCTTGGCGTAGGTCCACTTCATATCAGTTTAAAATACCCTACACCACTCTCTTGGCAGGATGAGATGTTTACAAGCACTGGATTACAGGAGCAACCACACCTCCAGGCTAATTGAAAACAATTTCTGTTAAATAGAAACAGTAGGCCCCCTGGTTTCTTTAATTTAGAAGGGGAGGAGGGGAGGAAAGCAGCACAGGATACACGGGGAGATGTTCCTGTTATAACTCTCAGTTCACTGGAATACCTTGCAACAGAGGGCAGAGGACCTATTTTAATCCTAGGTGATGCAGAAGGATTTAATTGCAGTAACAAAGCTTTTGACTGTGATTTTGTTAGGAAAAATACATACTCTTCTCAAGGTATTCACAGCAACTCCTGCAAGTTATTAATTTGTCACAGGACATTTTCTTTCCCTAACTAGGTACACTCCAGCAGCAACAAAGTATTCTCAGGATGGCTGCAAACCCTGTTGGAGGTATGTATTCAATACACACTCGTGTGACTTAATAGTTTACAGCCTCTTTTGCATTTTTGGAGAAACACTGCTCTGGTTGCGTTCATCCAGTATATGGGAGTGAGGAACAACTTAAAAAATCATGAATTCTTGGGTTTTACTCTCTCAAAATGAACATGGTCCAGCCAAATCTTCACCAGTATCCAGTTTTAAATCCAAATCTGAATTCTCATCACCTGGCCCACAGACACACAGATTTTTCAGCCATATCTTAAACTACAGTTCAACACAAACATAAGAAGTAGAGCACAGCACTGCACCTGAGTTAACCTGACTCCTAGCAGGGCTGAGATGCTGAAACACTGCTGCTACTTAGTACAGTGGGACTACTCTCAGCACTCAGGACGTTTCCACATCACTGACAAGAACATTAGAGCCTGAAAAGCCCAAATTGTCAAGGTATTCATCTCTAGTATGAGGCGAGTATTTTTGCTTGTCTATATGGGGTTACCCAGAATTACAGGACACTGTACCACAGGCACAGTATACAGACAGAATCCATGAATTTTAAAACATTTAAATATTCCCTACTGTGCAAATCTAAAATAAGGGGTTCCCTATGCCTAGTAGGCTTCTTTTCTTTCTCTCTCTCTCTCTCATTCTGTTTTTTTTCCTTTCTATTTTTCTTCTGTTTTTAACAACCCCTATTGACCATTGCACTACTGACTAATATTTTCTGCATCAGAAGGAAAAATGCTGAGGATGTTTGTCAGCCATACTGTCATGAAAGTCAAAAGCAGATATGTAAGAAAAGAAAGATTATCACATTAGACAGAGAAGAAGAAAGATTAACCTATGAGAGCTGTAGAAGCAGAAAGATGAGTAGAAAGTGGGGGACTCAAAGGCTCCAGGGGATTGGTAATGGGTTAGACTGCCCTTCTCCTCTAGATCACTGGCTCACATCCAGCCCATATCAGTAGTGACTGAGTGTCATTACCACCTGATGGATTTTTTGTGACCTTTGCAAAAATGAATTGATGGTTTCAGTCCAGCTGAATAAATGTTCCCATCATAACAGGTACACCACTGTCTCAGCAGAAGGAAGGGAGCAGACATGGACAAGGAAATGCACCTCTATCCCTACAAACCAGTTTAATGCACAAGGAAGTCCACTTACTAGAAATGCCAGGGGGTTTTATTTAATACTTCCATAGCTAGAAGATTGTACTGTTTTTTTAAAGCCTTAGTGTTCACCATCCCTCAGTGTTCCCTATGAATTTGTCCTGGATTCTCAGAGACAAAAGGCTGCCTGCAACCAAGTCAGTACAGTAAAATCAAAACTCTCTTAAGGGACAATGTAAATTTGAAATTATATTACACACTGTTGCTAAAGTACCTCTGATACAAAAGTACAATGAGATAACATAGTTTTAAGTATGCTTCTTAAAGACTTCTGTTTAAAGGTTGTATAATATTGACTGAGCTAAGAAATAAAAACATGTTTTCTCTCCAGCTGCAAAAGACAAATCAAGTTGAAGTTTCAAGACATGTTCATTGTCCCAAAGTATTGCATGTGTGTAATTAACAGATTTAAAGAGGATATGGTTGGCATGACTGGAAAACACTTGAATTTTCTTGGTCCCATCAGATTCCTCCTCCTAAGCAAGAGGAGCCAAAATGGTTCCCAGCACAGTATCTGGGATGCTCTGGGAATTCTTGCAGTCTTAGTCACTCTGTTTAATTAATTCTGGGTTTACCCGAGGTGAATAAGTCCCTGCATTTTCTTATATCATTTTCCTCTTCCGAAGAAGAAGTTTCTTCATATACCCTATAGAAAAAATTGTGTACACTGGCTGAGGAAATGGAACCTGTGTTGCAAAAGAATTCATGGGGTTTTGATGTTTACCATCGGGCTCTGGGGTTTGGGGATTTTTTAAAATAATAATTTGAGTATTTTAATATAAATTTGACTAGCATTCATTTGCTTTCCAACTATTAGCAAAGAGTATATTTGAGGTTTTTTTGCTAATATTTGCTATTATT
Organism: Urocolius indicus; assembly: GCA_013401255.1. Taxonomy (NCBI): domain Eukaryota; kingdom Metazoa; phylum Chordata; class Aves; order Coliiformes; family Coliidae; genus Urocolius; species Urocolius indicus. Next base: position 134,548 of record WBNH01002582.1, on the reverse strand, counting down.
GCAATAATTACATTTAGAATTCAACCACCTTATTAAAGCCTTGGCAGATGACTGACTGCCCACCACTCTCTATCACAAAGAGGGCTGCAGAGTGATTTTTCCACAAGCACAGTATATTACATCAAAGAGGTTTGCCTTTTTTTTAATATACATTATTACCTGATATTTTGAAGAAAGATGGAGAGGAAGGAGTAACTAGAAAGAGCCTTCCCACTGATCTGAATAAACTGCAGAAACAGTAGAGAGGTGTGATAAAGGAATAGGACTACAACACAAAATGTATGCTCACTGCAAAATCTCCATGAAAAACCTTGACTTCCCTATTTCTCCAAAACCAAGTATTTCCTTCTAATCTTTTATCAACATTTTTTCTTTTATCTCTGTACCACCTTCTTCCAGTGTCTCCTCTTCCCAAGATGAGAAGCAGTTTCAAGTGTCAGAACCTTCTCAGACATTGATGTTTGCTTCCTTAAAGAAGAGAAATATATTCCCATTTTAACAAACCTAGACAAACATTCTCATACGATGGAAATGCTGCCATAAGAACATTGGTCCTTTAATCCCACAGAACCAAACAGAAGATACTGACACAGAAAAACCTGAACCTATCTGTATATTTCAGTGCCGACCCTTTGTTTACATGAAGCTAAAAGAAAATCACTAGCATATGTCCTAACTCTTGCAAATTAAAGTTCAACTTTGTCACCCTTACTAAACCAAAGAGCAATTATTCCTGCAAACAAATACAACGGTACTATTCATTCAGGTAAATACTGTTCTGTGTAAAGATTGCAGAATCAGGACCTGCAAGAAAGCAATACATTTTAAATTGCCTGGTTGATCTCCATTTTCACAAAGAAAATGAAGATCAGTCACTCAACCTGAGGGATAGAGTCATTATTTGAAATCTGAATACATATAGAGAGATTATTGCTACTGCGTATTTCAAAATTGATCCCCGCTAGCAAAAGAATATATTTGAACCTTCTCTCTGAGTTCCTTATCTGAAGCATAAGCACCTGATAAATGTGTAAGTGATATACCTTCAGACACAGCAAAATAAGCAATTACTCTTGTGGGCTATAATCTGCTAAGTAACCTGGCTCAATTGTCTTGTCATACCTTATACTCTCCTCATCTCCTTTGTTCTAGTATCCACAAAGCTTTATTAAAGTAGAGCTCAGTCATTTGCTCACTGCAATGCCAACAAACTGAGCCAAATGAACCGTGTTCAGCCATCTGGAACCCCTTCCTCCAGAGTTTGCTCCCTTTGGGCTGCAGAATCAGTCTATTACCCCTGCATGACATGATCCAGAAACTTGCTACCACTATAGGACCTCAATTACAATTCCCAGTCCGGGTATTGCTGTCAGGGATTCTGCAATGCAACAGACACTGCACTTGTACCTCACGTTACTACAAAGCTATTAAAGCCTTTGCACTCAGAATTCACGGACATTACAGGGGCTGTGGACTAGAAGTCTGTGCTGTCTCAACTGGGCTTAAAGGTGGCACAGGGGAGGACAAGCAGTTCTTCAATCAGATGAAGGCAAACAAGCAGTTCTACCCACTGCCACACAGCCAGTTAATTCACTCAGTTGGGGAGGGGATCAAGGGCAGAGGTCAATACAAACCCTCCTGCTAGCACTGTGAAAGGACAGATCAGTTAGGGAAAAAAAGTGAAGAAAAAAACACCACCAACAAAACACAAAAAGCTCCCCACAATGAACTCATGTTGGTATCTGTCCCCTGCTTTTCTCCAAAACACGCAAGGGATTTTTCGTGCTGGCAAATCAATATCCCTTAACCACCCCTGACACTTGATTCAGAGGAAGATGCATGGTCCTCATGGTTCCTCTCCTACTTGTCACCCAGCCAGACAGCACACACTCAAGTACACTCAACAACAGGAGAAAGATGTTCTCAGACTGAGAACCTGATCTCCTGGAAAATGGGCACCAGCTGCACTGCTCCTTCCTCTGCCTAAAAGAGTCACTTTTGAATCAACACGCTGGTCAGGAAACACAAGGAGGGTAAGGTGGCAAGGCCACAGAACAGATGAAACAACAGGAGTTAATCTAAACATTGAACATAACATACTCTCCTGTTATAATGACAAATACTTCTTGAAACTATAGTAAGAAAATACAAAAGACATTAAGCTGGCAAAATCTTCTCAGATGTAGCTGAGACAGGTCCTTTCAAACATGTCCACAAAAATCACAAAGTCACGGAATGATGGACCTCTAGAGCTCATCCAGCCCAACCCCTTGCTAAAGCAAGTTCCTCTCAATCAAGGGCCACAGGAACATTTCCAGGCAGGTTTGGAAACCTCCCAAGAAGTAGTCTCCACACCCTCCCTGGGCAGCCTGTGCCAGGGCTCCCTCACTCTCACAGCGGGGCTATCCTGCAACAGGGAGGAAAGCAGGAACTGCAGTTACCTTGCCACAGTTTGCCCTTCTAAACTCATACCACATTACTCCCACTGCCTGATGTGAACACTAGCAGGTATCAGGCATGAAGTGAACCAGGATACTCTGCAGCCCCTTACTTCAGCTGTACTGTAAATAAGTTGTTCTTAGTAATGTCACAAAGAAGGCTTTATGTAGTGATATAAATACATTTCAACAATGACACTTTTCCCACTTTGCTCTCAGCTACATGTTAGAAGAATCTGTACAACACCTATTTGATGACAGGAAGATACTGGCCTTGACATCCCCATTCTGCAGGTGACACAGGCACAGAAGAACTTCTGGCTTTCTGAAGAAGCCTGTGGTAAAACCAAGTGTCAAACAGGCATTCAAAATCTAGAGCACTGCTTTCATCAGAAGGACTGCTATTTCTTCCTGCAGATGAAGCTTTCACTCCACCTATGAAATAAACAGCAAAATGGGATTCTATGAGTTCCTAAAGGACTTTGTATTACATTGTGATCATTTCACCTCAGACCTAAACCTAGAAGAATCAAGACACTTGAGTAATATCAATTACAAGTTCAATGAAAGAAACATACAAGGAAGAGTTCTGGAGCAAAATCTTACCATCCTAAATCAAGGAAAGAAAAATACCCACTAATGTGTGCAGAGGAGTTTTATTTAATTAAGGACTACAGAATTTGACCCACAGTAACCATTAAAAAGCAGAAATTCAGCCTCATTACACTGCAGCCATATTGACTGTATATTCTTTCTCTCACCACAGCACATGGCAGTGGTTCAGCACCTCGATGGTGGAAGGAGGTCATAGATTACTGTGACCTATTACCAGCAACAACCATCCAACAAACCACCATCTCCAAGCCGAGCTCCCAAAGCAGGCCAGTCAATATGCTTTGGCAGCAAGAGAAAGTTGGCAGTAGAACATTTCCCACTTATCTCACCTTGTTTCTAATGCCTGTTAACTACAAATAAGAGCAAATGAGTACCTAAAATTAATTTTACAAAACAAGACAAGGATATGCCACTTGCATTGAACCCAAGGCGGAATGCTTGCCTGAGAGTTCAAACAAAACCTGAGCAATGTAATATTTGAATTCAACCTCATGCTGCCATGACACATTGCTAATTTTTGCAGAGGGGAGGGGGGAGGGAGGGGCAGGGAAAAGATGGCTTTCATAATTGAGAATTTTGTGCCACAAACTACAGAAAAAGCATTTTCAACTTTCACAGAAAAAAAGTTGCACAGCTGCCCTGCAGAGGAATCCTTGGAACATGTCTAGCAACACTTAGCTGCATTTCTTCTGAATACAGACAATGAGTATCACACTGCTCATGCCTCACGTTCTTATGAAAGAACTATACTATAACACCACAGTGCATCTTATGAAGAGCACTACAGTTTTCTACACAAACCCATTTGCACGAAGAATAGCTCTTGGTCACATGCACAGACTGCCATGCACGTGGCCTCGTTTGTGGATTGTTTATTCAAATCACACATGCCCAATGCTTCCACGCAACACAAAATGCACATTCAGGGGTTTGGGGGCTTTTTTTCCTCTCAAACTTAGTCCTCTGCTGTATATTGGAGAATATGGTTTATTGAACATGGCTCTTGCAGTCTGAAACTCCAGGGCCAGCCACTAGTATCTTATTGTGATGCTGCAGAAGTCCCCAAAGATCCTGTACTCCAGCTGCCCTTCTATGGTTTTCCCTGCCTTCACAAAGCATTGTCAAACACATGAATGATTGATAGATATTACATATTATGGCCATGTGAAGCAAAAAGAAATTTAACACATTCAAAGAGAGGATTCCAACATGTTTTTCAGGGTTTTTTTAGAAGTTGGGATAATGTGTAAGTAACACAGAGTCATGATTGCTCAAAAAAAAAAACCACCCTGATATTCAAAACACAAGCAAGGAAAAAATAGTCTTGCTGGCATTCATCATAAGCCTTCATAAAACTAATGTTTTGCTTTGGTTTTTTAATCATCCAACAAAAGTGCCATTCAGAATTAGGGAGATGAGAGTCCCAGGTAAACATATGTGCCACAGAAACCACTACTCCTGCTGCATTTTTATGTTAATCAGCTCTGCTGCCTGCCAATTGGAGCCAGGAAAGAGCAGTTCCATGCAAAGCTGACAATGGTGGCAGTGATGAAGTCACACAACATCACAGTTCTTTAATCATTGAAAAATCCAACCCACTTCTTTTAGATGCCACCCCTTTGCACAATGCCACCAGTTCTGGGTTACAGTCCTCTTGGCAAGCATCACCAGATCTATAAACTAACTTCAGAGAGCAGCGAATTGCTCTTGCTGTTTCTAGGTTAATGTTGACAGGAACTAACAGAGTCTTCAGAACCATCATAAACTTCGTTTCAGAGCTGACACACAATTGCTACACAGTGCACTGCAGAAACACAGAGCTCTAAGAGGAGATCCAGCACTGGTCAGATAGATGGGTTTGTCATCATCTAAACCTTACCTCTAACAGGACGGGGGGTGGGGAGAAGAGGAGGGAGAGAAGGAGGAGATGAAGGGGCAAAAAAAAAGAGCTACTAGAAACACCTTAGACTACAGTATTTCTTGTACAGACTTGACCTGTGTTATGTACAGCAATGTAACCTTGAGGGGGGAGGGGGGAGGTTGAAATCAGTAGAATCAGTAAATAACTTAGAGTACTTTATAAGTGAACAACACAACAGCACTGCTCTGCACTGTCACTCGGGATACTCAGCTTCATTCATCATTACGGCCTTCTGTCTCTCTCCCCAAGTCGATTGGGACTCGAACTGCAGTGGAGAACAGCTCATTCATCCATGGGCGAAAGCAGCAGACTTCACATTGCTGAAGAGTTTCCTGTGATTCTCAGTGCCAAAGTACATTATCATTTTCCTGTGACTCTCAGAAAATAAGAGCATTTTTTTTAAAAGCCCCTTTAACACTTGTTTGTATTAGAAACACAGTGGAAGAATGAAATAGGCTGCTAACAGACCTCTACAGGCACAAGCATCCCACTTACAAGCTGAACTCTGCAACAAACTGTGGAGCCTGCTACACTGGAATTACACACAACAAGGTGCATTTACTCTACCACAGTCTACCGAAGGAAAGGTAAAAAGTAGTTGCTGAGGCCTTTCAAGGGAATAAGGCCAAGGTCTCTTCTTCAAAATCACCAAGCAGGCAAGATAAAGAAACGGTGAACAGGAAAGCACTTTGCCAGAAGAAGAAAGGACAAAAACTGCAGCCTTCAGACAGTGCTATTGACTTTACTCACTATGACCAAAAAAAAATTATATACATATATATATATGTATATATCTCCTCAAAAAGAAGAAAACCTCAGTATAACACAAAGAAGTTGTATTTCAGGTGATCCCACTGTGATCATAAAAGTGATATGTAGCAGTAATAGCTGCTAAAAAGGTTGTTCTCCAAAGCAATCCGGCTTGGCTGAAATGCAGAACATTTCTCCAGCACGTCCTACTCACACAAATAATTACCAGGATAACCAAAGACAAGCCATCATTGTAACGTCTTTTCTTTTTCCTTGGAAGTTATTAATCAAAATCTCCAGCAAATGGCAGGCAGCCAGCAAAGTATTCTGCAGAATCTCCTCTGCCCCTGGTTAAGAGGAACTGCAGCACAGCTTGCAGAGCGCAGCAGGGGGTGATGCAATTCAAAACCATTAGCGCTACTTCCGTGTCTCTGCTTGCACCGAGCATGCAGCAAGGCACAGCCTTTTAATAATACCATTCCTTACGGTAACAAACTATTTCTGCTGTAACGAATAACTCGGTCTCCACTGAGCGGAGCCCGTCCGGGACCGCGGACACGCTGCTGCCACCTCTCGGTCACGCCTAAGGGCGCCGCAGGAAAAGCGGCATCTCCATCGAGCGCTACAATTAAGAGGATGGAAAACCTGATCATCAGTCAGAAGCACAGCAGGGACTGCGTCTGACATGATGTTTCTTATGCATCTTATCAAATAAGCAAATGAATACAAGCGGGTTTTTATACTGTTACTCAAAATAGTTCTATTTATGCAACCTAAAGGTTCTGAGGAATTCTGAACAAAGTTATAAAAGACTTGAGCTTCAAGCCCTAGGACAACCAATTAGTACAGCATCTTTGAATATGCAAAATTCAATTATTATCTTTTTGTCACAAAGAATGGGAATGATCACAGGTGAGGTGGGAAGGGACAGAAAAGGAAGGCTAAACCAATTGCTAAAAAAAGTCTTTACTGCAAGGTAAAACCAGAGGAGTTTCCAAAGGAATACGCTTTCTAGTGAGGAATTTATAGATACATTACACTATGCTTTTATATCTATTTTATAGTGCATTGTGTTCTTCACTTTTAATCTGTTCTCTTCTGTAACTCTATTTAAAAAGCCAGCCAGGTAACACTCAAATCTAAGCTAAAATGTCTATTGCAGTGTCCAGCAAGCTTGAACTTACAAGAAAGGCTTTTGCATGTTGCTAGTCATAGTCAAGACTCTCTTCTGCCAAGTAAACCACATCAGACTCCAGTGCACGATTCATGGAATAACTCCCTTTTCAAGTGTTGATTTGCAGGCAACTTAGTATTCTGAAAAGGCCAAAATTTGGTTTCTTTACACAAAGGGTATGATGGATTAAATGGCAACTTCTCAGTGATGTCTCTTGATGGACCCCTACTCCTAAGTCTACATCTACTCATACTTCATTTCAGTCTCTGCTCAAATCTGTATGAATTTTAATGTAAAGCTAAAAAAAAAAGACATGGTTAAACTGCTTTTTACACAAGTCAGAGCTTTTAAGAAACACATACCCTGTCAAGTAGGCATAAGACCCTACATTTCCTGTCCATGTTGAAAGGTAAGAAACCCTCCTCTATCATGTTTAAATATTCTCGGGCTCTAAATAAGTCGTTGAGGTACAGGCTTCCAAAAATCTGAGTTGAGTTTCACAAATTTCAGTGTACTACTACTGCTGACAACTCAAGCCACATAGCCCAAGGAAACAGCATCGCACTGTGCCAGGAAGAGTTGACCCTCCACAAGATATTCACAACTGAAAAAAGAGCACATGGTATTTCCAGCAGAGCCTCCTCCTGTGTGTTTGTGGAAGGATGAGTCCCTGGGCTGGTGATTGCTCTCCACCCTGAAAACATTCTCAAGGCAAAGATGCTGCTACTAGAGACACAGCCCCTGGCTAACAATCACAGACATCAACAGTAATGCTGATTAACCTCATTCAAAGAGCAAGATAACACTGTTTCCACCAATGACTTCAGCAAAACAGCATCTCAAACAGTCCTCAGAGCCCAAAGCACAATGTGTGTGTTTACATTGCTTTCACACCATTTCAAAGGGCAAAACTACAGTCAAATGCATTTGACATTTAGCCCAGTCCAATACAGACCAAGCAGGTCTTCCTGAAAGCACTTCTAGTTCATTTCAAACCAACCAAGGCACAATTTGTGGATGGTCCTAAAAAAAACCATTTATTTGCTATCTATTTAAATTATTTTACTGAACTTGTCAGTTACATCATGCTCCAAGGAAGACCAAACTCTGCTAACAGTTCATCCTAGCTGTCCTCTTACAGGCACTGTAGGAGACAGAATTTGCCTCTGCTGCTCCCTGGGGTTTGATATGAATGTTTTTGTTTACACAATAGCATTAAAAATTCTTGTATTTCCCACATCTCTTACAGAACATCCTGATTTGCTGAAATCAAACCAAAAATCAAATAAAACCAAACCAAATCAAATCAAATCAAACCAAATACCTTTGTAGAAAATATTGGGACTTCACCCAGGAAAGGTTTCTGGCTTCAAAAACAAACGTGTCATTAAAAAAAGCCACTTCACTAACTTGAAAGTATTAAAAAATATAAAAACTAAGATTTAAACCTTTATTGGACTAATAACTGAGCACTGAGAAGAAAAGAAGAGCTAAATGAGAGCAACCAAACTAAGTGGTGTTTTATAAGTTACAACAAATAATTTGCTCTCTGCTGCAATCATAGTACATCAGGAGCTGGGTTTTTCCCTTTTAGTTTGTCATATTTTGCCCCCCTAATACTCATTTTAAAACAAATTTGGTCATTAAGTTGTCATACATTTGTTAAAAAAAAATAATTAAAAAAATCAAACAAGGAGAAACAGTCAACAATGTTAATCTCAAACTGAGAAGCTGAAATTCATTGGCTTTGTATTTATCAAGCATACAGATGAAGACAAAAAAACCACCTTCACCATTTTGACATACCTTTCCCTTCGTTTTCCACACTCTGTAGTTATCACAGAAAGTGGATTTTGGTAATTTTTCTCCCACGACCCACAGGAGGTTTCTTTTTCCTTTTCCAGAAAAGGCTGAAAGCAAGTTGCATAAATTCTAGCATTCGCAGTCCTATCAGCATTGTTCCCCCAAAAATCTTCATTTTATTTGATTAACCACTGTAACTTGAAATATGAATGAGTTTCTGTTCTAATTACAAGAAGTTCACAAGCACAGAAGAGGCAGTCTGATCATTCTTATTTACACTGTTCCTTTAGATCTTAAGCATTTCAAACCATGAGGAAAAAATATGGCAAAAACTGCCTTCTTGTCTGCAGTATTTACATGCTTTACATAGTTTAAAAATATGTGGCTTATTAATGACTGATTTTTCAACCTCTCCAATAAGCTTTTTATTAACATGACAGTCCTTTACTTGCAAGTGTCAAGCAATTTCACGCTGTGCATGTATCCTTTATGATGTTTAATACAAAAGATAGTACAGTATTTATATCCCTCACAATAAGAGAATGGATTGTTTTAAGGTTATACAGCCCAGTTGTGATAAAGAAAGAAGGAACCTTACAAAATGATAAATATTTTCATTAAAAAACTTTAAAACTAAAAGTTCAAAGATATGTTCTCCCCTCTTATATCTTGTCAAAACATGACTTAGGACCCAAAACTAATCTACTTTCAATTTTATTCCATATTTCAGCGCTGTCATAGTACTCAGCAGAGAGTATTGGAATACGATCATTTTTTATTTTGTTGATGTTACCGACAGCTTTATTTCACAAAGCAATCTTATACTATGTCTACCACTGGCAGGTCACAAAGGTCAAATAGTCTATCCTTACAGGTAGAGAGCTTATTAAATGGCACGTCTATTAAACCCAATGGACAACATAAAGAAACATTTCAGCAAAATACTTTTAACATAGTTCAGTGAAGACACAGTCAGAAGGGTATTAAATAATTTGAACCGAGACCAATAAGAATTTTTTTATAAGCATCTTCAAAATTATGCCTCATACAAAGCATTTCAAACAGGCAGTAGGAGAAAGACTTGCTGAAAGATGAACTTTATCTGAGCAAACATTTACTGCGTATTAGGCGTTTATGGCTGCACGCACACAGCACATTTAGTGCTGGGTGGCTTCCAAAAGCTGCTTTCTAGGACTGTTATTTAATTAAACATTCAACATAAAATTATCACAAAATTTATATTATACCTTCTTTGGCAGTAGTTGTATGTGTGTTGTACATACTACCCTGGACAATTCCTCGGAAGCAATACATTTTACTTATTTTCAAATGAGACAAATAATCAGGTAATGGTTTGGGGGAAAATCCAATTGCATAAATCAGGCACTCAAATAAAATCTTCATCTCCTATCTTATCCACATAATTCTTTTTAACTAAGAGAGCGTATGCTTTGCAAGATCAGAACATTTACAGCTACACAATTGTGATTTTATCTCAATTTCTGGCATCCTTTCACTATTTCGCTATTTGCCAGCTACCTATCATCCGTTGGATCTTGTTACTTCAATATTTGCACGACTGCATTTACAAAAGAATAGCAAAGACATCTTTGGATTGGGAAACCTATACATTTCAGACTTAACCTTTGTAGCTCAATCAGAGAAAGCATTCCAGATGCATTTCTCAATCATATATACTTATTTCAGAATCACTAAAATCCTGAACAGCGATATGGAGAGTTTGTGGTCTCTCACATACAGTTTATCAGTTACGTTACTCAGCCTACTGTTAACAGAAGATTCAACTAGCCAGATAATTAATAAGATACAGAAACATAAAACATGAGTTGTTAAAGTTTACAATTACCTTCCCTCACAGCTCCATTCTAAATGCACTGTCCTTGCTTTAACACATAGTAAATCATCTACCTAAATGTATTTGCACCCAATCATTTTTTAAAGTCACAATCTTTGTAGTGTCAACTTGTCAAGGGTCAAAGGGAAGAACAGGCAAGATTCCCAAATCAATCTGCTTGTAGAAACTGTCTCATTTCATTTCAAATTACCTGCTGTGGCTGAAGCAGGCTATGGACAAACTGCCTTCCTCCATAAACCATGACAGCACAGGTCGAACTTATGTGATCATTCATAAGGGGCAAGTCATGCTGGGTCTGTCATTAACTACTTTTAAACTGCTGTGCAGGGTTAAGTGATCTTGCAGGGCAGCAGCAGATATAAATACTATTTGGACAGTTTAATGTCAGGCGACAACTCCTCTGGGATTAAAACTCAGTAACCCAACGGTAGTGTTATCAATATAAGGATTAAGGTACTTTGGGATTGTTTCTTGCACTCACAAATTTTCATGTGTTTTACATGTTAAGATGCCAGATAAATAAAATAACAGCTCATAAGTAGCTCCCTAAAATATTGGCAGCAACACTCACTGTCTTCTGTGGAGACATTCCTAGTTGGTTTACTTTTGGCCTTATGTAGCTGCCCAAACCAGGAGAGGATATTGCTAATCTAAGAACATATATATATATATTGCAGCAATTGAAAATATGTCGGTCTGCATGATTCATGGGCAAGGGAAACAGTTCAAAACTGACTCTTCTCAAAGTCAGTCTGGACAGGTACCACAGAAGTCCCTATCAAACAAGGTACTTCAGCGGATATCCACTGACATGGGAGGGGATCTACCAGTTGAAACTGCTATGTAGCTAGCCAATAGAGACACAAAAAGATCAAGTAATTACCACCCAACAACTTACTTTGTGCTTTAGTCATTTCTCCTCTGGTCACCATTATACTGTTACACTCACATGAAAATAAAGGTGTTGTTAATAATGAAAAAAGGCCACCATCTTTTTCAACACCTGTGGACAGCAAAAGCCAGAGATTTGTTTGACTGGTGAATTAAGCTGGTCTCAGTGTCAAAAAACAAGTTCTTAAAGGACTATATGATGTTTCTTATTTAATGATTACAGATATAGGTCACAGTACCCTTAATGCACCTGTCTTCAGTCATGAAGCAGATGGGTACTTTTACAAGAACATGCAGACAGAGACCAGTAGTCCAATTTGCTAAAGAAAACCTCTTGCTCATTGTAAGATGCACTGCTCACTAGCACAAAATATATGCAAAACCACACATAACGTGAGAGATGATTTATCAGCGTCCCTTAAAGCACAAGTGGCAGTGGCACTAAGAAAGAAGTAAACTTTAACAAAATCCTAAGCTTCAGAGCCACCCTAACGCACGAGGGATCAGAATCGAGTGTTACTTTCTGAGGCACACTGAATGACATTGGGTTTTGGAAGTCGGGTAGGAAAGGAGAAGTGCAACAGCTCTGTTACAGCATGTCAGTCTGTTGCCGTTTCAGATCATCTCTTCCTTTGTACTTCTCAACTTAACTTACAGAGCTTTTGTCCCCGATGCCATGAGTGCAGGTCTGTGCACCCATTCAGCGCAGGTAGGCTCCAAGCCAGAACCCAAGACCTGTCCGAGTGTCACTGTGCCATGTCTGAGGACTGTCCCTAGGGCAACACGACAGAAACTAGCAGAAATCAGAAGGCAATTTTGGTGTACTTCCTACCTATCTGCAACAGCTGATCTGTTGGAAACGTAGCAAGCAGTCTCTTCACATGTCCTGCTGCAGTTTCTTAACTTCAGTAGCAGAGAGAGGCCAAGGACAATTTGGGCTTATCAGGATTGTTCATGAAGCAGGATGAAAATCATACTTCAATGCATCCTGTTTAATAAACTTCACTTTTTTTTTTCTTAATTTCTCTTTCACTTTACACATAGTGATAAGAAAATTATTTACCAGCTTCATCACATTCCTTCAACTACTGTAGTTCATTTTGTAACTTCTTCACAATGCTGAACTACGTTTCCTTCTGCCTTACCTAGTGCAGAAAAACATAGCATCTAGAGCTGTTCAGCTCCTCCTCAATCACCAGAACAGAAATGTAGCATATTCTTGACAAACAATTATTGGAAAAAAATCTTAAACTTTATCTGCAATAAGTAAGAAAACCAGAGTTGAAAGAATAACTATATAACAAAACATAACTAATGGATTTCAATCCTAAGATGTTGGAGCCACCACAAACTCAATCCAAAAGCACTCCCTGAAAGTTAACATTTCTGCAATAAAAGTCTCCCCTTGAACTGTAAGCCATGGAGTAAAAGAATAATATCCAGTATCATGATGATACAGAAAGGAAACCACCTTGTTGTCATTAGCATACAATGCTTAGCTTCACCTACAAATACCTTGCAGCATTGTCTAGTTGGTGTAAATGACTGAAACACTCAGATCAAAGCAGAACAACCAAAAAGAAATCCCTTCCAAGAATCCCAGAATTAGTAACAGTATGCTCCAAATGAGAGTAAGAGTTGTGCAGATGAAACGTGGGTTTAAGACGGTACTCTGAAACAATGGGCTACGACTCCAGTGAATAATAAACTGTTACAGGAACTTTGACACCCCTCCAATGAATGCCATGAAGTCTGCAGCTCCTGAGGGCTCGTTCCTGGCCACGTCTGTTCTTTAAGGAGGAATGATTGCAGGATGAAACAAATTTCAGATCTATCCACATGCAGCTACATACCTTGTTAGCAAATGGGAACAACTACAGGCACTTCGATAACACTGTGTTCAATTACGACGACTATTTGAATAAAAAACAGATGGCACAAGCTTGATTGAAAAATCAAACTGCTGGTAGGAAAGCACAATATGAGGAAATGCCTGACATGAATTTTAGTAATAAAAGATATTCCCTTAAAAGAACACTGAAAGGTAGCTTCATGGAAACTCCCAATTCACTCCTGTATGTCTTGGACCACACTTTGTCTTACATCCTGAAGTAAAAAAAAAAACACCAAGAAAAGAGCATCTTAACATGGCTCTTTTCCCATTTGATGGCAGGGAAAACACATCTGTTGACTATTTTGTAAATCTGCCTTAGTTGATTGCTTTCAAGGAAGAAGCCAAGCTTTACTCTCTCAAGAAAAATCATTGGAAAGAAGATGAAATGGAAATGTGGTATTCAGAGCCTCCAAAGTCAGCAGAGAAAGAGGTACACGAACACATGACCCTTCACAGCAGGATTTCAGGCTGCAGCACCTTCACCCCACTATCTCAGCCCTGCTGTACATGCTGCTGTTTGGCAGAGAAAACCTAATTCCTGCAGCAATTTAAAGGATTTCCACTTTCCTGATCTCAGAAGAAGCAGCTATTGAAAAGGTACCCACTGAGTCCCCAGTGCCTGCTCCACCTCCAGCGCCCCATCTCTGCATAGTCTATTACAAACTGAAATGCAACGTGGCTAAAGAAGGTGACACAGGCAGAGACCTTTCCTCCCTGCAGCCAGCCATTGCAGACAAGTGTAGGATCCGAGACCTGAAAATCAAGGAAAAACTCTCTTCCTTTCCTGAGGAGGGCAGAACCACTGGGCTGCGGGACCCTCTTGATAAGAACCACTCTCCCGCTTGCTCTCCAGCTGCAGTACTTCACACCTTGGACAGGTCCTCACAACCATCCTGGTCCCCATCTCAAATACTAGCATGTAAATAAGGATTCATTCCTCTTCTTCATTGTTCCTACTTCACATGGGATAGAAAGGTAAGTTTACAGTTGAGATGTTTTATTTCGACACTTGGGTTAAACAAAGGGACAATGATGCTTAAACAAGCTTTAGAAAACTCATTGTCACAATAGGAAAAGCAAGTAAACACTATGAAACTGAAGAACAGCCAACTTTCCTCTGCTTAGGATTTTCCAAGACTGTTGTTTATATCCTCCTACTAAAAGTTTCCCTATTTAGTACCCTGATTAAGTTAACCAATGAAGGCCCAGGTACAGGCAGACCGGTGAATTACAGGTATGAATCATGCATTTATTTTTAACTAAACAGACCTTGAACTTTCCAATAGGAGGAGGACACACCAAAAATATTAATTCTAAAGTAACTAATAATAATTTTTTTAAAGTCCTTCCATTCAGTTTCTACGTGGAGTAGGCTCCTTTCTGACACAGCAGAGTTCAGCCATTCCAAGAAGATGAACCTTAAAACTAACAGGTTGTGTAAATGCATGTGTCAAAGCCACATGCTATAACAAGAAAGAATATTTCAAACACTGACGAAACTAAGGGCAAGAAGTTAACCAGAATACATTTCTTTAATCAGCTGAACATGAGAGATGCTGACCTCTTGGCGCTTGCACATTTAGTGCCATCATTTGGGATTTTGTCAACGAAAAACTCTCCACTAACTGGGATGTCAGCTTTCATGACATATCAATCAAATATTTACTTCTGTCTCAGAATCACTCCAGATATTTCTCCCCACTAACAATTTCTCTTCCCCACACTTTGTTGATTTTTGCTTTTAGCTGCTACACGACACGGCTGACTTTGCCTTAAACCCAGAGTTCCTCCACTCCCCAGTGCCTCCTTCCATGCACTCACTGCAAAGGCACCTCCTGCAGTTAAAAACTTAAATGATGTAAAATCCCTAAGTTGCAAAGAGAAATACCAGTGCCAGCACCATGCAAGCAAACTTCATCTTTTTGTGGAATGCGTATTATTTTGAGAAAAAAAAAAAGTTAGATGCACAGAAGTCTTAATTTAATTAGGAATTTAAATACTGAGCTTTAGTCAACTGAAGCCAACAAAAGAAGAGGCAGTTTCTCTTCAAAGAAAAACATAATCCTGAACACAGCCCAGAACACAGGAAAAGAAGAAACTGTCCTCCTCTGTGTGTTAAAGGTCATAATAATAGTTGGACCAGCAGAGAAAGCAAAGACAAGAACTATCAGCAGACGATGATTCAGGGTAACAAAAGGGTAAGTGGAAGGAAACAGAAAGCAAGAAGGAAAGAAGCTATGCAGAGAAAGACTGAGGAAAAGCTTAAAATAAATTAAATGCAAACTTGCACTGTATTTCACTGTAAGGAGAACATTTTTAAGGTTGGAAGGAAAGGGGAGCACAACTGGAACTTCACCAATTATTATGCAGAGTATGTGAATATACATTTATCTTCAATTGCAGCTACTACCTTATGCTGTCACGTGAAGCTTTGCATGTCCAGTGTTTATTCACTGCATCTAGCAGTCTGTGTTCAACAATTACCCAATAATTTTGTCATTTTTCATACAGGTGTAGATGTTTGCAAATCTTTTCATTTCGAGGAAAAAAAAGAAAGACTAGAATCACAAAGCAGCTAAGCAAGTGTCATTGAGCGTATTTCCAAAGGAAGGAAATAACCAAAGCATTGTATTTTCTCAGTGAATCTAATTTTGTGTGTAGATGTCAGATACAGAAGAATGAAAAGGTTTGCAAGGTCTTGAGTGACTTTTCTGCAGTTATCCTGAACCCTTAAAGTTGTTCATTACACAAAACATTTGTTGTAATTGTTTTTACTTTTCAGCTTCTATTTGGGATTCAGTATGCTGTACTTAGATCTTTATGGTTTCTGATGCTCTACCACATAACTAACAATTTGCCACATCCACATATGTTTGACTCTTTTGGGTACTCTTGTAAAGCCAGTATGGAATTTCTTTTGCAAGCAAATCCTTTCAATGTAGTTAAATCTTCCACGAGTAGCTTTGAAAGTCTGCCCTATAATGCACTGACATAGAAGAGCTTAGTAATGGTTGATTGACAGGCATCTTGAAGGAAGTGAGAGAGAGAAAATACATAAACAATGCCAGTTGTGGAGTAATAAGTTTTTCCCTCGGTACCCTCAGCCAGAAAATGATGCTGGATTGTCATTACCCATCCTTATTATTGCTGACATTACTATTCACATTACTAAATAATAACTTCAGATTTATTGTGCATACTACTAAAATATCTACTGCAAGACACCGTGCAAGAATCACAACTTGAAGCACCAAAGTTTATTTCCCGGGAAAACCCATTTTCCATGCATTCTCTTCAGTTTTAAGCCATTTACTTCTAAATGCTCAGGACCAAATGAGTCTATGTTTTATTTTTAACACTCTCACACAATATTTCCAGTAGGTGTGCTCTTGGTGTGCTATGACAATCAAGTGCTTCATTTTAGATGCCTTTGCATCAGACACTTTTTCCATTTCCTTTAAAAAGTAAGCAGCGCGATGGTATTTGATAACCATTCACTGCAGATGCTGCTTGAATTGAAAACAACAAAAATAAAGTTAAATGCCATCTATCCTTCACAAGACTACTTTTTTTGAGAAGAGGAAAGAACGGAAATAGGCAGAGGCTTCTCCAAACAATGCCCATCTCTTCTAGAGTTGTAGAAGTACTCTTGCAAAAGGGACAAACAGCATGAAGCAGATAGAGACTTACTCCACACTCCTTCTATTCTGGCAAATAAAGCAGGAGAGCTCTATGTTAGAAAACTAGTTGAAGAATTATCAGGTAGCACCAGGGGAAAAACACCTTTGGTTTTTTTCCCCATAAATGCTCAATTTTAGAATTTCTGTAAAATTCTTCATTGTTGAAGCCTAGAATACATTTTCCAGTGTTCAAAGCCTCTCTGCCTTTAGAGAAAAATTCAATACCAAGAATTGGCACAATTCAGGGGTAAGAGAGGCAACAGGACTGCCACTGTCCTGAGAGGCTTGAGAAAGTCATTGGGACACAGGAATTGCAACACAGACTGAAAGCAGTAACACACCTCAGAGGTAATACATCAAAAGAAGAAATGGACATTTCTTTAGCTCATGTTAAGTGTACCTGACTGTAGCTAATTCCATTATCCTTCTAGTGGCACTAAAGCTACTAAGTTTAACTAGAGTTGCTGGTTGATGAAATTCTAGAGATTTATCTGTTGAGACCACAAAAATAACTGTACGGCTTTGTTTCTCCTCAGCAATTTGCAAGGCTGTTCTCAAACAGCAAAATTAAGATAAAACTACAGACTTGTTTCCATTAAGCAATGTTAAACACTCCTACTTTCTCCCCTTTAATGAATAGAACATCTCATGCTAATAAGATCTCAATGTTGAAAATAAAGGCAAAGCAATCAGGTAAAATAATGAGTTAAGAAACATATTCCCTTCTCCCTTCTCCTGTCACAAGCCTATATACAGCTGTGATCCCAGCCCTTCACCCACCTCCAGTTTCTATAAATAAGAATATATGTTTGTTAATACCTTGTACAAAGCACATTTCATTCAAACAAGGCTTTTATCAATGGACAATCCCACGAGGTGCAGACATTTCAAAATTTCTACATGACACAACTGTTTTACTTACAAACTCTTTCTCACACTAACTACCAAATCTACTTTGCTCAAAATAGTTAAGACCTTGGGTCAAGGAGACAGTGGCATTAGCACTCAACAGAAAATGTGCTTCTCTACACTAAAATAGCCACTTAAGCAAGAATGTGGAAATGATTTATCTTGCAATGTTTGAAGTTGGATCTTCACCTCAGCTATGTCATGACTGCACAATCAGTCAGGGGAAGACTGTTACACTTTCATACAAAGAAAGGATATTCAACTCTTCACTATGAGTATCTAACAAGTAATATTACCTTCCAGAAAATAAGAAAAAGCATAAATATTAGGTAGTAGAAGCATTCCCATTTGTAATATTGGACTTCGAGACCTTCAGTATCCCAGTTCCCAAATATAAATCTGTGTTTAATAATAGAAAGGTAACATGATTTCCCTGAAAGCTGTCTCATTTAAACAAAGCTGTATTTCTAATCCTAAGTATTGCAGTGCAAGATATTGCTTAAAAAAAAATAAACTGAAAAATTAAACAAAGCCTTGTAAACGAAATTGGATGTTGAAGCAAGAAAACGGCGGGTGAGTTGGATTTAGGATTCAGCGATAGTGTTCATGCATTCATTATCTTTCAACAGCTATGCAACCCACAGGCATTTTTAGAAGTATGCCACAAACTGTTTTCCAGTTATGCACATTAAATCCTGATAATACTTATGCAGTCACCTAACAATTTGCAGGATCAGACCCCACAGAACAACCCGATGGTTTTCTAGAGATAAAATTTTAACAAGATCACAAAATTATCTACCAGTCAGATTGATTTTTTTTTAACCAATTTATCTATTTTCCAGAGACATAACTACCTTTAGAAATCCTCTTCCTTAACAAATCAATTAAGCTGCTGTGAAAAATAAGTAGTTGTCATAACTACGGCCACAAGTGCTTCTACTGGAATTGAGAAAGCTGTCAACTTGCAGAGAATCACTCCACAATCCCTCGTCTCTATAACTTTTACCCGTGCAGTGTGTAAATAAAACTCAAGTGTTGCAGTCTTAAAGAACTAGAAAGTTCATTTTTCTCACATAAAAAGACATTGCCTCAGCAAGAAGAGCAGAAATCAAGGAACTAACTGAGGAATTTGGGAAATTTAGCTAAAATCTCTGTGTGTGCCCTCAAAAATAGAGACATTCAGATGGTATTTAGCTGTTCAATATCTCAAGGTTTCTGTCATTCAGAAAAGCGGCAGTATAGTAATTAACATAGCATGATCAGAGCCAGATTCCTAACCTGTACACACAAAAGGCTGGGTACTAGACATTCTGCACTTCCATTGCAAAGGTTTTAGGGAATTTCATTATTATTTATTTTAATAATATAGCATGAAAAGAGAGGTCTATACTTTATAAATGAGAACAGCACAAGATTTCTTCTTGTCAGAAGTGAAAAATCTGTGTGTACATCAAGCAGCGACACTCAACTTTCAAAAGGTCAGCTGCAAATGAAGCACTCTGCCATTTGTTCACTTTCATATGGATTTAGCAAAAAGGCAGTGGAATCACTTAGAAAGAGCAGACATATAACTGAAATAATTATTTCCCAGCATGCTATACACAATTAGATATGTTTATATCGCAGTGATGTCACATATAAATTAAATTATTCATGTTAATGTTTTGAAGCAAGTATCTAAAACCATAAATACTGCTTTTAAAGTGAGTGTTTCAGAGAAAGCACTAATGGCATGACATGGAGGGAGATGAATTCATGGGCCAGAGGGAACTCCATTCTGAAGACACAGAAAATATGCCAGCAGACTTGACCTCCTGACCTGAAGTTCTAGATAGAGTACAACAAAAGAACAGGAACAATCAGCAATTAAACTGATGGGCAAAACATGTTTATGATCAATTTAAATCAAGTCTGTCACAGAAATATCACTAGCTCTGGCCTCCTCAGTGCCCACATGCACACCTGTGCCGGGGTAAATATCTTGGTAGGCTGCAAAGACTGGGATGAAGAGTAGGATTTCTATGAAAAACGAGCCTCGTTTTTGCTGGAAAAAATAAGCAACCAAGGACTGCAGAAGGCAGGCTGGCGTCTTGCAGTAACAGTACAACCTCAGAGGATTCAAAATCAAGCCTAAGAACAGGAGACCCACTGGTGGCACAAAAACCCTAAATAAAAACCCTCACACTGTTCATTCATCACAAAAAGGGTGGAGTAAGAAATATCATTTCCTACCAAGTTTATCTACAGTACTCTTAACATTCTGCATCGGTCAATAAGGCAATGCTTATTACAGACTAAAAAGTGTATACACGGCTGTAAAAGCCTACACAGGATCTTATGTGACACACTGCTTTAGCCTGTGAGGAAAATGTAAATCAGAATAAACTATACCATCTTTCCTGTGTTCAGTCTGCAATATGAGAAGGTTATTCCCATTTAGCTCAAAATAGGTAATTCAACTTCAGCTAGGTTCTGTTGGTTAAACTGAAAATAACAGCTTATGGAAGTTTCATTAAAATGGTTTAAAAACACAGTTTCAATACAATTTACTTAATCATCTTCTTTATTCCATGAGAAAAGACTGCAATAATTTAACTTATTATCTGGGAGTTACCAAAAGTACTGTTCAGTATTCCCTGCAGTTTGAGAGTGGTTCATATGCAATACTACCAATTTAACTAATTTCTGGCTGCAAGTATAATGACAAGGGGAAAGTGCATTTCCTCCCTATCATCCCAAAACTCCAATTATTTTTTAAAAGGCTGGGGGGATTAATTTGGTACTTACTTTAATACCCAGATGTGTAGGAAAGTCAAATATCCTGCTAAAATTGTCCACTGAAAATGAAAAACAAAAAAAATCCAAAGGTTTTGGAGTGGCAATAGAACCAGTCACATCCTTCTGGTACTTCCATATATTTAACTGTTTCACTTGCTCATATAGCAGCTCATTCGATTAAACAGCCATCAAAAGGAGTAGATGTCTGATGGATTCTTGCATTATAACTGGATAATTTGCAGGACTAACTCATCTATAGGAATATGGAACTTGCAACATCAGATAAACTTCCTATTTTATCTGGTCACATAACTTGCCCAAGGCTGCAATTCCTGATGTTTCAATGAGAGTTGTAAAAATCCAGTCCATCTCTGCTGCCTTCAATATTATTTCAATGGATACTCTCTGTTATAATTAGTAGCGTACGGTTTGCCTTCTAAAATGTTTCCCTTTTGAGATCTGGTTGTCAGTATCTTATGATCTCAAAGCAGATCACTCAGGCTGACATTTTCATCAACCACATTTGACACTGTCAGATGCTTTCTGGTACTCCCAGAGATGATCGAGTTACCATGTGGATGTATCCTTTGTGTCAGGGGTACACTGCTGCTTATTTTCATGAAAATCTACCTTATTTCATGAATTTTATTATTTCCAAATTCCTGAACAACTGTAGTTGGGCCTATTTCTCCCACACAATAGAGAATGTCCCCCCTGCCCTCCCAAGATGGGTAAAACCACATTTTCCAGGTAAAGGCCAGTTACAATAGCTCTGTATCATGACAACATAAGAAATCAACCCTCTGCATCTCGTGCAGAAGAAATATAATCTATACACAGACAAAAGGAAACAGCACAAAGGGACAAGGAGTCTGGTGAAACTGGAAGAGTAGGGATGAACAGAATACATAGCTCGATGCAGACATTGTCTGGCAAGGAATGCAGGAACAGAAATAATAGGATTAGGACAGAAGAAAAAGGCAACAACACAGGAAAAAAAGCACTGGAAGAGGCTGCCCAGATGGGTTGTGGAGTCTCCTCTGGAGACATTGAAAACCAACCTGCATGAGATCCTGTGTGTGTTACCTACTCTAGGTGGTGCTGCTCTGGCAGGGGGGTGGGACTGTAGGATCTTTCACAATCGCTCCCAACCCTTAAGATTCTGTGAAAAGATGATGGAATTAGCAAAGTGGGAGCCAAGAGAGAAGAGAGATAAAGACTTGTAGAGCAGAGCGATGTGAATGAGACAACTGTGATATTTACTTATGAGTTTAAGAACTGCACTAAGAGAAGCAGGATTGGAACAAGGGAGAAGGCACAAGGGTCAAGTCTGGGGTCAAGTCTGAGATAACAAATAAGAGCCTCTCCGCTAAAGTTACTGCTTCCTGGTCTGCACTAAAGACCAAAATAACCAAGTACACCATTATTAAGACATCAACATCTACATGTGTAAACTAGTAAAGATGTTTCCTCCACTGGTCCCAGCCAGTGGAGGGTGATGACTAGTTACTATCATCAGTTATTCTGCAAGTTCAAATGTCAATGGCTTTCATCACCCAAGAGCTTTAGACCTGCGGCTGAACCAGAAGAATCTCAACAGAAAGTTTTCTCAGCTTGCTGTCATAAAAAAACAAAAAGAAATTAAAAAGGTAAAACATGTACAGAAAAACTGTATCAGAATATCAAGATTGCAAATTGAAGCCATAAATTTGTCCTGAGGCTAGTTGTTACATATTTTCTGACAAACTTCCTAAAATCAGGAACTAAAGATTAACAGGCATGAATAAAAGACTGGCTTCCCACGTTATCAGAGCAAAACGTTTCACAAAAAACAATAACCACAGTGTTCAGCAACAACATGGCTCTGCATCTCACAAAGGATAGTATCCTCTAACACTTTAGTGGAGCATCAGTCCAGTGCTCATCCTTTAAAAAATATAACATCTTTCTATTGCAACATCTCAGAGAGCCAGGGATTTTCACAGAAATTTTTACAGTATTTACATTACATATACTTGACAAAGTACACAGAGAGTATGCAGTGATGAGGATTTAAAAGCATGAAAAATATATCTGTAAGCATAAACCAACAAAAGCTTAACGTTTACAGAAGCCAGAAAAGTTGAAGATGGAAATATTGAGTTAGTCCAAACAACAAGGACTGATAAAAGCCAAGGACTGTGATGAAATCAAGCCTAGCAAACAGAAGTGTAGAGCACAGAAATGAAAGGCCTGGATATACCAGAAAAAACACTGACCTCTGTTAAAAGCCATTACTTAAAACTAGACCTACAATAGGTGTCTGAAAAGTATGGAATTTCTCATGATCACTGACAAGTAGCAGCACAGGGCAGCCCAGGATTCACTGCAGCATCATTTAGCACTACCTCCCTGATCCAGAAAAACCGCCACAACAAACCCACCAAAGACGACACGAATTTCACCGCTGTAATATCCAGCTTTTGATTAAGCCTTGAAAAACATCTGGAATGCAAAACTTCCATTCCTGCTGTCATCCATTCACTATGGGCATTGTAATCCACATCCTTTTTAATCATTTTTTTGCTCCCTGTTTAAAAAAAAAAAAAAAATCTGGCTTAAGCAGTCAAGACAATCAAGACAATCTTTTGCAACAACTGAGCCTGTGACTAGAACAACAGCTAACAGCAATGCCTGAAACAGCTTAATACTGTTACAACTTATCAACAGACTGATAAGATAATGCTCTGTGCCTGCCTTTCTCCAGAAGAAATATTTCAAGTCTGAACCAAACCCAGAAGCTGAGTTCTCCCTGCTATTCTTTTTTCTTTTTCCCTTACATGAGCCCTGAACAAGAGAAGCTTCAAGCCAGGCCACTTAAAGCTAATTTTGGGGAAGAGGAAAAAAGCAATTATCACCTCCAAAATCATACAAAGGAGTATCAGCTATATGTTTCCTCATGGTAACCTTGTACAGTTAAGAAAGGAAAGACGGAAAGTTAGTAAAACATAAAGAAGCAAATAGCGTTTTATTTCATAACGCTTTAAGTATCTTCTTATTCTGTCATGAAAGACTTGTCATGGAAAATACCTGCAAGCTAAAGCAGACTCAAGTATCCACACTAGACACCTGAAACAAAACTTAACTGCTTAACACTGCATAGTGACAGGCTTCCCAAAAACATCTTGAGCTCTCTAGCTCATTTGTTCCATTAAACAATGCACTTTCAAACACCCCATTGTACTGCTTCCAGGAGACAAATGCCGTCTCCTCAGCATTAAATCTGTTATTGCTGTCTGGCACAAAGCAATGATCAAACAAGAGGCTCCAGCTCCTTAATCATCTTTCTGGCACTGTGCTGGACTCAAAACAGTAAGTTTCCATGTCTCTTGTACTGGAGAGGGAGTCCAGGATGTGGCCTCACCAATGCTAAGTATATTAGGAGATCTTCCTCACTACTAGCAACACTCACCTTGATGCATCCCAGTATACTAGCAGCTTTTTTTTTACCAGAAAGAACATTGATGGCTATTGGTCAGCATGTTATCCACAGGATCCCAAAGACCTTCTCTGCAAAGCTCCTTTCTAGCCAGCTGGCCCCCAGCATGTACTGATGCATAGGTTTGTTCCTCCCCAGATGCAGGACCGAGCTTTTCACTTCGCTGAACTTCGTAAGATTCCCATCAGCCCACTTCTTCAGCCTGCTAAACACAAGTCATGGCAGCTTGCAGGTTTTGTTTCATATTAGCATGTTAGAAAAAAAAAGCAGAAATCACTGGTTTACTGTAACTTTGTAGCATGTGTAGAAACAGCTTCACTCTTTGTCACACTTTTTCCAATAAATCATTGCTTCTATTTTCCATTTTACAGAGAATTTGAGATGAAGTTGCAAAAATAAAAGGCCCTGGTAGGAAATTAGTCAGGTCCTAGACCTTACCAAGGAAGCTTTATGAGTAGGTCTTCTTGTTTGCAGAGATGACCATGTTAACTAAATCTTTCTAATCAGCTATTAACATACTGTTCCACGTATCTAGATTTTTGCAGATTAAAGTCACTTCTCACTGTCCACCAGATCTGTTTATACATTGTCAGCATATTGCTTTCCTAGAATATGCTTGAAAGATGACTTAAAACTGCTGTTTCACTTTCAATTTCACAGCTCTGAAACAACATGTGCATACTCTAAAACTTACCTTTTCTTATTGCTTTTTAAAAAGCCATTCTTTTGATGAAGCATATTCTCAGCGGCACACTCTGAACCAATGTACCTGGTTCAGACACTCACCCAGTGGCTTTATAGAATTAGCATCCACCATCACTGAGGGAACAACTTGCTCTTCAAAAGAGCATATAGCCAAGTCCTTGGCTAAAGGAAAAAAACAAAACAAAATCAGTTTTGAAGTCCAACAACCTGTTTTTACTCCTTTACAGGATAAAAAATATACCATTAGAACTGGTTCTGTATGATCAGAAATAGATATGACTTCTTACAAAAAAGAACAAATCACCATTCATTACTTTCACTGCACACTTCAGAGTTTGCTCTGCTAAACAGGCACCTCAAAAAGCAGCACAATTCAGACAGACATTGCCAAAACCTTGAGAAAGTCCTAAACTAGCAGATAGTGCCATTATTTGAGAATGACAAATGATTCTCCCTTATTAAAGAAAATCGCTGAGCACTGCACTTCAAAAGCCTCTGTTAAAGTAGGATGGAGCAACAGGGTCTCCACAGCTACAACATTTACATGCTTTCTAAAAAAAGGTTTGCTTTTTTATACAGGCCACCAAGACATCTGAGCTTTCCCATACTTCAACACAGCGCATTACGAGCCTGCAGATACACATCAAAGTAAGTGGAAAATGCATGACAGGAAGATTCAAAATAATAAGAAGCTACAGGTAATTCCAAATGCCTCGCTGCTGTTTATGTAAAAATCAAAACAGACTCTTACAGACTATCTTAAGAAACCAGAAGGCCCTTTACCAGTCATACAGCCCCTTTTCTTTCCCTCTTTTCCCAACTCCCTGCCACACATCAATCCTGAAACAGTATCTACATTGAGAAAGAACTCCATGCCATTTCTAGATTTTGCAAACTGACAAGTTACAATACATTTTCTAATCTTTTGATTTTGTTCACTGATGGGAGAAGGGAGATCCTGTTTTATTTGTGTCCTTTCTGGCAGAGAAATAATAATAATAATAATAAAAAGAACAGCTCTTTGAGAAGCTTGTGTCAGCTTCATTGTTAAGACAAAGGTCACTGCATTCCTATTCATGATGACCTACAACTGTACCCATTTAAAGACTTCATTATGCTATATTAGAGAGACCTCTTTCTCAGAGGTTTTAATTTAGCTTCATTGTGAGAAGAATAAAACGTGCAAGCATCAGAATACAGTGTTAAAAACAGTAAAAACTGATGATTTTAGCTATCAGCAGTCTTCTTCCATTTGCCATCCACTCTTAAGATGACCTGTGTGAAATACGATTTGCAGAACCACGTATAATAAAATATAAAAATACTTTTACTCTCACGTGCCTCTCTAAACTCCAAAAGAAATCATCAAATTCAGTGTACCCACACAAAAATTATTGCAATCTCTCAAAAAATCCCAACGCCTCAAGATGAGTAATTGTATTAACCATCGTGTCCCCAGATTAATATTAAAATACTATTATAGAAGCATATCTGGAAATAAGATATAATTAGGAATGCTTAGGAAATAAACTTTGAAACACCTACACATTCCACACTGACTTAACCCTACACTAAGATCACCAAGTGCACATGTTTAGTTAGTTATAGGGTGGACCAAGTATATGAACTACTTCATAATATAATTTGACTTAGCTTTCCAAGGCTGACAAATTTCTTAAGCTTAGTGACACAACTTCATTGATTTCTGCTGAACAACCCTCCGAACTAAAGCTGGCCAGACCAAACATAGCAGAACTGTAGCACAGCTATCTGCATTTCGTTTTCACAAAGTGACTCAATGCTCAACAATGGCAGGTCTTAAAAAACCCCTTTTAGGTGTTCTAAGAAATAAGAGCTTGCTGCTCGCTCTTTCACACTTTGAATCACTGACCACAGCCCAGCTGCAAAAGGAAAGCCACATTCTCTCTACCAAGACTGCGTCACTGCCTACTGCCCCTTAAGATAGAATGTGGCTCTGAGCTTCTACAAGTAAATATGTTATCAGCAACCTGACCAAATTCCAAGCAGAGAGCTAGCACAATACAGACGCTCCACTCAGCTGCATAAGCAAATCCCTATTAGTCTCATTTTCCACTATTACCAAGCCCTTTCTAAGACGATATATTTTTCATTCAGGAGATCCGTTTTGTTTAACAGGTAAGATCCACAGGCATACTTTACCCACTGTCATTTAAAGCACCTCAGCAAAATATGCAAGATATTTTATTACACATCTACATATTTCCTCATTACAGGACAGCAAATTAAAGTGATTCTAAACTTCATCGCTCATGCAGTCGCATATGGATTTCTTTACAAATTGTGCTCTTAAGGTCTCGGCCTGGTTTTATTCCCATTCATCTCACAATATAAGAGCACGCAAACAAACTCTCACCTGTGAGATTTTTGGTTTTCCTCCAGAATCTTTTCAGCAGATTGAACCATCCTTATCATCATCAACATAATTTCTGGCTATATGCCAGCATCCACACACATTATGTCCCAGACAAGACTCTAACCTTTTATCTACTGGCAAGAGAGTGCAAGCAAGCAGAGAACTACACGCTGTAAGGAGAAACTATGACACTAAAAACAATGGGTCTGTTTTGGCCTTTAAGAAAAATCAAAATGTAACTTAGCTTTAAATAAAGCAAGTTCTGGCATCAAGATGGCACATGTGCTACTACAGAGTCTATGATGCCTGCTGCAAATCCTGCATAATAACCATTATATGCCTCGTTAGCTCATATAATGTTTGGTATTTATAGCACTAAACAAGAAGAGTATATTGAAATTATCAAAGAAATATGTTCTTACATCACTTTTAAATTCTTTCTTCATTTTGAGTCTGGCTAAATAACATTATAATAAATTTCAGGGCGAGTCGTCAAGTACACAGGCAGCTTTCTAGTGCAGCCCCATACAATTGCTTAGAGTTTAAAAGCCGTGAGTTTAAAGTTATTAAACCCACTGGAAATTCTATAAACAAAATACTGAACAGTAAATAGCATGCTATATATAAAAATTTACATTACTATAAAGATTATGAATCAAGCACTGTAAGTTTAAAAAATGCCAGAACTAAGTCTTCCTTTTAATCCTCGATTCATCCCATCTTGCATGTTCACTATGACAGACTGATTACATGCTGACACTGTATTTTTCCCAAGCAATGCTGTCTTGCTGTTTGTACCCACAACGAATAGGATGACAGCATCCAGAGAATGAAGCAGGACTATGCTTAATGAGGCTGCCATCTGCAGAACTCTTGTTTCACTTGTTGCAGATGCCAGATTTACAGTGAACACAAGCAATGGGAAAAGACAATCTAGTGAATGAGGCTCCTGAACATCACCTTAGAGAAGTAAATCACTCCAGGACACACCATAGCTTCTACTCGATTCTAGACAATCAGCTAATCCACATTTACTAAGCTGGTAACTATTCCTCTGTTTCTCTCCACACAGAGAGTTTGAAACAGCATCGGTCTTATACAAAGGAATTCAATCAGTGTCAGGGAGATGAAATTCCAGTACCTACCCCTTTGGGTCATAGGTATCAAAATGAAACTGTGCACCCCAAAGTATCAGCAGCTATAAAACCCGTAAGATTAGAATACCAGTATAAGGATTTGAAAAAAGTAAGTTTGTTTGCTTTTGTAATGTAGCCAGACAGTCCTGCTTGTGAGAAAACAAACAACATTGAAACTGATCTGGGTATTAACTGCATGGGAAAAAGGGGACACAAAAATGTTTTGAATAACATAGATAATAGTGTATCATAGCTATTCATTTGGTAATGCATATATACATCTGGTGGGTATATATATACGCACCAAATACTGTTCACAACACCATACCTTAAGTGTTTGTACCAAAAATGTATAATTTAACAGTTTCACAAATATCACCTTGGGAAAAATATTACATCTGTAGATGCCACACTTTATATAAGAAACCAAAAACCAAATTCCAGTTTGAGAGCATGCAACATATACCAACATATGGGACACACGAGAAGAAATTGCCACTTGGATTAACACAACCTAACAATTGTAAGAGCCCAATCTATTATCCTGGAGGGGTTATCTTTGGAAATACAGCCACCAAACTTCCAAATGCAAAAGTAGTTTCAAAAACTCTTAACTGATTATTATCAGGTTTTCAAGCACAGTAATTCAACAAGGGACACCTCTCATCCTAGTCTAAACTCCTAGTTCGAGGGGGATGACTCCCATTTGTTTTTAAAGAACCACAGGATGAAAAGGCCAGTGGGAAAAGGAAAGTTTTCTGCCGTAACCTTATTTTAGGAAATACGTGAGTGATTTTTGCAGAAGTTTCCCAGAGAAAGATGGTGTGTGGAGTGTGGGAAAGACAGTCTGGAAAATCCCAGCCCAAATGGTTAAAGCTGGCAGTCAGTAGTGGCCGAAAACAGGATTTTCCATTTTAAAGCTGGAAGTTTAAAGCTGACTCCCTTCAACATCTGCACTAAAAAAAGAGTGAGGTAGTAGCTTACACATTCTCATAAGTATATTCTCAGGTGTAATAAACATTTCCAGAAGATTCAAAATAACATCCCATGAGCAACACTGACTTCTAGTTGGTGGCAAAAAGCAGCAGAAGCATAGTTCTGACAAACACATTGCTTTCATGCAGACAATATTGAAGGCAATGGGGAAGATCAAACAATTGAAACAACAAAACCCCACTAATGGAATACACTGAATCATTCCAATATCTTGTCAAGGTCTCCATGAGGCGTCAGGCAGCTTGTCTTCATCAGTAGTTCATAAAGCTGAAATTCTCCCTTCACACCATCATATTCCCAGGTTTTTTTAACATCCTTTTATTTAACCAATTTTTTACTCTAGTTTCACCCACTATCCACAAATCTGTGTCCAATTTCAGTAATTCAGGAACTACTTCAAATTTTAGCTCACTCTTCTAGAGCTGCAGGCAGCTCAGACATGCACTTTCAGTGGCCTGGGGCATACAAATGCATTCATTCATCTTTTAGGGTACCACAATGTACTTATTCCAAAGCAAAAACATTATGTGAGCTACAATTAATAAGAAGCACTAAGAGTTTATGTATATTTTTCTATTACTAGGTATATCTAATCTTTGTTACGCTCCTGTCAGTGGGAGGAAAGAGGTTATCATTCTCCTCCTTTAACTCCTTTAAATACAAAACCACCGCACCAGGAACTAAACTAGGAAGTAAGGTAGAAAAGAAAATCCACAAGATGTTTTACTTTCCCTTTTCTCCCAGTGCTACATCCCTAAAAAAAAAGCTTTATTTAATTTGGGTTACTACTACTTACCACATAGTTCTTTGTGATACGCAGCAGGCAGAGTCGTACGCTGATTTTTGTCCATCTTACCATATCATTAATTTATTGTTATTTAAAGGAAAGACTGAATCACAGAATGTTAAGGGCCAGAAGGGACCTCGAAAGACCACCCAGACCAAAGCCCCTGCCAGAGCACGACCACCTAGAGTAGGTCACACAGGAACTCGTCCAGGTGGCTTTTGAACGAGTCCAGAGACTCCACAGCTCATCTGGGCAGCCCCTTCCAGTGCTCTGTAGTCTAGTTCCGTTCTCGTCAGAAATATTTTTGAGTGACTGCTAAGCTGTGGAAAGAACGTACAAAATAGCAGTACTTTCCCCCTCAGATTTTCTGAAATTATTCCTAGCAATGTTCTGAGTATTAAGCATTTAGTATATTCCACATTTACACTGGAAAATGTTCATCCCTCTTTGCTTTTCAGCATACCAATGATTTTTCTCTCATGCGTCATCATTGTCTGGATTCAAATTGCCGGCTTCTGTTCCTCAATACTCTACTCTTCAATCATTTAAAGACTTTCAGCGCTGCTACTGTCATATTCACAAGCAAAGTTGAAAACACAGATTGAGGAAATCCACAAATTGCTTTCAGATTACCTAAAATCACCCTGAGGTACATTGCTATAACACTAGCATTACACTTACATTGCAGAAGTTTGAGCAGGAAGAAAAGGCAAAACAATACAGACAGAGGACTTTCTAAAATCTTTACTTTGAACAAAACTGTATCATATTTGTGTCATTCTGGATTTCCACCAATTACAAAACATCTTTGAAGTTAACAATATGCAGTTCATATTTTTAACCAAGACCATATATAAAAAAACCCACAGATTTAAAAAAGATGGGGTTGTACAAACATTTTAAAACTTCAGGAAATTTGTTAGTTTACACCCTGGAAACTAAAGGTATGAGTTAGAGCCCCAATTTCTAAAATAGTGCATTCAGATTATCTGACCCAAAAAGAAACTAAAGAAAGAAAACATGCTGAAAACATGCCAGTAAGTTAAGATTACTCCTTCTCAAAATTTAAACTCATATCACATTTCCTTGACAGGTTCTCAGAAGTGTGACTGGATAATAGAAGTGGTATCTTTATGACTTTGTGAATAATGGGGTTTATTAGTATTAAGTTAAAAGCAAAGAACCAGAACAATACATATGCAACTTCTACTACACACAGTATAAAGAACGTAAATCATAACCTCTGTAGAACAAAAGGTACTGAAAAAGCCAGCACAGTGGTTATGGACTATTCCTTCCCCAGTAACAGGTTGGGTTCTGTGTTTAGAGAACAGTTGTTGTTTGCTTATTTGAAACGAACTGGGGTGAAATACGTAATCAATTTCAAAGAAAAAATTCATTGAGTTATTCACAGATTCTATGAGAATAAACTCTAAATTAGTAAGAAAACAAAAAAGAAAAGACAGTTCATCTAGTAAAAGAGATTACAAGTGGGCTCAGGTTTCAATTTTTAGTGGTGAGGGACAATGGGAGAAATTACCCAGGATTTTTGCAACCATTCATTTAATAATACACCACTTTCATAACAGAAGTGTTTTACACTTGCACAATGTTAATAACTTTATTATACATGGAAGCCTGTCATAGGCTGATTACACAATAAGACTGCAAACAACCACTGGTACTTTCCTGACACCAGAAAAGTACGTAAGACTGAAACATCACCAAGAGTACATAAAAAACCATCAGCATAAACATCACCAAAATTACATTAAAAAAACTAATCAAAAAATACATTTGCAAAAAGTGGTTTAGAGCAGTGCCACTGCCTTTCAGCAGCTTTGAATGGCCACCAGGATATCTAGCAGGTTTCCGTGGCTCCACAGGCATTAATCGGGATTCACACATAATAAATAATGTACCACAAAATATACATAAAGTAAGGCAATAATTCCAAAGAAAAGTTCTGTTGATATTAACAAGCCACTCAAGTTTTACTTTCGCAGTTGATGTCATCACCAGAAGCCTTTGATGGAATTGCAGCCTTAGGCCCTAAGAGCCTGCGACGATGAACTGCTGCAAACCCCTACATCCGTAAAAGAGCTCCAGTGACACCACTGGTGTGCTGCTGGGCACAGGGGTCCGTGCTAGCTGATCCTGATGCAGGACAGGGGCCTTGGTATGTACAGTTGGGAGTATATTATTTCTTATCGTACATGGAAACCTTGACGTTAATTCTAAAACACGTGGGTGTTTATTGATCACCACCTGATGTCACCGGACATCAGAAAACACACGAGATCTGCGCTTCCTGGAATGTAAATCTTTTTTAAACGCTAGCTGTTAAGTTGGGCTGAGAGAGTAAGGAAGAACGGGAAGAAGCAGCGTAAATCAAGGGGATAAAAAAAAAAGACTCCAGATCAAGTCCAGAGGACTTAGGAGCACAAGAAAAAGAGAGGGAGCCTTGTACACTAGAAGCACGTGGAAAAGGGGAGGAGCAAGAGACTGACTATTTTGAACCATGTATAATAAATAACGTATCCCAAAAGCCTATCTGGATTATGACCGTGGTTTCAAGTTAGGGTTCTAATGACATGAACCAGGTGCACACGTTGCGTTCTCACGGTTTGCGTCAACAGAATCTCTTCATGGAATTAGTCTTACACAGGAGTTCTGGGGACATTATCCTTTATATTAAAGCTACCATCCTGGGCTCCTCCTACAGACCCAAGAATATTTGTTCCACCTGCCTGGAATGAGCATCACCTGGAAGAACAGAAGTACTTCAAAAACAAGATTTAGGTAGCAAAATTCTTTCAGATCAGCCCAGACGTTAAAGAGACAGCAATCTGAAATGTAGATCCCTTCCTCAAAAAGCTGAGATATATTTGTCACTGTCTGTAAATTGGAAGTTCCAATACACTAGCGGTGCATAGAATTCCCATGCTTCATTACACTTTCCTGAGAGTAAAGCAATTAGAATAAACCTTAGTCCTAGGAACAAAGTTAATTTTTTTGCATTTTAAAACGTTTGGGCTATTCCCTGACAATCTATATAATGTAAAATTGATTGCTAAACATCGTCACTTGAACAAAACCCACTATTTTCCATCTATTGATTTTCCTTTTGATTAAAAACAGTAATAAACAGATCTAAAAAACAAAAACCATACTAACAAAATAAAACTAAATATGAAAAGTTGCATTGAAAGGGCATGTTACATTATTCTTAATAGGACCGTGTAGAAACATTCCAATGGCAGTGTTGTCAAAGTAAAACAAAGTTACATTGAGAAGACCCCACAGCCCGGTCACAGTTGGGACCTTACCTGTAGGTCTGGCTGGTTGGGGTTTTTACTCGCGTACTACATGGCTCACTTACATCAGACATCATATTTGTATACCCTGAGAAATCTGACACCGAAGTCCTTACTCTATGGTCCACTTCTCCATTAGAGTTAGCGATAAAAGTCATTGGCACCCTGCTGCCCGACTTAAACTGAGAACCAAACGCTTGTGCAAAGTTCTCGATCTGGTAGGTTGCTCTAGGCTCTACGTCCTTCTGAGGATCTATCTGGCTAGTTAACTCCTGAGACGGGATCTGAAAGCTCGCTGAGGATTCTAAGCTTTTCTGTTCCTTCTGGCCAGTCAGTTTCTGAGATGACGACTGATAGTTAGATGAAGTCTCTAAGTTTTTCTGTGGATCAATGAGATCATCCAGCTCTTGAGAAGGAGTCAACTGTTGATGTGAAGCCTCCAAAGCAGACAAATAAAAGCCTGGCTGAGATCCAAGCAACATCCCAAACGGAGGTTTTGGCAACGCAGTTGGCAATACTGAGGTAACAGACTGGCTGAAGCCACACTCAAGTGGAGAAGTAGTGTATATCTGTTTGTCTTGAAACAGAGTGTGGTTGTGAAGAGTTGAAGACAAGCTAACAAATTGGAAACTGGGTCCAAAAGGAAAACCAGTGCTATTGGTTGTTCTTTCAAAGGCTTGTTGGAGGTATTTGGAGTATTCTTGCAACATGCTTGCCTTATCGTTTGAAACTGTCTGAGAGTTGGGGCTCAAGTTTTCTTCCTGAACCATCTCCGAATGTTCTCCTGAGGTGTGCAAGTCCACACGCTGTTCAGTTATACTGAAAGGATCTTCCTTTTGGCCTTCCGATTTGTGAGAGTACTGGTCCAAAAGGCTCTGTAAGACTTCATCGGGAATACCAGACTTGTCGTGGCAAGACTTTATTTCACTATTTAAAGACGTTGAATCGATAAGAGATAATGGAGCTTCGTTATCCATTACACTAACACCTGCAGACTGGATGACGGACTGCTGGGAAGCCATGTGTCCGACATTAATGGAAAAGGCACTGTTACTGCTTGCAGTTTGCAAGTATCTTCTTTTCTTTGAAAACTGCATGGCATCGTCATAATTGCTACTTATTTGACCCGGTTTACCACTTGTACTTTGGAGAAGACCAATAGTTTCTACACCGGTATTGGCCACTAGGCCTAGAGAGCCACTCTGTTTCCCAGACAGTGGTTTTTGCCCCAAAATATCTGGCAGCGGTGATACAAAATTAAGGTAGTTTTTGTCCGCCTGTTTTCTGCTTCCTTTCCTCAAGATCAATTTTGGCACCTTTTTATGAAGCTCTTCTACACCCGTGCCAACTAGACCACCACTGGAAGACACAATAGGAATATCGACTGCATAATTTGGCATGGCCACATTACTTGTAACTTGAGATTCAGTTACTTTGCTGCTACACTTGTTTCCTTTGTTTTCAGTGGACGTACTTTGCTTTTTACTTTTTCTCCTTGAGGAACTCGTATTTCCCTGAGACAACGCAGCCAAGCTACCCATGTTATTTGACGATCCGGGCTCCATTCCAGCCCCTGCTTTACCTATGGCTTCACCACATGTTCTTCTGTGCTTCAACAGTCTATCAGTCCTTGAAAAATACTGCTGACAAGTGTCACATTTGTATGGCTTTTCTCCGCTATGTGTCCTCTTGTGTCTTTCCATGTGGTACTTCTGGATGAACTTCATACTACACTGGTCACACCCAAAAGGCTTCTCCCTACTGTGGATCTTCTCGTGTCTCTGCAGTAAGTACTTTTGGATGAAACCCATGCTGCACTGGCTGCACTGGAAAGGCCTCTCCCCGGTGTGAATGAGCACGTGCCTGCGCAAGTGATAGGAGCTCCTGAAGGCAGCGTTGCAGTGTTCGCAGACGTGAGGTTTCTGACTGGGGGACGCGACGGCACCTTCCGCGTCTCCCACCAGGGGGTGTTTGGACGAAGCGCTTGGCTTCCGCTTGGCTTTGATTCCCTGAGATTCTGGCTTTGGCCTCTTTGCCTTCTTGACCTGGGCATCGTGCTTTGGCTCTCCCGAGCTCCCAGGGGCGCCCTCGCCTCTGCCACTCAGTAACAGGTCTCGGTGGGGATGCTGGTGCAGGTGGTGAAGAAGGCTGAGGTCCTGAATCACGCTCTGGCCGGCTCCTTCCCCGCCGCCGCTCCCCAGGCCGGAGGGTCTCTCTTCCCCCACTCCCCCAAAGAGTCCCCCGTAGTGGTGATGGTGCTGCGGCGGCTGGTGCTCCTCCTCCTCCTGCTCGCTGGGCTTCTCTTGCTTGATGCTCACGAGGGACTGCAGAAAGCCCCAGGGGCTCCTCTGCGAAGAGGGCGCGGAAGGGAACGCCCCCGCCGGCTCCTTCTTGAAAGTCACGTCCTGAGGGGGAGCAGGCGCCGGGGGCTCGGCCGCCGCCGTGGAGGAAGCGGCGGCGGAGACCGGCGGTAACACGCACTGCGGGGGGTGCTGGGCCGGCGGGGGCGGCGCGGCCGCCCGGGTGAAGCTGGTGACCGGGGGCAGGCGGTGGTTGAACATAACCATGCCGGGGGGGAAAGCGGGTTCCATGGCCGCCGCCCTCTTGCCGCCGCCGCCGCCGAGGAAGCCGCTGCCCAGTTTCATCCCCCGGGAAGGCGGGCCGCAGAGGAGGCGCGGCCCGCGGCACCCGCCGGACACCCGCTCTCGCTGCCTCGCCGGCGGGCGCGCGCTCAGCGGCCGGTCCCTGCCGCGGCCCGGCAG